>JAWWMS010000121.1:1448188-1473164 GCA_035048045.1 Chlorospingus semifuscus
CCCGGGCCCGGCCAGGCGGGGCCGGCCCAGGGCCAGGGGCCCCCGGGCGCGGGGCAGGGAGCTCCGGGCCCGCTGGAAGCGCAGGTGAGGGCCCGGCCGGGGGCGGCGGGAGCGGGGGTCCGGAAGGGGCGGGCGGGGTTGGGCGCTCGGGGCCCGCCGGGGAGCGGGAGCCGCGTGTGGAGGGGCCCCAGAGGCGGAACCCGAGCGGGTTGTTCGGGGAGGAAACTCGGGCCGGCTGGCCCGGTCGCGATAGCTGTGTGCTTGCGATAGGGAGAGGAAAACCACCGGGGCTGGGTGTCAGTTCGGGTCCTTTCTCCTTAAAACAAACGCGGGGTTTGGGGGTGTTTTCTTATCGGAAGTTGGGCGCTGAGGAAATTCGGGTGTTTTACTTCCCGTCGCTAAAATACGCGTTAATTTCTTCTTGTTATTACTGTGAATGTTGGTTTTTTATTTCAGTTTCCACTTTCTTTGCCGCACGGTTGTTGGGCTGGTTTGTTTGGGGGTTGTGTGGCAGGGCCAGGCCTGAGACAAGTTCTGAGCTCTGCTTCCTCGTGGCTTAGAAACAGGTTTTAGTTTTGGGTTTTTTATTATTACAGTTGGTGGCTGGTACCTAAAAGAGAATGAAATTGTATTTATTTAGCAATTCACAGCTCGTAGGCAGGGGAGGAATTAGGATTACAGCTCCCAAGAAGTGCTGGAAATGGAGATAACAATCTCAGTGTGCCCGTAGTAAACAACAAAAACACCGAAGAACTCTCCCGTATTTTTAAAAAGCCACACTTTTGTCCAGTTTGAAGATCATGGAATACTCAGGTTCCTCACAGAAATCCCATTATTATCCATGAAATGCCTGTGCATCACCCACGTGCTAAGGGATGAGTTTAGACAGGAGCTGAGAGCTCTGGGTGAGTTTTTATCCCCAACCAACCATCCTGGACCTGCTTTTTGTGCTTTTATTGGTAAAAGCTGCCCCAGCTGGGTCTGAGGGGAGCAGGGAGCGCATCAGCTCCACAGGTGTGCAGGGCAGCACTCAGGGAGGATTTCCCCTGTCCTGGGGGCTATCCCAGCTCAAATTAAATCAGTTTTTATGCCTGAAAGTGCTCGGTGATGCAGGGATGTGCTCAGGTCGCTGTGGCGAGGCAGAGAGCTCAGAGTTTTGGGTTATTTTCTGTTCATTTGTACCTTTTGGATTTGGTAGAGTTGATCCAGTTTGGCCATGAAATCAGAATTATTTTCTGCCAGCAGTAAAATCTCTGTGACTGTACATTAAAAGAGAATTTTAATCACATGTAATTTTAAGCCTTTAATGGGTTGTGATCACTCCACAGCTCCCAGTAGGGAATTTGTGGCCAAGGAGAAGAAAAACCACCCCAAAATCAGCCTCATAAGCTGAAAGTCCAGACAAGAGGATTATTAATTGGCCTTTTTTTTGTCTAAACATGTTTGGAAAACCTTTGAAGTCAAAGTAAAAAAAAAAATAATAAAAGCTCTAGAGAGCACCTTCAGGTACTGGTTTTATCTGCTGGCTAAAAGAAAGGGAATTTATGTTGATTTTTTTAAAAATCAGGGTGGTTTTGAGTTTCTGCAAACTTTTGTGGTCATCCTGGTGCTCACTTTGACGTTAGAAATGTCATTTTTGGGGAGGGACTCTCAGAGGTGGAGTGAAGTAAAACAAAGCCCAGGATGTGCTCAGACCTGCCCCTCTCAAGGGCTCAGGGCTGATAAAATCACAACATCTGGGTTTTTAAAAGGTTCTGGGCAAAATTTTTGCTGCCCTCACCAGATAATTGAAGTTTGTTGTTCTTTTTGGCAGGAGCAATCTTAAATAATGACTTCTCCAACTGATCAGGATTTGCTTAATGAAATATTAGCCCTGTGATTATAATTAAAGCTAATTAAATAAAAAAATTTATTTGGAGCTGAGGAATATTGGGGGTGGGAACTTTTGCTCTGCTGTTTCTGGGGTCTTTTTAAAAAGATGAGTTGAGCAGTGCAGGGCACCTCATGTTGTAGGAAAATTTGGTGTATTTAGTTAAAAAGAATGTCCTTCCCCAGTATATTTAATTAACAGTTTAATAGTGTTACAATTGATTAATGGTCAATTGCCAGAAGTGTTTTAGGAGGAATTTAAAATCCTCAGAGCAGCTGTGGCTGCCCCTGGATCCCAAAGTGTCCAAGGAGCACCCTGGGATCGTGGGGGTGCTTTAGGGTCCATTCTCGCCCCAAACCATCCCTGCAGTGCCCAAGGAGCACCCTGGGATCGTGGGGGTGCCCCTGGCTGGGCTTTAGGGTCCATTCTCGCCCCAAACCATCCCTGCAGTGCCCAAGGAGCACCCTGGGATCATGGGGGTGCCCCTGGCTGGGCTTTAGGGTCCCTCCCCACCCCAAAGCCCCCCGGATTCTCTGCAGTGCCCCCTCCTGCCTCCATTCCCCTGCTGGACCCTGGTGTGGGTGAGCTCCTAGGCCGGCGCCCAGGCCTGGGCAGGCTGGGTTTAATTTGCAGCCCTAACAAAGGCTGTTTTGTCCGGGCCAGACGAGTCCTTGTTGCTCAGGTCCCATCTGGAGGCGCCGCTCCCTCCCGGGGCGAGGCTTTCCCAGCTTCCTCCTGGGAAAGGGAATCGCCCTCGCTGGGACAGGGAAAGGCGCAAACAGCAGCAGCTGCCTTTGCCAGCCAGCCCCAAATGGGGGTTTGGGGGTTCCCTGGGCTGTGGGGAGAATCCAGCAGCAGGGCGGTGCCGGAGCCTCGCTGCAGGGCTGTGCTAGCACAAATCCTGCTGGAGTTCAGGTGCAGCTCCAGCTCTTGCTGCGGCTTGAATGCAGCACCTGAAAGCAGAGCTGGGTGAGGAGGAGCAGGTGTGCCCACCTGGGGCTCTGTGTGCCCACCTGGGGCTCTGTGTGCCCACCTGGGGCTCTGCTCCAGGGCTGGGAATGTTCTGTTACCATGATCTGGGACCCACAGGCAGCAGGATCCCACAATCCCGGCCTGATTTGGGCTGGAAAACCTAAATCCTGGAAGTCCCAGAGGCAGGGACACCTTCCAGTGTGCCAGGCTGCTCCAAGCCCTGTCCAGCCTGGCCTGGGGCACTGCCAGGAATCCAGGGGTGGGCACAGCTGCTCCGGGAGTTCCATCCCATCCCTCCCCTCCCTCCAGCCAGGAATTCCTGCCCAATATCCCACCCAAATCTCCCTTTTCCGTCCCAGTCCCATCCCAGGGACACCTTCCACTGTCCCAGGCTGCTCCAAACCCCATGCAGGGACATTCCCAGGGATGGAGCAGCCCCAGCTCCCTGTCCCCTGCTGGTGTCTGTCCCTCAGCTCTGTCCTGGCCTGGCTTTGTGTCCCAGGAAGGTTTTGGGGCCCGCAGAGGAGCAGCCCTGGCAGTTTTTGGGAGCAGCTCCGTGGCACCTCAGTGTTCAGCCCGGAGCTGCCAAACTCGCCGTGCCAGGAGCTGCAGCCAACATTTCTGGAGCAGAGCAGTGCCCCCCTGGCACCAGCGCTGCCCGTGCCAGGTTCAGTGCAGGGCTGACATCACACCAGGGTGTGCAGCAGTCACTTCCTCGTGCACGGCCTGCCAAGGGCTGGGGCTGCTCTGCACAGCTCGGGGGGCATCACTGCTGCCTCCCCGGGGTGGGACACACGGCCCCTCCTGCCCTTGGCACTGCTGCCTTTTCTGCCTCAAAAACCCCAAACCGAACCCAAACCTCGCTGCTTTTTTAAAAACACAAAGGCAGTTTTGTATGAGCACCCAAAAATGCATTAAAATCAACCAATCTTAAATAACACATTGTGGGGTAGGAATGCCTGGGAGTGCTTGGAAAGAGTTCAGATCAACTGCAGGCGTTGAATCCCACCTGGGCCAGATCAGGCCTTGTTTATCTTCTGGAATGGCTCTGTCAGTTGGAAATGGAGATTGGAAGTGGAGATTTGAAGAAATGGAGATTTGAAGTGAGCATTTATCTGCTGACACCTGTGCAGAGTCTGTTCCTCAGTGAGCTGATGGGATTTGCCCTCACCCCACTCATGGGGTTGTGGGGTTTGATTCCTTTTTCCATCTTCCCGTTTGCACTTTCAGTTCCTTTGGGCTGATTGTTCCTATTAAAAGGCAGAGCTTGGAGATAACACCAATAAAAGGCAGCCCATTTATTTATTTATTTTATTTAAGTGCTCCTCATTTCATTTGCAGGACTGGTGGCTTTGAGGGCAGGCCCTGATGCTCAGGGCAAGTGGGAAGTTGGCTTTGGACTTTAACTCTTGCAATTGGCTGTTAAATTTTTAATGTGGATCCCTCTAAATGAGGAATAAACTGAGTTTGCTTCATTACAGCTTGAAGAGGGCAACTTTTAATTTATTTTTTTTATGCCTTTTACAGAAGGTTTTGTGTTCTCAGCTTTCTGTCAGAATTAAGTTGCTCCTCCCAGAGAAATTGCATTAAATCCAAGTTGTTCAAATATTGTATTCAGAGACAAAGGCCTTGAGTGGTTTTTGTCTTATTTGGCTGGTTAAAATTTATAAATCAATCTTAACTTTACAAACATTGGGGGTGTTAATTATCCCTTTGATAGGAAAATGACCCCAGCGCTCCCCTCAGCTGTGTTGTGAATATCCCAGTCACTTTGGTGGCCCCTTTCCCACATTTTCCACTCAAAATTAGCATGGATTAAGATAAACTTGTCCCTGTTCAGCTTTTGGTGGGATCTTAGCTAAAGAAGGCAGAGAATAAACCAAATGTTGGGGTCTTTCCCACCTCAGTATCGAGGTGCTAAAGCCCCTCAGGGCTGGAGAAGTTAAACCAGGACACCAAGGGACAGCAGCTGTAGTGGCCATGCCAAAATCCCAGCGTGACATCCACACCTCCTGGTGCTAAAAGTGCCCAAAAATGGAGTTTGTTTGGTCAGGAGAAAGGCTGGGGAGGGAAAGTTGCTGAGACAGCACCAAATGTTGCAGAATTCTGTGATTCTGGCAGCCCATGGTGGGTACAGGAATAGGTGGGGGAAATTCGTGTTCCCAGGTAGGTCCCTGGAATAAAAAGAAGGGTGAGAAAACACCTGCTGGAATTGGTGAAATGGAATTTTGTTACGTAAGGCTGTGGAAACATGTAACTGCAGAAAAGCAATCTCCCTGTTTTCCTGCTTATCAGTTGGAGTTCAAATAATCCTGTGAAACAGGAGGTGATGGAGCAGGTATTGATTGTGGGATTGTATGGAAAAATACAATCTGCAGGAAAGCAATCTCCTCCTGGAAACTGTATCCCAACTTACCAGCTGGAGTGAAATAATCCTGGAAAACAGGAGCAAATGCTGGTAATGGGGATCCCTGTGTAATGGTGTGTATTTAGTGCTCTTGGCAGCGTTTTCTGTGGGGGGTTTTCAGTGCCACACGAGATTTCGGGTTCATTTTGGGTGTGCACCCCAATCCAGGTGAATGGCCCTGATGGGATCCTGCAGAATGGAGCTGTGGATGAGAACGTGGCCAAGACCAGCCAGCTCCTGGCAGAGCTCAACTTCGAGGAGGATGAGGAGGACACCTACTACACCAAGGATCTGCCTGTGCACGCCTGCAGGTGGGGCTGCCAGAGGGCACCAGGGGCAGGGGATTGGGAACAGTTTCCTGGGGCTCCTGGGGCTCCTGAACAGATTTGAGCTGTCATGTCTACTTCTGGCCAGCTCAGAGCTCCCTGGGGGATAAATCCCAGGCTCAGCCACCCCGGTGATGGGAATATTAAATATTGAGAATATTAAATATTGAGAATTTTTTAAATTAATATTAAATTATTAATTAAATATTAAAATATTTGTGACTCACAACAGGAATTTGGCTCCTGTTTGGTGCTTCTCCCAGCACTGATGTTTCCCAGTTTCCATTCCCCTTATTTCTGTTCCCTGTAATCCAGCTAGAGCTTGGATTTGGATTTTCCTCTCAGCAATAACCACTCCCTTGCTGCCTTTCCCTTTGCAATTGCAGCTACTGTGGGATCCACGACCCTGCCTGTGTGGTTTACTGCAACACCAGCAAGAAATGGTTCTGCAATGGCCGTGGGAACACCTCTGGCAGGTAAGGGATGGAACCATGAAACAGAAAAGTCAACTTTGTACCCATTTCCTCTTCTTTAACTCTCAGAGCTCCCATGCACTGAGGAATCTTCCCTGCACGGATGGAAAGAGCCACATCCTCCCAATGTGTGCCACAATAAATAGATTTATCAGTGTGTTACCAGTTGCTAACAGAGGTGTTTCTGGTGTGAAACTGCTGTAAACTGAGCTGTAATCTGAGCTGTAACCTGTGCTGTTTGCTTGCAGCCACATTGTGAACCACCTGGTGAGAGCCAAGTGCAAGGAGGTGACGCTGCACAAGGACGGGCCCCTGGGAGAGACGGTCCTGGAGTGCTACAACTGCGGCTGCCGCAACGTCTTCCTGCTGGGCTTCATCCCGGCCAAGGCTGACTCCGTGGTGGTTCTGCTCTGCAGGTCAGACAGGCCTCTGCTGCTTTGATAAACAGCAGCCCTTGCTTGCGTTTTAGCCCAAAATGCATTTTATTTTCTGGTTTGCCCCCCTTTTTCCTTCAGGTGGTCACACAGAGTACAGGGGTGCAGGTGGATAATGAGCAAAGGGAGTTCTGTTGTGTTGGGCAAACATCTTAGTGCTGTAGAAAAGTATTTTTTCCTGCATTCTGCATTCCTTAATGGAAGGAAGGTGTTTTTCCCTCTGTTTTGAGCTTTGGAAGAGGCACAGCTCCATTCAGGAAGTGACTCTGGAGCCCTGGAACAGTGACTCTCACTCAGGGTGTTTTTCTCTCAGCTCACAGAGTCATTTGAGGCCGCAGTAAATCAGAAATTGTTCTGATAGGCTAAGTCATAACTAAAAATTTATAATTGTGAGTGTTTTAATTGGGTGCTGTCACTGTGTGGTTGCTGGTAGAAATTGTATTTCTGTGGAGGAAGTTCTGTTTGGGAAATAACCTCTTTTTCTGGTCTGTGTGTGTACAGTCCTCATGGATTATAACCACCTCCAAAGGCATCACATTTAATATTTCAAATGCATTGTCTGTTCTGGAAACACCCAAGCAACACTTCTCACAATACTGAAAGAAGAACTGAGAAATGGATTTTCCCAGCAGCCTGGGGTTGTTTTGCTTGGGTTTTCCCTGGTTTTTGAGCAGTTTCAGGAGCACACGTGCCCAGCTTTCACCCTCCACAGCAGACTGGTGTGAAGTCACAACTGCTGGCTGTGTTTGGTCCTGCAGGCAGCCCTGTGCCAGCCAGAGCAGCTTGAAGGACATCAACTGGGACAGCTCCCAGTGGCAGCCCCTGATCCAGGACCGCTGCTTCCTCTCGTGGCTGGTGAAGATCCCCTCGGAGCAGGAGCAGCTCCGCGCCCGCCAGATCACGGCCCAGCAGATCAACAAGCTGGAGGAGCTCTGGAAGGTACAGCCTGGGCTTTCAGGGGTTTGTTTCACCAGTTCTGGGGTTTTCAAGGGAGGATAAGAGTTTTAGGAGCTCTGGAAGGCAGAAATCCCCCAAGGTTTAAATCCTGCAGTGCCGCAGTGCTCAGAGTGTTCAGGGACTTGTTGAAAGCTTCACCAAGCTGAAAACCAACTTTCCTTGCTCATATCAAGACTTCCAAATAGTTCTGCTTTAAGTGGTGCAGGGAATTATTGCTCATTCAGTTATGGGGTTTTTGAGAGGATTTTTGTGCATCCTTTAAAATTAAACTGTGTTTAATATGATTTGTAATGCCCTGGTGTAGCTTTAAGGGTGGTTCCACCTTGATATCACTCCCTGTATCAGTAAAACACAATTTTACCAGTCCTGCTGTCAATTTTTATACTTCTCAATGTGAAACAAAACATCTCTGCTTTTATTTCCAGGAAAATCCATCTGCAACCCTCGAGGACTTGGAAAAACCTGGTGTTGATGAGGAACCCCAGCATGTCCTGCTTAGATATGAAGATGCTTATCAATACCAAAATATATTTGGTCCTCTGGTCAAGCTTGAGGCAGATTATGACAAGAAACTCAAGGAATCTCAGGTAAAATGTGTGAGATTTTCCTTTTGAGGGACTCCTGACAGTGCTGGGGTCAAACATGGAATCACAGCACAAAACCCTGAGTGCAATAAATAAATGTTTGAATTGCTGTGGTGTAGCAGCACTGGGATATCAGCAGTGATGGTGCTGTGAGAGCAGGGAGAGGAGAGGAAAATCCTCACAGTGAGGGATTTTAGGAGCTTGAAACACTTGGGAACTTCTCACCTTTGCTGTGCTCAAGTTTTCCTTCCCAAACACCACCTCGTGTCCCAGAAGTGCAGCTGTTTGTTCCCCTCAGAAGCTGCAGGTCCCTGGCAGGGGAATGGGAGTTCTGAGAGCTCCTGGAAACATTTCCTGAGTGTTTGAAGAGGGGGAGAATTCCACAGCTGGTGAGCAGGACTTTGTTTCTCATCATTAGCTCTCAGAACAGAATTCACCTTCTGCAGGTGCTGTGAACTCAGCACAGGAATGAACACAGATTTTGGTGACATTGGAACAGAAAGTTTTGTCATTTCTGTACTGTTCTGAAGCACAGGACTGTGGTGGTTGGCAAACAATTCTTCAGGAAAATAATAGCTGCTCTTTTTCTTTACCCTCAGACCCAAGATAACATCACAGTCAGGTGGGACCTGGGCTTGAACAAGAAGAGAATTGCTTATTTCACTTTGCCAAAGACTGATTCAGGTACGGACACCTGGGCTGTCTCTTTGTCAGGGGTTTTTGTACCTGCTGAATAAAAGCAGAGTTCAGAGCACTCTGAGGCTGGCCTGGGGAGGCTCTGGAAGGTTTTTGTGGTTGTTCAGAGCTTTTTTGCCCTTCCTTTGCAGACATGCGCCTCATGCAGGGAGATGAGATCTGCCTGAGGTACAAGGGAGACCTGGCCCCCCTCTGGAAAGGAATTGGGCACGTGATCAAAGTTCCTGATAGTATCCTTTACTTGGGGAGCCTCAGCAGGGCTGCCCAAAGCTGGAGTCAGTAACAAGCCATTCATTATCTCCAAAAGTAATTTCTGCTAATTTAAAATTTGGGGTGGGTGGGGGAGGGAACCGCTGGAGAAAATCACCAAAATTGGGGAGAATAAAATTCAAATTTTTGCTCGAAATTACTACTTAACGAGGTTCTACAGATTATGGTGATGAGATCGCCATCGAGCTGAGGAGCAGCGTGGGAGCTCCCGTGGAGGTCACCCACAACTTCCAGGTGGATTTTGTGTGGAAATCCACTTCCTTTGACAGGTATGGAGGCTGCACCTCACAGCTGGGCAGGCACTCGCTGTACAGTTCTGTTCTTTGCCTTCACTGAGTGTTTTCCAACCAAAAAGTTTGTGTTGGTTTGGCAGCACCCACCAGAGATGTCAGTGTGTGGTGAGCACCTGGTGCCTGGTTCAGAAATGGAATTAATTTCACAAAATGGCCAGTTGTTCTCATTTTGAAGGGTTTGTTGCAAACGCATCAAAGGGAGAAATTTACCTTACGTTTAATAATAATTGAAACAGAAGAAGCAAAACAATTTTATAGTTGAGCTTCCTGAAATCGCTTTAAACTGTTAAAATATCAAAATTTGGCTGTGGAGCCCAGAGGCTTCAGCCAAGTCTGTGTTTGGTAAGCCAGCAGTTGGCTTCTTATCCTATTATTAGAATTTCCTATTAGTAATAGATTCTATTACTATTATCTCCTCTTATCCTATTATTTTATTCATTATGGCTGCAAATTTTCTTCAAATCTTGCACCTAAATTCCTGTCACAGGTTCTTGCACCTGAAATTACTGTCCCAGATTGTGTCACCAAAGTTGCTGTTCCTGTCCACATTTTCTGGGAATACCTTGTAATGTTCACGTGGGGAAAAAGCAAAATCTGAGTTCTCAGTGTGTAATTTCTGTGATTTTAATTCTGTTAATTCTGTATTTCTGTGCTTTTAATTCTGTTAATGAGTGTTGGCCATTGTTCTCTTTCCCATTTGTGTCTGATACCTGCTGTAGGACCCCTGGGGGTGCTTCACACTGATCTTTAGGAATAATTTTCCTGCTTTTCCTTCATTTCAGGATGCAGAGTGCTCTGAAAACATTTGCAGTAGATGAGACCTCAGTGTCTGGGTACATTTACCACAAACTGCTGGGCCATGAGGTGGAAGATGTCATCATCAAATGCCAGCTGCCAAAACGCTTCACAGCCCAGGGACTCCCTGATCTCAACCACTCTCAGGTAACCTCATCTCCTCTCTGTGCCCAGGATGACAGAAAGGATTTATAAATAGAGGTTAAACAGCTTAAATCCTGTGCTGGGAATGTTGAATAACAATAAATCTTTTTTATTTTTTAGGTTTATGCTGTCAAGACCGTCCTGCAGCGTCCTCTGAGCCTTATCCAGGGTCCCCCTGGCACTGGGAAAACAGTGACATCAGCCACCATCGTGTATCACCTGGCCAGGCAGGGCAATGGGTGAGAGCTGCTCTCTGAGCCTTTATGCTTGAGCTTGATTCATGCAAAGAATCACTTTGATTTTAAAAGCAAAAAATAATTTGTGTCATTGAACTGTACTGTCTGGGGAGACTTGGGCTCGTTGCGCAGAATACCTTCCCCAGCATGTTTTTAGTGATGTGTTACTACTTATATTTTATTGCAAGTCTGGTGGAAAGAAATTCCAGTTTATTGAGATTTTTGGCTGATTGTTGTCTGATTTTGGCAGGCCTGTGCTGGTGTGTGCCCCCAGCAACATCGCTGTGGATCAGCTGACAGAGAAGATCCACCAGACTGGCCTCAAGGTGGTTCGTCTGTGTGCCAAGAGCCGCGAGGCCATCGACTCCCCCGTGTCCTTCCTGGCCCTGCACAACCAGATCAGGAACATGGACAGGTGAGCAATGAGGAAAATCTTCCATTTTTGGTGTTTGTGGTGGGCACAGCTGAGGGGTGCTGTCCCTGCAGCACTGCTGTTTGATTGATGGGTTTGTTTTAGTTACAAATCACTTGCACTGCAATCCTACAAAGTTGGTTGGGCTGTAAAGCAAAATTCCTGGTGTTTTTTTCAGCATGCCAGAGCTTCAGAAGCTGCAGCAGCTCAAGGATGAGACTGGAGAACTTTCCTCTGCTGATGAGAAGCGTTACCGGGCGCTGAAACGCACGGCGGAGCGGGAGCTGCTCATGGTGAGGGCCTGGGGCTGATCCCCAAAAATCCCCGGGGCTGATCCCCAAAAATCCCCGGGGCTGATCCCCAAAAGTCCCCGGGGCTGCCACCCCAGATCCGTGCTGTCCTCATCCCTGTGCCCCCATCCCGTGCTAATCGTGCTCCCTGCTGTCCCAGAACGCCGATGTGATCTGCTGCACGTGTGTGGGAGCTGGGGACCCCCGGCTGGCCAAGATGCAGTTCCGCTCCATCCTCATCGACGAGAGCACGCAGGCCACCGAGCCCGAGTGCATGGTGCCCGTGGTGCTGGGGGCAAAGCAGGTAAAGCCCTGGGGTCCCTGAAAAGGGTTTGGGGACACAGCAGGAACAGCACTGAGCAGCCACCTTCCAGTGCAGGCACACAACATGTCTTCCTTTTCTAGAACATAAACTCACCTGACTTCATTTGGGCTCAGCCCTGTTCATTTTGGGCTCAGCCCTGTTCGTTTAGGGTCAGCCCTCTTCATTTAGGGTTAGCCCTGCTAGTTTCTGTTTCCATGGCCTGGAGGGTCATGATGCTGTTGGAACAATCTGGAGAGTTACCAAGGTTTTACATTAAAATGATCATCTGAAAAGAGAGTGACACTAAAGGTTTCTGAGCCTTTGGGGACAGCTTTAGCCTATCACAAGTTGGAATGATTAATTCCTAATATGTCAGGGAATGGTTTAAACTGACAGAGAGTGGGTTTGGGTTTTATATTTAGGAGAAATCGTTTCTGTGAGGAAGGGGAGGGGCTGGGATGGAATTCCCAGAGAAGCTGTGGCTGCCTCATCGCTGGGAGTGCCCAAGGCCAGGCTGGAACCACCTGGGATGGTGGGAAGTGCCCCGGGGTGGCACGGGGTAGGATTTAAGATCTTCCCATCCCAAATTACGATCCCCCATTTTTATAGGATATTCCTGTAGGATATTTCTGTTATTCCAAACAACCTCCAGGCACCAAACTGAGCTCTCCCCAACCTCTCCCCACAGCTGATCCTGGTGGGTGACCACTGCCAGCTGGGCCCTGTGGTGATGTGCAAGAAGGCAGCCAAGGCTGGGCTGTCTCAGTCGCTGTTTGAGAGGCTGGTGGTGCTGGGCATCCGGCCCATCCGGCTGCAGGTGCAGTACCGCATGCACCCCGCGCTCAGCGCCTTCCCCTCCAACATCTTCTACGAGGGCTCCCTGCAGAACGGGGTCACTGCAGGTAAGAGGGGCTCTGGGGCAGCCTCAGCAGCACCTCGGGGCTGTGGGGACACAGCAGGGAGCAGCACTGAGCAGTTGTATTCCCAGTGTAGGCACACCAAGTGTTTCCCTTTCCATCATAGAAACCTGGCTGAGTTCATTTTGTGATAGTCCTGTTCATTTGGGGTCAGTCCTGTTCATTTGGGCTCAGCCCTGTTCATTTGGGGTCAGTCCTGTTCATTTGGGGTCAGTCCTGTTCATTTGGGGTCAGTCCTGTTCATTTGGGGTCAGTCCTGTTCATTTGGGCTCAGCCCTGTTCATTTGGGCTCAGCCCTCTTCATTTAGGGTCAGCCCTGCTAGTTTCTGTTTCCATGGCCTGGAAGGTGTTGGTGCTGTTGGAACAATCTGGAGAGTTACCAAAATTTTATATTAAAATGATATCTGAAAAGAGAGTGACACTAAAGGTTTCTGAGCCTTTTGGGGAGAGCTGCAAATCTTGAGCAGGGATCAAAGCAGGCATTCTCTCATCTGGGTTTGGTTTTTTAATAAAAAAATTTGCATCACGCTTCGTTTAGAGGCTCTTTGATATGGAAATTGCCGAGTGGTGTTGCTGATTTGTTCTGCTCCTGTTGCTGTGCTCCTCAGCCGACAGGGTGAAGAAAGGCTTTGATTTCCAGTGGCCCCAGCCTGACAAGCCCATGTTCTTCTACGTGACCCAGGGCCAGGAGGAGATTGCCAGCTCAGGCACCTCTTACCTGAACAGGTGAGCTCTGGGGTCTCACCTGGCCTCGTGCAGGGCAGGGCTGGTGGCTCCTCATGGATCAATCCTCATTTGGGCTGCAATAAAAGCCTCCCTCAGGGCTTGCAGCTCCAGCTGCTTTTCAGAGCTGCTTTTCCCTGGGCTCCTTTTGTGGCAAACCAGGAGGAAAAGGCCCCAGGAGGGAGCAGCTCAGAGCTGGGGCTGCTGTGTGGAGGAGTTCACCTCACTGGGTGAAGAAGGAGCAGGCCATGATGAAATGGCTGGTGTGGGTGAATTTGGGCCAGCAGGAATTGCTGATCAAGTCACATTTTGAATTCCAATAACTCCTCAAGCAGAATCCTGAATCTCAGATTTACTTCAAAAGGGATGGAAATGCACTTTTTTTTTTATCCTATCCCTTTTTTCTGCACATTCAACATTCTTTTTCAACAAATAAATGTAAAATCTGCTCCTCTTGGGTCATGGTTGTTCACGTGCCTGGCAGGGAAACCAGCCCAAGTTGTGAACAAAATATCAGTGAGATATTTTTAATCTCAGTCTGTTTCCTGAGCAGCATGTGCAAGACTGGATACAGTGGAGCAGATTGTGCACAAACACACAGCACAATGCCTGCCTGATAGGGGGCATTGACATTCAAAACATTCTATATTTAAAGCTTTAAGATAAAGCAGCTGAAGGATCTGGGGGACGTTTGGAATGATGCTGATTGTAAAAGTTCCATGTGTACATTTAACTGCAGCAAGAAATCCCATTTGGAATTGAGGAGTTTTGCTGTTTGTTGTGCAGTGCTGAGGAGGGGGAGGTGAAGTCTGTGTGGTTCTGAGGCCTTTGGGATGTTGGTTTTGGCCCAAATTCCTCTGTGCATGTCCAGAGTGAGGAGCTGGAGCTGAATTAATTGCAGTGCCCGAGCAAAATTGATCTTTCCGTTGAAGCACCCTCACGTGGGAGCCTTTTAAACCCCATTAACTTGCTAAGACCTGAGCCCTGCTGGCCTGACCCTCCTGCAGGACCGAGGCTGCCAACGTGGAGAAGATCACCACCAAGCTGCTCAAGGCTGGGGCCAAGCCCGACCAGATCGGCATCATCACCCCCTACGAGGGCCAGCGCTCCTACCTGGTGCAGTACATGCAGTTCAGTGGCTCCCTGCACACCAAGCTCTACCAGGTACTGCTGCACACAGCCCAAAAGGAAATCCTCAATGGTTTTCGTGTTTATTCCATCTTCAGGCTCAGCCTTTGGGATTTCTGAGTTGGTTTTGGTTAATAGCGATTGATTTTTGAGTTGGTTTTGGTTAATATCGATCAATTTTTTGAGGTTTTGAGTTGGTTTTGGTTAATATTGATTGAGTTTTTGAGTTGGTTTTGGTTAAAATCAAGGAGAAGAGTTAGGAGGTACCAGTGGGGACAGGGAAAGGAGGAAGGCCTGCTAAAATCTGTGTGGAAAGAGGTTGTAACAAATCCTGTGAGACACAGAAGGGAGAGGTCACTGTGGAAAACCTTGTGCCTTCATCAGCCCTCAGTGCCAAGGGACGTGCGGGAAACCAAGCACGTAAATCCTGGTGGCCACACGATTTATTTGCTTGGGAACATATCCTGCCAGCAGTGGAACTCCTCCACCAAACAGAAAAATGAGCTGCTACAAACAGGACAATTTTGTGTTTAATATGATCTTGTTGTGCAAGATTGAGAACTTGAGCAGTGTTTTCACTGCAGGGAAACTTGGTGGAAATATTTTTCCCTTTGCCAGGAATGATGTGTCCCTCTCACTGAGGTTTCTCAGAGCTAATTTGGATGTTTCATCCTCCAACATTTTGGAACAGTCAGAACTTTTTTGGCAACATCCTCAAGCAAAGAGCTTTGCACAGTTTTGGGAAACAGGAGGACCATAAAGCTGAACATGAAAGGGATTTCTCCTGAACTGAGACTCCCTGTTCCCCTCTGGGGCAGCTGCTCAGTGCCCAGAGGAATTACCAAATCACTCCTCCCTCCAAAAACAACATTTTTCTCAGCTGATGGAAGGCTCAGTGCTGGCCAGGCCTTTTGGCCGTGCCTGCTGGTGGCAGAGCTGTTTTGCTTCCATGCCTGAGGTGTTTTCCTGTGTTGCAGGAAGTGGAAATTGCCAGTGTGGACGCCTTCCAGGGCAGGGAGAAGGATTTCATCATCCTGTCCTGTGTGAGGGCCAACGAGCACCAGGGCATTGGCTTCCTCAACGACCCCCGGAGGCTGAACGTGGCCCTGACCAGAGCCAGGTGAGGCAAACCGGGCATGGAGGGACAGGACACAGGGAGTGGCTTCCTTGGGGGGTATTGGGAAGGAATTCTTCCCTCTGAGGGTGGGGAGGGGTTGGGGTGCAATTCCCAGAGCAGCTCTGGCTGTCCCTGGATCCCTGGCAGTGCCCAAGGACATGGCACGGGTGGCACTGGATGAGCTTTAAGGTCCCTCCAACCCAAACCACTCTGTGCCATTTTTATTTGCTCATCTCAGCCCCTGCCACCATTTGGCATCAGTACATTTGGGAAGTCACTGTGTCCTTCCCATTTCCAGCACAGATCCCTTCCCTTCATCTGCTGCTTTATCACTTCCACAACCATTTTGTGCCCATTTGGGTTTTTTGATGCCTCTGATTGCAGAGAGGCTGAGGTGGAGCCCAGCACGGTGCCCCTTGCCTTCCCTGCTGTTCCCAAGCCCCAAATCCAGCACTGGGGGTTTGGTGGGACACAGAGCGAGCCTGAAGGAGGAACTCTGTGCTGCTGCAGTCTCCTTCCAGGTGTTGAGCCACATCTGGAATGGCTGCTGTGAGCAGTTCCAGCTGCACCAGGCTCCTCCCGCAGCTCCCAGAGGGAAGAACCCAGGGGCTGCTCTGTTCAACATCCTTGTAACAAATCCCCCAGTGAATTGTGGTTCCTCTGTGTGCACAGGTACGGGGTGATCATTGTGGGGAACCCCAAGGCCCTGTCCAAGCAGCCCCTCTGGAATCACCTCCTGAATTACTACAAGGAGCAGAAGGTGCTGGTGGAGGGGCCCCTGAACAACCTGAGGGAGAGCCTGATGCAGTTCAGCAAACCCCGCAAGCTCGTCAACACCATCAACCCTGTGAGTGACCCTGCTCCTGACAGCAGCCAATTAGCCCTGATGCCTTAATTAATCCTGAATGGGTGGAATGAGCCACCCACAGAGCCTCACACCCCCACAGGTTTCCATTTTTGCTGCCTTTTGGTGCAGCGTGACTGCAGGGGAAGCAGCTGCTGCTGCCCCTGGGCTGAGCAAGCTTCATCATTTCTCTTTAATTGCAGGATTTTATTGGGGGCAAATCTTGAGGTGAATGAAATGAAGTGAAGGAGCTGGTTTGTGTAGAAAGGGAAAACTCACTTTTAACCCTCAAGCTGCAAGTTTTATACAAATTATTACTGGGGGAGCTTGGCAGCCACCACAGAGCAGTGAGTGGAGCAAGGGAATTGCCAGGGCCTCAGAATAGAATGAAAACTCATCAAATGTCGCACAGCTTGGGACAGGCTGCTGGAAAATGTTACTTTGGGTGTTCAGGATGTGGCTGAAATAATAATTAAAGGTTTTCTATGTGTTAGAATTAATTTCCACAACATTTGTGCAATCTGTGGAGTTTTATGCATTTTGACCCAAAATAGCTTCCACTGAGGTTGCAGTGCAAGGTTTTTTAGGGGAAAAGAATGAGGATGAATGCTAATTGCCAAAATCCCTGCAGGGTGCCCGTTTCATGACCACTGCCATGTATGATGCACGCGAGGCCATCATTCCCGGCTCTGTCTACGACCGCAGCAGCCAAGGTAAAGGAAATCCCCAAAATTCACTTTTTAAAGGTTTCTTTTTCCCCTAACCAGCCCCTGAGGGGTCACATCTTACACACTCCAAACTTTGAAACTTCTTAAGAGCTTTTAAACTTGTGCAGATTTTGAATTTGTTAAAGGTTTAAACTTCAAACTGCAGAATTGGAATTTAAGAACTGAAATTGATGGAATTTGAAGAGTGAAAATGTTTGGGATGAGTTTAAGGGCTGAAAATGGAATGAATTTGAGGTGTGAAAACGTTTGGGGTAAATTTGAGGGCTGAAAATGTTTAGGATGAAGTTGAGGCTGAAATATTTGGGGTAAATTGGAGACTGAAGTGTCTGGGATGAATTTGAGGCTGAAAACGTTCAGGATGAGTTTGAGGGCTGAAAATGGAACAAATTTAAAGACTGAAAATGCTGTGGATGAATTTAAGGACTGAAAATGCTTAGGATGAATTTGAGGGCTGAAATGTTTGAGATTTAATTTATCAACTGACAATGTTTGGGATGAATTTGGGAGCTGAGAGTCTTGAGCCTGGATTTGGCTCTCGGTAAATAGAATCAGCCTGACAATTGCAGAGCAGGTGCAAACTGAGGGGGAAAGGAGAGTGAGCAGCATTTCAGGGATCTCAGGTGGTGCTGTGAGGAGGAGGAGCTGTGGGATGAGCCTGTGTTAGGTGGATTTATGGAATGTCCAGGTGTGGAATCAGCAGCGAGGCCGAGACGCTGCTGCCTCTGGCAGGGGGAGCTCAATCCTTGGGGATTGCTCCTGGAACAATCCCTGCAGTGCCTCCCGTGCTCTCCTCTCCCCAGGGCGTCCGTCCAACATGTACTTCCAGACCCACGACCAGATTGGGATGATCAGTGCTGGCCCCAGCCACGTCACTGCCATGAACATTCCCATCCCCTTCAACCTCGTCATGCCCCCCATGCCCCCCCCGGGCTACTTCGGCCAGGCCAACGGCCCCGCTGCAGGTGAGGGGCACACCAGCCCAGGGGCACCTGGGGGGGGTCAGGCTGTACCTGTCAGGCTCTCACTGCTGCCTGGGGCGGTCTCTTCCAGGCCGTGGGGCTCCCAAAGGGAAGACGGGCCGTGGCGGGCGGCAGAAGAATCGCTTTGGGATCCCTGGCACGAGCCAGTCCAACCTGCCCAACAGCCAGGCCAGCCAGGACGTGGTGTCCCAGCCCTTCTCGCAGGGCCCCCTGACCCAGGGCTACATCTCCATGAGCCAGCCCTCTCAGATGAGTCAGCCTGGGCTCTCCCAGCCGGAATTATCCCAGGTGAGTGGAGTTTGGGATGTCAGGAGCTTTGCCTGGGGTTTGTGTTGGTGATCCGTGCCTGCACCTCCTCCCTGCTGAGGGAAACGAAACTGAAACTGCTCTCAGTGACTCAGCTGCAGCATTTACACTGCACTGATGGGGGCATGGAAAGGAAATGTTGCTTCAGCTGACAAACAGCTCAAAACTCCCTTAATTTAGGGAAATTCTGCACCAAAAAAAGCAGATTTAAAGTACCCAAACGCTCCCAGCTTTATGGTTGACCTGGTTCTGCCTTGCACTTGAGCTGGACACTGATGCTGAGGCTTCCCTCACCTCTCCCCTTGCAGGACAGTTACCTTGGTGATGAGTTTAAATCCCAGATTGACGTGGCGCTGTCACAGGACTCAACTTACCAGGGGGAACGAGCTTATCAACATGGTGGAGTGACGGGACTGTCACAGTATTAGAGTGTAAGCACCCCTGTGCCCTCCCCTGATTTAAACTGTCCCATACCCTGATTTAAACTGTCCCCATCCCCTAATTTAAACTGTTCCCTCCTCTAATTTATACTGTCCTCTCCTTGATTTTAACTGTCCCCTCCTCCTGGTTTAAACTGTCCCCTGCGTGGTTTAAGCCTGACTGGGTGAGCAGGACTCCCCTGACTGAGCTCTCCTTGTGCCCCCAGGTTGAGGAAGAAGAGCTAAGCTTGTGTGGAGCTTAGTTCATCAGCATTTTATTCTGGGTAATAAAAAAAATAAAATAAAATGGATACCTGTTTTCCACTGCTAAAACTGAAGCACCACTGTGTGAGAGCAACAGGAGAAAGAAACCAACCAACGGAGAGGAGAGAGAGAAGAGAGAGGAGCGCGCGAGAGAGGAGAGAGCCACTGCTGGAGCTCACTGAGCCACGGAGCCTGAGAGAGGAGAGAGAGCCCTGAGGAAGGAACTCACCCAGCAGAGTGCTCAGCTGAGTCCCCCCAGCTCCGGAGAAGGGCCTTAACAAAGCAGGTTTCACTTCATTCCATACTTCTCTTGGCGAGCAGGGCATTATTAACCTTTCAGAGCAGATGGGGAGAGGAAAACCCTCATCTCAGAGTTGGGCTCGTTTTGCGAGGGTACTGAAAACATTTTAGCAGGAACTGTTTACACTTTAGAAGCAGAGTATCTGAGAGAAAGGGGGGGAAAAAAGGAGAGAGAAAGTCCCTGCCTGGGTGAGAGCCAGCCAAGCAGAAATCAGCTGCTGCTCAACTCTGAGGTGCAGGTTTTGTTGTCCAACACTGGCTCTGAAATTTGTTGTCATCGTGTCGCCCACATTCTGAACGAGGTGGTTTTAAAGAGATTCTTTCAAAAAGAGCACTGAATTTTTTAAGAAGTTTTGTCTCTGAATTCTTAGTGGTGGACCTGGGAGATTTAGATCCTTGTTCTGAGAAGCTTATATTACAAAAAAAACTTTAAAAAAAAAAAACCAAAAAAAAAATGTTTCAAACAAAAATTAGAGCACCATCCTTGAGAACTTTCAGTGTGATTTCAAGTTGCAGCAATCAGCCTCTTCTTCCTACATGGGATAGGTTTAGAGTGAGAGGAGCCTGCGTGCTCGAGCAGGAGGGTTTCAAAGTGTTTTCTGTATGCTTTAATTGGCAACTGTCTGGACTCTACTCTGTGAAAAACAGCCTTTCTGTAAGATGAACTTTATGCTTGAAAGGGGACGGGTTCCTGTGCCCTTCGGCCCTGGAGGGAAGGTGCAGCCAGGCCTGCTTTGGTCCCCACAGCCCTGGGGAGGACTAGTGGAAATTGGGGATTATTTTGGATGGAAGGGAAGGCTCCCACCATTGCAGGAGCAGGATGGACAAACGGACAAAGCAGGCAGGTGGTGGAAGGTGGTGGCCTCTGAGAGACAGAGCTGGGTTTAATTGGGGAGAATGGGTCAGGCTTTGGGGTGGTGGAGGCAGGAGAGGACAGAGTGAGGAGTTGGAGCGGATTTTCAGGGGAAGAGAGTTTGTTCAAGCTTTGCTTTGTGCAGCAGAGTTGTGAGCCCAGCTGGGAGCAGGGCTGGGAGGAGAAGCCATCCACGCTCTGAGGTGTCTGAAACACTCACAGGGCAACACTTGGGAGCTTTTCGTTTCTGTCAGGACCTTTTCTAGGAGCAGCACAGAGAGAAGTGATTCCTCCAGCCCCGTTCTTAGCAGATCCTGAGTCAGGGGAGCCTCTACCTCCCAACTGGGCAGCAGCAGCAGCAGAGATTGATCAGAGCCTGGCTGTTCTCAGCCTGAGTTAAGCTTTACACTCAAAGGGCTCCAAGTGTTTCTAGTCCTTTTTGGGGGGGAAAACTCAAATACCTCTCATCTGAATGTACTTAAACAAACAGCTCAGAGCCCCTTTTGTACCCGGGGAGGGGGGACCCTTCCATTGCTGTCCTTCCTGCAGATCCTGCCCTGGATTTGCTGGACTTGCCCCAGAGCAGCCCTGGTGTGGAGCACCCCCAGCCCGGGGGGGAGCTGCAGAAACTGCAAAAACCACAAAAATCTCAACTCACAAACCCATTCTTTTCTCATCCAAAGCCTCCAGAGTTTAGATTCTAAAGCAGTGAAAGAATGGAGACACAGGCCACCTTCCTTCCTCGTGAGATGGACTTGTTTTATTTATTAACATTGCCGAAGGGCTTTTTAATTTTTTTTCCTTGGTAGGCAGCGTAGTGGCGTAGATTTTCGGGTAGGTTTAAGCTGAACCCCTCTGTGCAAAGCTTTCCATGAGTATTGTAGCCCCCTCCTCTGCCCTCACCCTTTATTTCACTGCTGGGAATGCTTGCCTCTGCTTCGTGCTGGTTTTTTCCTTTGTAGCAGTTCAAACTCTTTTTGAGTTTTACAAATCCAGACATCAGTGCTAGCACGGTGTTAAAACTATTTTCTTTTTTTTTTTAATTAATTAATTTTTTTTTTGTCTCAGTTTTGTTTTAAAACCTGTTTGTCATCAATTAAAAAAAAAAAAAAAAGAATAAACAGCTCTTGCATTCAAGGTGGCCCCTAAGTTTCAATGAGGAAACCATGCAACGTTCATTAAAGCTTTAGTCTGATTGTATAAACTTCAAGTTTATTACTTTTTTTAAACACAAGACTAGTACAAAAGTGGGGGTGTGCATAGCAGAGGGGGTGAGCGACTCAACTGGGAGAACTGGGAGTACTGGGAAGGGCCCCCGCTCTCCCCCTGCCCTGCAGGAAACACAGGAATGGCTTTGCCCTGCCAGGCTGGGGCTGGGGGCTCCAGGCTGGGGCTGGGGGCGTTGGGCCTGGCCTGGGTGAGCCCAGCTCCTGTCCTGGCTCTCACTCCCCCCAGGGTGGCACAAACCCAGCAACACTTCGAGGTTTTCTTCTTCTGCCCGTCTAAAATCAGAATTGAATGGCTCCTGCTGGCTGGAGTTAAGCCCTTTAAACACTGAAATGGAGCAGAGCAGGGCGGGGTGGGAAACACCAGGATTGGGAATGGGAATTCAGCTCAAGCTGCTCCAGGCTGGCTCTTCAGCTCCACGATTTGGGTGTGAAAACAACAAAAAATAAACCATCCCAAGGCTCCACGATTTGGGTGTGAAAACAAAAAAACCCATCCCAAGGCTCCACGATTTGGGTGTGAAAACAAAAAAACCCATCCCAAGGCCCCCCCAGTGGTTAAACCCTCAGTGCTTCCCCTGGGGGAGGAGGTGGGAAAACCATCAGAGCTCAAAGAGAAAACAGCAAAAAAACCCCAAAGCTGCACTACGGCTTCACAGTTCAAAATAAAGAGAAAAAATTCAAGTCTAACTGGGATTCCTCTGCCCCAAAATCCCAAAATCCTCGCTCTGGTGGTTTCCACTTCAAAGCTCAGCTCAGCCCCTTCAGCAGGAGGGGAGAGAGGAGCTCAGGGACGGGAAAGGCCCAGATTGGGGTCCGTGCTGCCCCTCGGGGACACCACACAGGGGCTGCGGCTGCCAGGCGGCACAAAGCCCAACAAATGCACCAAAAACAACCCGGAATAGCAAAAATGTGCAGAGGTCTGAGCCCTGCCCTTGCCTGAGGCCCGGCTGCCACCTGGGGACACTCGGGGACACTCAGGGGACAGCCTGGGCTCATGGATTTGCTAATGAGGTAAATTAATACTGACCCACAGCGGGCTGCGAGGGGAGAGCCACTGACCCCAGCGCAGCCCTGGGCTCCCTCAGCCACGGTCCTGCAGGATCCTGCCCTTGGCACTGCTCCCAGGGGGTTTCTTGGGTAAAATCTCCTTTTTTTTTAGGCAAAATCTCAAGTTTTTTAGGTAAAATCTCAATTCTTTAGGGAAAACCTTCATTTTTTAGGGAAAACCTTCATTTTTTAGTCAAAACCTCCACTGCATTTGACCACCCAGCACAAGCCCTGTCCCCAAACCAGCCCATCACCAAGCACACCCTGAGAGCAGCTCCCACAGCACAGAGAAAGCTCCTGCCCGGCTCTGCCTCCCCTGGGAAGGGATTTGCTCACCCCATCCCTGTCCCTGCAGCTGGACCACGCCGCAGGGAACCCCCAGCCCCGATTCACCCAGAAAAATCATTTATGCCCTGAGAAATCTGCAGAGTTCAGCCAAAACCCCAAAACCTGCAGCCCTGGGGGTGCCTGGCACGAACAAAGGAGGAAATTTGGGATTCACAGCCCGGTGCCAGCATCCCCTGAGGAGAAAGGACCCAGCACCGAACTTGGTCATAATCCCACACTCTAATCCTAAACCAGCACCGCCCTTAGCGCCAGCCCAACCCCGGCACAGCCCCCGAGCACAGCGAGGATTTCCCAGCGGGAATAAAAAGGAATTTCCCCCATTTGTCCATCGTTCCCGCTCACACCCCGCTACCTGCAGCCGCACTCGTCCACCACCATGTCCTCGTAGTGGCGCAGCACCACGTTGTCGCTGTTGTCGTAGTAGAGGATGGAGATGGGGGAGAGGCGCACGGGCACGCAGCAGGGCTGGGGCGTGCCCCGCGGGTCCAGCGAGTGCACCATGGTCTGCAGCACGGCGTGGTTGGTGCTGTTGAGCTCGGCCGCCAGCGGGAACGGGCACTCCCCGCCGCAGTAGTTGGCCAGGTAGCCCTGCGGGGCGATGATCCAGTTCTCCCAGCCCACGTCGCTGAAGCTGATGTAGAGCCGGCGGGGCTTGCACAGGGGGCTGGGGGACACCGCGGGGCTCGGGGCGCTCCTCCGGCCGCGGGCAGCGCGGCACTGCCGGCCCAGCGTCACCAGCAGCAGCGAGGCGCCCGCGAAGGCCTCGGAGCTGCCGCAGGGGCTCCGCGGGCCCCCGGGGCCGCCGCTCACCGACAGCTCCAGCACCAGGGCCAGATAATCCCGGCGCGGCCCGGCCCGGTCCCGCAGCGCCGCGCCCAGCTCGAACAGCAGCGATTGGCGCAGCTGGACCAGCGAGCGCTCCAGCAGCGGGGCCCGGCCGGGCTGCGGCGAACCCCGCGGGCACGCCCGGTACAGCCGCAGCTCCAGGACCCGCCCCGGGCTCGGGCCGTGGTAGGAGCTGTGCTGGAAGCGCAGCTCCAGCTGGGCCAGGGTCGGGCGCTCGCCCTCCTCCAGCGCGGAGAGGTTGAAGAGCAGGAGCCGCCGCAGGCACAGCCGGGGCTGGGGCTGCCCCGCGGGCACGAAGCGGCCTGGCGAGGAAGGAGAAACAGCGGTGGGGGCGGCTGGACGCGGGGATGGGCAGGATCGGCTCCGGGATGGGCTGGGGGAACCCTGGGGTGAGCAGGATCGGCTCCGGGATGGGATGGGGAACCCTGGGGTGAGCAGGATCGGCTCCGGGATGGGATGGAGGAACCCTGGGATGAGTAGGATAGGCTCCAGGGATGGGATGGGGGAGCCCTGGGGTGAGCAGGATCAGCTCCCGGGTTGGGCTGGGGCTGAGCAGGATCGGGGAAAAGAGGACGAACAGCAGCGAATTTGGGTTTAGCCTGGTTTAGCCAGCCCGAGCCAAACTGGAACCACGAGAGGAAAGGGCTCTGGGATGCCTTGTGCCCTCAGGGACACCGATCAAACAGTCCTCAAGGGACTGCGAACGGCTCAGAGCAGCCAGATGTGCCCTGGGGTCAGCCAGATGTGCTCTGGGGTCAACCAGATGTGCCCCGGGGTCAGCCAGAGGCACTGGGACAATGAGGAGGGGGGACACAGCCCGGGGGTCGAGCATCCATCCCACCCCTGGGATCGGGACCGGGATCAGGCCTGGGATCAAAGCCGCGCCTCGGGAGGGATTCAGGGGGCTCCAGGACAGGACCTGGCACAGCTGCCCCCCTCACCCCCATCCCGGGGTTCCAAACCCATCACCATCACCGGCAGCATCCACAGGGCTCCATCCCGCAGGGATTTCTCCTGGAATCCTGCTCCGGCCTCGGGACACGGGGCAGGAAGGAAGGAGCGGAGCCCGGGGAGCCCGAACGCGGCCGTGGCTGTACCTTGGTCGGCGAGCACTCGCACGATGTTCCCGGGCACATTGAGCTCCTCCACCGTGCAGGGCTCGGGCGCTGCCTGCGGCCGGGGCAGCGCGCTCCTCCTGTGGAAGATGCTCCAGAGCACGGGCGGCACCGGCGCGGGGCTCCTGGGGCCGGGCCTGGCGCTGAGCCCCAGCGAGCGGAGCAGGGAATGTTCCTGGGAGAGCGGCTGCGAGGCCAGGGCGGGGCCGGGCAGAGCCCAGGCCGGGCTGCGGAGGAGCCACATCCACATGGACATCCACATCCACATGGACATCCACATCCACATGGACATCCACATCCACATGGACATCCCTGCCGTGCGCACAAAGAGCGGCCGGGCCGGGGCTGG
>JAWWMS010000121.1:1478771-1490982 GCA_035048045.1 Chlorospingus semifuscus
CCCCAATGTCCCCAATGTCCCCAGTGTCCCCAAATGTCCCTGGTGTCCCCAATGTCCCCAATGTCCCCACCCTCTCTGATGGCCGTGCAGGCAGTGTCCCCCCAATGTCCCCAATGTCCCCAATGTCCCCAATGTCCCTGGTGTCCCCAATGTCCCCAATGTCCCCAATGTCCCTGGTGTCCCCAATGTCCCCAGTGTCCCCAATGTCCCCAATGTCCCCGTCCCTCAGGACCCGGAGCGGGAGGCGCGGCGCAGGGCGGAGCTGTCCCCAATGTCCCTGGTGTCCCCAATGTCCCCAGTGTCCCCAATGTCCCCGTCCCTCAGGACCCGGAGCGGGAGGCGCGGTGCAGGGCGGAGCTGTCCCCAATCCCCAGTGTCCCCAGTGTCCCCAATGTCCCCAGTGTCCCCAGTGTCCCCAATGTCCCCGTCCCTCAGGACCCGGAGCGGGAGGCGCGGCGCAGGGCGGAGCTGTCGCGGATCCGGAGCAGGAACAGGGAGTGCCGGCAGAAGCTGCAGCAGAGCCTGCACAGGAGGAGGCAGCTGCAGCTCCGCAGGAAACTGCACAGGAGCATGGACAGGAGGAGGAGGAAGATGGAGAAGGAGAAAGAAAAGGAGAAAGAAAAGGAGAAAGAAAAGGAGGACAAGGAGGAGCAGTGACGCGGCTGGGCCTGGCCCGGAGTGCCCTGGAATTGCTGCAGCTTTGGGAAAATTGGGATTGAATTCTTGAATGTGGACAAAAACAATGCTGGGGAGGAGGGAAGAATCCCAGAATCCTTGGGACTGGGTTGGGAGGAGCTCAGGGCTCATCCAGTCCCAGCCTGGCCTTGGACATTCCGGGGATCCAGGGGCAGCCACAGCTCCTCTGGGAATTCCAGCCAGGAATTCCAGCCCAAATCCCACCCAGATTCCCCTTTCCAGTTTAAATCCATTCCCTGTGCCCTGGAGTTCCCAAATCCCAGATCCATTCCCTGTGCCCTGGAATTCCCAAATCCCAGATCCATTCCCTGTGCCCTGTCCCTCCACCCCTCATCCCAAACCCTCTCCAGCTCCTTTGGAGCCCCTTGCTCCTCTGGAAGCAGCTCCAGGTTCTCCTTGGATCCCCCCTTTGTGCTCAGCTCAGCCCTCTGTGCTCAGGGGGAATCTCCAAGAGCTTTTCCTTGCTCATCCCACTCTCCTGTGTGATTAATTTATCCCGTTATTAACGCTCTGGCTGCCTCGTGAATAATTAAAATCCTCATTTGTGAGGCCTCAGCCAGGAGGGCGCTGGGATGGAGCTGCTGCCAGACACAAAAATAATGCACAAAATGCACAAAATGCTGCAGCCAGACACAAAATGCAGCTTTGTCACCTTTGCAGCACAAGATTTTCCCCTTTGGAAGCACAAAAATAAGGAATTAATCAAGGTAATGAGGTTAATAAGGAATTAATCAGGTTAATAAGGAATTAATCAGGGCTGCAGGGGGCTCAGGGGGGAGGTGTTGGTGCCCGTGCTCTGAAACAACCAAAAAATAAATAAAATCCTCTGGAAATGGCTGGAATTGGAACCAAAATCCTCTGGAATTGGGGCTCTGGAGCAGCCCAGGGAAGTTGAGGGAATTGCCGGTGATAAATTGGATTTAATCAGTGAGGAAGGAGAGAACCCAGTCCCATCCATCACAGCCTGGACAAAGCTTTTGTTATTCCCAATGCTGAGCACAGCCCTGAGCTGCTCCCAAAGGATTTCCAGAAGGTTCTGGCAAGGATAAGAGTGGCTCCAGCCCAGGGAGGGACACTGGGCTGGCACTGCCTCAGGGACAGCCCCAAAACTGCTGGGAAAATGGTTTTTTTGTGCATTTTTGTGTCAATTTTGTGCATTTTTTGTGTCAATTTTGTGTGGTTTTCATGTCAACTTGCAATGGAATCAGCAAATGCTGATTGGATCTGCTGTGTCCAAAACAGACACGAAGAAAGGTTTTGAAACTTCCTGACCAAAAAGCCAAATAAAGCATTGTAATAAAAGAAATAGAGTTGAGTAAAGAGTTGAGGCAGCAAGAGGAATGACGCTTAAAATAAAACAGGGGAAGTTGTGGTAAAGCAGAGCCAGGGCTTCCCTCGGGCCTTGCTCAATTCCAGAGGCTGGGAAACATCTGGGGCGACTCCCAAACTTCTGAGATCAATCCCAAACTTCTGAGATCAATCCCAAATTTCTGAGATTAATCCCAAACTTCTGGGGTAATTCCCAGGTTTCTGGGGTGACTCCCAAACTTCTGAGATCAATCCCAAATTTCTGAGATTAATCCCAAATTTCTGTGGTAACTCCCAAACCTCTGGGGTAACTCCTGAATTTCTGGGGTCCCCCCAGCCCCTCAGGGCACCGTCCCCATCTCTGTCCCCATCTCTGTCCCCAGCTCCTCCTGCTGTCCTTGGCCCCAGCTGGGCCCTGTCCCTGTCCCACACATCAGGACATCCCTGGGGGCTCCTTCCAATATAAAAAGGACCAAAAAAAGAAACAAAACCCCAAGAGCAGCTGAGATTTGCTCCATTTAATTTCAATTAACCTCACAGGTGCCAACCCAGCAGCTTGGTGCCCTCGGGGATGTCCCTTGTCCCAAATTCCCCGTGCCCAGCCCCAGCTCAGCCTCAAATCCTCAAATCCTCTGTGCTCAGCTCATCCATCATCAGCTCATCTGTGAAACTGCAGAATTTCCTCTGGGGAAATCCAGAATTTTCCAGAATTTTCCTCCATCTCTGCTGCCCTGGGATGCTCCAGGGGCTGGGAACGCCCAGCATGGAGGAAGAGGAACTTGAAAAAGAAGCAAAACCCCCAAAAGCAGCTGAGATTTGCTCCATTTAATTTCAATTATCTGCATCACGCCAAGGCCAGCAGAGGTGCCAACCCAGCAGCTTGGTGCCCTCAGGGATGTCCCAAGATGTCCCAAATTCCCCGTGTTCAGCCCCAAATTTCCAGCAGTCCTCAAATCCTCTGTGCTCAGCTCATCCAGGCTGTGAAACTGCAGATTTTCCTCTGGGAAATGCAGAATTTTCCAGAGTTTTCCTCCATCTCTGCTGCCCTGGGATGCTCCAGGGGCTGGGAACGCCCAGGGTGGAGGGAGAGGAAGAGGAGGAGGAAGTCAGAGCTGGCTGTGCCCAGCCAGGGGAGCAGGCAGGACCTGCCAAAGGCAAACGGTTCCTAAAAAACGACAGAAAAATCAACCCCAAAGGGCTCGGCCCCTGCCCTTAGAAAATGTAAAAACCTGGGGGCAGCTGTGGGGTGTGGCAAGGGGGTGGCACCCCTGGGCACAGCTGGCACCTCTGGGCACAGCTGGCACCCCTGGGCACAGCTGGCACCTCCGGGCTGTGCCAGGGCAGGGCCAGAGAGCTGGGCTGGGCTCAGGTGCTCCGTGGAGAGGATTTGAGAACTTCAGGTGCTTCTTGGAGAGGATTTGGGGGTCCAGCTGCTCCCTGGAGAGGTCCAGGAGCTCCCTGGAGAAGATCTGGGGGCTCAGGTTCCCCCTGGAGAAGGTTTGGGCATTCAGGTGCTCCCTGGAGAGGATTTGAGAACTTCAGGTGCTCCTGGAGAAGATTTGGGTGTTCAGGTGCTCCGTGGAGAGGATTTGAGTACTTCAGGTGCTTCTTGGAGAGGATTTGGGGGTCCAGCTGCTCCCTGGAGAGGATCTGGGGGCTCAGGTTCCCCCTGGAGAAGGTTTGGGCATTCAGGTGCTCCCTGGAGAGCATTTGAGGATTTCAGGCGCTCCCTGGAAAGGGTTCAGGGGCTCAGGTGCTGCCTGGAGAAGGTTTGGGGGTTCCTGTGCTCCCTGGAGAAGGTTTGGGAGCTCAGGCTCTCCCTGGAGAGGATTTGGGGGTTCAGGTTCTCCCCGGAGAGGTTCAGGAGCTCTGTGCCCTGCTCGGGGGCTCCCTGGGCAGTGAGTGCCCAGCCTGGTGCCCGCTCTGGCCGGGCAGCTGCTGGTGGGTGGCAAATCCTGCCCGGGCAGGGCCGAGGCTGCTGGGTGCCCATGGGAGGGAGCTCTGGGTGTCCATGGGAGCTCTCAGTGGTGTCTGCAGGAGCTCTGGGTGTCCAAAGGATCTCTCTTGGTGTCCAAAGGATCTCCCAGTGCCCACAGGAGCTCTTGGTGCCCAAGGATCTCTTGGTGGTGCCCAAGGATCTCTCAGTGGTGCCCACAGGATCTCTCGGTGTTTCCCTCAGGATCTGTGGGTGGTGCCCAGCCCCAGCTGAGGTGCCCAAAGGATCTCTCGGTGGTGCCCTCAGGATCTGTGGGTGGTGCCCAAGGATCTCTCAGTGCCCACAGGATCTCTCGGTGGTGCCCAGCCCCAGCTGAGGTGCCCCTCTCCAGGGCTCTCTGCCCTGCTCAGTTGCTCTCCACCAGCTTGGCCAGGCCCTGCCTGAGCTCGCTGAGCTCGAAGATCTTCACATCCATGATCTCGGCCACCTTGGTGACCTCGTGGTGCACCCTGTCCCTGTGTGCCAGGCTCTCTGCCAGGCTCTGCTCTGCCAGCTGCAGCCGCTGCTCCAGCTCCGCGTTGCGGGCCTCCAGCTCCTGCAGGGACAGACGGACAGACTGACGGACAGACTGCTCACAGCCCACAGTGCCACCCCAGGGCCCTTCCTGAGCCGTGTCCCTGCCCTGGGTCACTGGGGGTGAGCTCTGTGCCCTGCCCTGCCCGCGGGGTGAGGCTGTGGGAGGGCAGCTGTGCCCACAGGGATCCTCCCCAGCCCGGTGGGGCTGGCTCTGGATGCTCTACAGCCTGGTGGGGCTGGCCCTGGAGCTGCTCTGAATCCTCCCCAGCCTGGTGGGGCTGGCTCTGGATCCTCCCCAGGCTACTGGGATCGGCCCTGGATCCTTCCAGCCTGGTGGGATTGGCTCCATCACAGCCTGGACAAAGCTTTTTCTACTCCCCAATGCTGAGCACAGGCCTGAGCTGCTCCAAAAGGATTTCCAGAAGGTTCTGGCAAGCAGAAGAGTGGCTCCAGCCCAGGGAGGGGACACTGGGCATGGCCTGGGAGAGCACAGCGCTGGCACTGCCTCAGGGACAGCCCCAAACCCCAAAAATCCTCCAGAGCCCAGCCAAAACCCTGCTGCTGTGCCCATGTCCCATCCCTGAGGGACACGGGGGGTGGCACAGGGCAGGGACACACCAGGAGAGCGGTGGCAGCTCCCGGGGTCCCCTGTGGCTCCCAGGAGGAGCAGGAGTGTCCCCAGGGTGCCACCTTTACCTGCTCAGGTGCCACCTCCCCTTTACCTGCAGCTTCTGCAGCGTCTCCTCGCGCTCGCCCTCGGCCTCCCAGCGGCCGCACCTCTGGCTCTTCAGCAGCTGGATCTCCTGGGGGAAAAACAGGGGTTTGTCATTGGCTTTTTGCAAATGTTAACCTGAATATTGTGTGTGTTGTGTTAGTGTGGAAAATGTGTGTTTTATGATTGGCTTTCTGCAAATATTGGAGTGAATATTGTATGTGTTAGTGTGAAAAACGGGGGTTTGTCATGGGCTTCTTGCAAATGTTAACGCGAATATTGTGTGTGTTGTGTTAGTGTGGAAAATGTGTGCTTTATGATTGGCTTTTTGCAAATATTGGAGTGAATATTGCATGTGTTAGTGTGAAAAATGGGGGTTTATGACTGGAGGTCTCTTCCAACCTGGTGACTCTGTGAATTCTGGGAATTCTGTGATTCTGTGAATTCTGAGCTGCCAAGATCCTGAGCCTCTCCACCCCAGCACATCCCTCTCCCTCAGAGCTCTGATAGCTGGGGTATCTGGCAGGTTTTGGGGGGTCACACAGGTTTTTGGGGTCACACAGGTTTTTTGGGGGTTCTGCCAGCCTCACCTCATCCTTGGCCTTGAGCAGCAGCTCCAGCTCCTCCAGGCTCTGGCTCAGCTCCTCCTTGTTGTTGTCACTGGAGGAGTCGGGGGTGCCCTGAGCCTCCAGCTCTGCCACCTGCAAGGAGAAATCATTCCTGACCCCTCAATAATTCACTGCAGAGTGAAATCATTCCCTCAGGAATCCCCTGACCCCTCAATAATTCACTGCAGAGTGAAATCATTCCCTCAGGAACCTCCTGACCCCTCAATAATTCACTGCAAGATGAAATCATTCCCTCAGGAATCTCCTGACCCCTCAATAATTCACTGCAGAGTGAAATCATTCCCTCAGGAATCCCCTGACCCCTCAATAATTCACTGCCATGCCTGGACTCCCTGCAAACCCACCTGGCAGCTCCTGCTTGGGGCTGGGAGGAACACAATTCCAAAATGGGATCACGCCCATTTTGTGGCTCAAAAAACCATTTTGTGCTCAAAAAGGCCCACTTTAGAGACTGTGCCTGTGCTTTCTGCAGGAATTGTGCACTCCAGCACAGCTGGGCTGGCTCACACCCAGCCCTGAGCCCCTCCAGCTCCATTCGGAGATCTCCAAAAGCTCTGGAGCTGCTGCAGAGCTGGGCTGAAGGGTTTGCCCAGGAGAGCTCCCCTGGAAAATGCAGCTCGGTGCCCTGGATTATTCATGAGCAGGATTCATTTTTAAAATGGTTCTGCTCCTGCTGGGCTGCTCTGAGCTCTGCAAACAGCTCCGAGGAGCTCACCCAGACCGGGTGCAGATCCTGCAATTCCCAGAGTGTCAGGGTGGCCAGAACCCACCAAAATGTCCTGATTTGGGGACAATGATGGAGGTGTTCACTGAGTTATGGCTCCTTCTGTGATCCTGCCAAGGCCCTGGGAATCCTGAGGGAACCCTGAGGGAGGAATGTTGGGAATAACACTGGGGAATCCTGAGATAATGCTGAGGGAGGGATGTTGGGGATCCTGAGGGAACCCTGAGGGAGGGATGTTGGGAATAACACCAGGGAATCCTGAGGGAGGGATGTTGGGGATCCTGAGGAAATCCTGAGGGAGGGATGTTGGGAATAACACCAGGGAATCCTGAGGGAGGGATGTTGGAAATTCTGAGGGAATCCTGAGGGAATCTTGAGGGAATCCTGAGGAAGGGATATTGGGAATAACACTGGGGAATCCTGAGGTAATTCTGAGAGAGGGATGTTGGGGATCCTGAGGAAATCCTGAGGGAGGGATGTTGGAAATTCTGAGGGAATCCTGAGGGAATCTTGAGGGAATCCTGAGGAATGGGTGTTGGGAACCCTGAGGGAACCCTGAGGGAATCCTGAGGGAGGGATATTGGGAATAACACCAGGGAATCCTGAGGGAGGTATGTTGGAAATTCTGAGGGAATCCTGAGGGAACCCTGAGGGAATCCTGAGGGAGGGATATTGGGAATAACACTGGGGAATCCTGAGGAAATCTTGAGGGAATCCTGAGGGAGGGATGTTGGGAATAACACTGGGGAATCCTGAGGTAATTCTGAGGGAGGGATGTTGGGGATCCTGAGGAAATCCTGAGGGAGGAATGTTGGAAATTCTGAGGGAATCTTGAGGGAATCCTGAGGGGTGGATGTTGGGAATAACACCGGGGAATCCTGAGGTAATCCTGAGGGGTGGATGTTGGGGATCCTGAGGGAATCCCGAGGGAACCCTGAGGGATGGATGTTGTCAATCCCAAGGGAGGGATGGAGGGTGCTGTCCCTCAGCCATGCCGACCCCAGCCCCCGTGGCCGTGTCCCCCCATCCCTGTCCCCCTGGCTCACCCGCTGGCGCAGCGCCTCCGTCTCCTCCTGGTAGGCCGCCAGCTCCTTCTTCCACTGCTCCACGCTGGCGTTGGCCTCGTGCAGCGCCGCCACCAGCTTGGAGTTGTTGTCCTGCAGGCTGAAGAACTCGGCCTCCCACTGCACCTCGCTCACCGAGCTGGGGATGGAGGGGAAAGAAAATTATGGGATTGGTTCTGGGGTTGGTTCTGGGATTGGTTCTGGGATTGATACTGGGATTGATTCCAGGATTGATACTGGGATTGATACTGGGATTCTGCAATTGATTCTGGGATTGATTCTGAGATTGATACTGGGATTCTGAGATTGATTCTGGGATTCTGGGATTGATTCTGGGATTGATTCTGGGATTCTCTGAATGATTCTGTGAATCTGTGAATCTGTGAATGATTCTGGGATTGAGTCTGGGATTCTGTGATTCTGTGGATCCAGCCAAGGCTTTGAGCAGCAGACAGAGAATGAAAAGTGCAGAACGGGTCAGAATGATTTGGGATGACAAAACCGAGCACCCAACCCTGCTGGAAGGGAGAGTTTGGGGCTCAGAGCAGCCTCACCCCTCGGAGAGCATCTTCTTCAGCCTCTCCTTCTCGGTGCTGATCTCCACATCCGCGCTCTGGCTGCGGAACAGCTTGTCCTCCCCGGGCCCGTTGGAGCTGATGATGGGGCTGGGCAGCACCTGGGGGAAAACAGGTGATGATGATGGGGCTGGGAGGAAGGACAGGTGATGATGATGGGGCTGGGAGGAAAGACAGGGACAGGTGGGGCTGGGCAGCACCTGGGGCAAGGACAGGGACAGGTGGGCACCTCCAGCAGGGTCACCTCCCTCTGGCCTGGCCCTGGTGCCACCAACCTGGCCTGGCTGTGCAGGGTCAGCTCTGGACAGAGGGACAGCAGGGCAGCAGCACAGGGAGCATTTTACCCTTTTCCTCCCCTTTTCTCCCCATTCCCCAGCCTCACCTGGTGGGAAGGGAGGCTCAGGGCAGGGTTGGTGAGCTCAGTTTTGTCCTGGCATTTCTCCCTGGCCACACGAGCTGCTTCTTTCACCTCCTGGAACTTCTCTGCAAACTGCAGGGGAAGGGAAGAGTCACCCTGGGGCTGGGGACCAGCAGAGTAATGTAATATAAACTATATTTATATCATAGAAATATTATATAAATATCTAATACACAATATATTATATAAATATGTAGTGATGCTCTGCCTGCAGCCTCGTTTAAAACACTTCTGAATTTCTCTCCAACACCAAAATCCAGGGATTTGATTGAGTTTGGCACTCAGGGCCGTGGGCTCAGCACAGAAGCGGCCCCAGCTCCATCTGTGGCGCCCAAACCCCTCTGCAAACACAACTTTAAGCTGTTTTTGGAACTTTTGCACCTTGAATTCCATTCCAGCCTGGTGAGAACAGCACTCAGCAGGTGCCTGAGGATCTTCTGGAGAGGTTTCTCCAGGGGGGGTTCCATGAGCTCACCTGGGACAGGTTCCCACAGGTTTCCGAGGTCCCTGGGCTCACCTGGGACAGGTTCCCAGGTCTCACCCGGCTCAGGATCCCCAGGTTTCCCAGGTTCCCAGATCTCACCTGGCTCAGGGGACAGGTCTCCCCAAGTTCCTGGCTCACCTGGTTCAGGTTCCCACAGGTTTCCCAGGTTCCCAGGTCTCACCTGGCTCAGGTGCTGCTCAGAGGCGAAGCCCAGCCCGTAGACCGTGTTGGCCCTGCTGTCAGCCCACTGCCCGAACTTCTGCGAGGTCTTGGTGAACGTCATGTTGGGGGTGATGGTGCTGTTGATGATGGCCTGGGCAGGGGACAGCGGGGCATTGATCAGGGAATCCATCAGGGAATCATTGATCAGGGGATTGGTCAGGGAATCAGTCAGGGAATCAGGGAATTAGTGGGGGAATCAGTCAAGGAATCAGTCAGGGAATTGATCATGGAATCATTGATCAGGGAATCCATCAGGGAATCAGTCAGGGAATCAACCAAGGAGTCAGGAGATCAATCAGGGAATTGATATGGGAGTCAGGGAATCAAACAGGGAATCGGGGAACCAAACAGAGAATCATCTGCTTTTGTGGGAGGAACAGCTGCTTTTTAGGGACACAGCTGTTATTCCGGGGACACAGCTGTTATTTTAGGGGCACAGCTGTTATTCCGGGGGCACAGCCGTTATTCCGGGGGCACAGCAGCCTCGCAGTGCCCGGGGCAGCGCCCACCTTGGTGCCCCCCACGCTGATGATCCTGTAGACGCTGCGGGTGGCATCGTAGAAGTAGGAGACGGTCAGGGCGTGTTTGCTGGCCGGGATCCAGTTCCTCTTGGTGGCCGGGTCGATCTGGAACACGTGGGCCCTGGTGCTGAAGATGGGCTGCTCCCTGCAGGGACAGGGAACAGGGCTGGTAACCGCGGGTTTATAGGGGCAGGATTGCAGCTGAACTTTATATGGAAGGTTAGATACACCAACAGGACTTTGAATCCTGACTTTATAGGGTTAAAATTTCAGCTGAGGGTCAGAATTCATACTGAAGTTAGATACACCAACAGGGCTGTGAATCCTGATTTTATAGGGTTAAAATTTCAGCTGAGGGTCAGAGCCAATTCATATTAGAATCCTGATTTTATAGGGTTAGGATTTCAGGTCAGAACCAATTCATATTGAAGTTAGATACACCAAGAGGAGAACAATGCTTTGAATAATGATTTTATAGGGTTAGGATTTCAGCTGAGGGTCAGAACTAATTCATATTGAAGTTAGATACACCAGGAGAACAGGGCTTTGAATCCTGATTTTATAGGGTAAAAATTTCAGCTGAGGGTCAGAACCAATTCACACTGAAGTAAGATACACCAGTGATAGGCTGGTGATTATTAGATGCTTAAATCTAAAGCATTGTTGTAGAACAGGGCTGTTAATCATGATTTTATAGGGTTAGGATTTCAGGTCAGAACCAATTCATATTGAAGTTAGATACACCAATGATAGGTTGGTGATTATTAGATGCTTAAATCTGTTGTAGAAATAACAATTTGAGCTAATTGCTCTATTATGAGCTCATTTGTAGAAGGAAGTGGAGCAAGGGAAGCATTACAGGAATTATTGGAAGCAGCAGAACAGTGCCCAGCACTGGACTCTGTTAATCCATCACAAAGCAGGGGCTTGGATGGTGCCAGAGACCTGAGGAAGACATTCCTGACTTCATCCCTGACCCAGTTAGAGACCACTGACCCAATTAGAGAGAAGAACTGCACACGTGTGAGGGACTAATAACCTCATTTTAACACAGAGCAGGGATGGGAGGGGCTGGGCTGATGCAAATGTATTATTTTGGGAAATAAATAGAAGGCAAGAGCCTTGTGCAGTGCAGTCACACGTTTCAGAATCGTCTGTGATTTTTGGTCTCAGTGATTCAGTGTGAGGGCAGCGGAGGGAAGGGGAAGTGCAGCAGTTTCCTGCCTTGCTCCCTTCCCTCTGTCCTGGTCAGGCGCCAGCCAGCCCCTGCAGGGGCTCTGCCAGGAACACAGAGATCATTATGTAATAATCACAGATCCTCTGAACCACGGTTCTCCCAGGAAAACCCTGGGCAGCTGAGGGAAACTCAGAGGAAAGAATTCCTACAATTATTGCCTCTCTTTCTGCAGCCATTTATCAGAACAGGACAATCCCTGTGGCAGGGAGGAATGATGAGGAGACTCCACCTTATCAGAGGGTTAATTAATTATTTATGATACTATATTATTATTTATGATACTATATTATTCTATACTATATTACACTGTATTACATTGCATCTAAACCGAATCTGCCAAGCACCCAACCCTGCCCAGAATCTGTGACAGTCCTGACAGTCCTGACACACACACACCTGACCTGACAGGCCAAGGAACCAAACACCATCACTGTGGGTGAACGATCCCCACATTGCATTCTGCTGTGGCACAAACACAGAAAATTATAAGAATTGTGTTTTTCCTTCCTCTGAGGTTCAGAGAATGTGAAACCCAGAAATATTCTTGGGAGGAATTGTGCCTTGCATTTTCCTGTGAAGGTGAATTTCTCTGCGAATGATGAGGAGGACTGCATTAATATCAGAAGGCTAATTAATTACTTTAATATAGTGTAATATAGTACAGAATAATATAGTATAATACATTACATCTAAACTGAATCTGCCAAGCACTCAAACTACCATCACTGTGGGGAAACCATCCCCACATTGCATTCTGGTTTGGCACAAACACAGACACAGAAAATGAGATCAGAATATTCTTGGGAGGAATTGTGCCTTGCTTTTCTCTGTCAAGAGAAATGTGGGGCTACACACTTGGCCCTGACAGGCCAAGGACCCAAAACACCAACACTCTCCACATTGCATTCTGCTGCGGCACAAACACAGAAAATGATAAGAATTGTGTTTTTCCTTTCTCTGAGGTTCAGAGAATGTGGAACCCAGAAATATTCTTGGGAGGAATTGTGCCTTGCTCTTCTCTGTGCAGAGCAATGTGGGATGACAACCACTGCTTACAGACATGGTTCCCCAGAGTGTGCTACTGATGGATGATGGATGGATGGATGGAT
>JAWWMS010000121.1:1491241-1502329 GCA_035048045.1 Chlorospingus semifuscus
AGCCTGTCCCATCACTCCCAACACCCCAGAGCTCTCCATGGGCTCCCAGCAGCCTGTCCCATCACTCCCAACACCCCAGAGCTCTCCATGGGCTCCCAGCAGCCTGTCCCATCACTCCCAACACCCCAGAGCTCTCCATGGGCTCCCAGCAGCCTGTCCCATCACTCCCAACACCCCGGAGCCTCCCAGGGCCGGCCCCAGAGCTCAGCAGGCAATATTTGATTTCCTCCCAGCCCTGGCTCAGGTTTCTCCCCCTCCCCTCCCTCTCTGCCTGCATTTCTGGAGTGAGATTCCAATTTCCCAGGCTCTGTTTCCACGTGGATCACGACCTATCTTTGGCACACAGAAAAATGGGTATTTCTGCTCCCAAACCCCCAAATGCCGGGCTGGTTTTGGGCAGGACCAAGGCAGGATTTACCGGGTTGCTGACATTTGTTAGTAGGGGCGGGAGGCTGGTGCAGTTAGTGGGGTGTCCCCTCCTCCAGCAGCTGCTCCTCGGGGCTCTCTCAGCTGCTCTGAGGCTCCTTCCCAGCGCTGGCTCCACAGGGATTCATTCCCTGGCAAGGGAAAAACCCAAAGTTATTTGTGGTTTGTTATTCCCCACACAGCCAGGCACCTGCAGGGTGCCCCCAGGATCCACAGAGCTGCTCGTTTGCAGTGGTTCCTCAGCACTGAACAAGGTTTATTCCCTGTTGTGTGGGGGATATCTGGGTGAGCTGAGCACGGAGCAAACCCCCCTGGCAGCAGGGAAGGGGCCACAGGAGCCTCCAGGGCTCCCGGCCAAGCCCACGTGGTGCTGCTGCTGATGGAAATCCCTCCTGGGAGATCACTGCTCGGGCACAGCAGCTGTTCCTGGGCTCCTGTCCGGCCTGGAGCCCTGTCCCTGTCCATCCAGGATCCTGTCCCTGTGTCCCTGTCCATCCAGGATCCTGTCCCTGTGTCCCTGTCCATCCTGGAGCCCTGTCCCTGCATCCCTGTCCATCCAGATCCTGTCCCTGTGCATCCAGATCCTGTCCCTGTGTCCCTGTCCATTCTGGAGTTCTGTCCCTGTGTCCCTGTGCATCCAGATCCTGTCCCTGTGTCCCTGTCCATCCAGGATCCCATGCCTGTGTCCCTGTCCATCCTGGTGTCCTGTCCCTGTGTTCCTGTCCATCCTGTCCCTGTCCATCCAGGAGCCCTGTCCCTGTCCATCCTGGTGTCCTGTCCCTGTCCATCCTGTCCCTGTGTCCCTGCCTGTCCAGGATCCTGTCCCTGTGTCCTTGTCCATCCAGGATCCCATGCCTGTGTCCCTGTCCATCCTGGTGTCCTGTCCCTGTGTTCCTGTCCATCCTGTCCCCGTCCCTGTCCCTCCATGTCCCCTCCAGCTCTCCTGGAGCCCCTCCAGGCTCTGGGATCAGCTCCAAGGTTCCTCTGGACCTTCCCTTCCCCAACCTTGGGCACCTGCAGGGTCCAGGGGCAGCCCCAGCTGCTCTGGGAATTCCACCCCAGCCCTTCCCATCATCTCCAGCCTGAGCAGGCAGAAGGGGCAGGTGAGGACGGAGGGACGGGACGGAGGGACGGGACACAGGGACACCCGGGGGGTGACAGCCGGAGCTGAGCTGCTCCCCAAACACCACCAAGCTTTCCAAAGCACCTCTGGGGCTCCCACTCCTGTTCCCCTCCCTGAAATGCTGACTCCCCTTTCCTGCTCAGGCCCGGCACCAAGGGTGGATAAATAACGGTGTAAATAAAAGCCCTGGCAGCCCGGGCTGGCCTTGGCAGATAAGAGAGGAGCAGCAGAGCAAAGGGCTGGGAGGACAGAGATCTGGTGGCACTGCAGGGGATCCAGGGCCCTCCCCTGCTCAGGGGGAAGGGCACAATCCAACAGCCCAGGGAGATTAAAAATGACCTGTCCCGGTGGATAGCCACTGAATGAGGGGATGGCCACGACAGGAAGGGGTTAAATGCTGCGTTTTTAACACGTTCTCTGCTGCAAAGTTTAGCCGTGCATTTTATTTTGAGGGTAAGGAAGTGGGGAGTTGTGAGTTGCTGCAACTTCTTTTAGTGGGTATCCACTGAAAGAATGCCTTTTTTTAGTGAATATCCATTAAAAGCATCCCTTAATTTAGTGAATATCCTTTAAAAGCACCCCTTAATTTAGCGAATAACCTTTAAAAGCACCCCTTAATTTAGTGGACATCCATTAAAAGCCCCCCTTCTTTTAGCGGATGTCTGGGGAGGATCCAGGGATCCAGAGAAGGTCCCAAGGAATGTTTGTTATCTGTGATCTGTGATTTGTCCATAATTTGTGATCTGTGATTTGTTATCTGTAATTTGTGATCTGTTATCTGTGATTTGCTATCTGTGATTTCTGATTTGTTATCTGTGATTTCTCTTTTATCTGTGATCTGTGATTTCTAATTTATTATCTGTTATCTGTGATTTGTTATCTGTGATCTGTGCCCTCAGTTGTGGGTCTGGGCAGAGCAGCAGTGCCCCAGCAGGGCAGGGTGAGGAGAGCTGGGGACACGGTGACACAGGGCCAGGAGGGACAGATGGCACCGATGGCACCGAGCAGGGCCAGCACTGGCACCGGGCTGGGCACGGGAGGTGCCAGGGGCTGGCAGGGACAGGAGCCAGCCCTGCCACAATGCCACACGGGCTGTCCTGACATGGGTGTCACACAGCTTGTCCTGACATGGGTGTCACACACGCTGTCCTCGCTGTCCCCGAGTGTCCTGGCCCGGGCTCTGCCCTCCCACCCTCAGGGGCCTCTCCCTGAGCGGGGTCTGCAGAACAGGGATGGGCGAGGGGGACAGGGATGAGAGGAACAGGACAGGAATGAGAGCAGGGCAGGAATAAATGAGTGTGAGCAGGGCAGGAATGAGAGCAGGGCAGGAATAAATGAGTGTGAGCAGGACAGAAGTGAGAACAGGACAGGAATGAGTGTGAGCAGGACAGAAGTGAGAACAGGACAGGAATGAGAGTGAGCAGGACAGAAGTGAGAACAGGACAGGAATGAGAGTGAGCAGGACAGAAGTGAGAACAGGACAGGAATGAGTGTGAGCAGGACAGGAATAAATGAGTGTGAGTAGAAATGAGAACAGGACAGAAATACATGAGTGTGAGCAGGACAGAAGTGAGACCAGGGCAGGAATAAATGAGTGTGAGCAGGACAGGATGAGCCCAGCCCAGCCCTGGCCATGCTGAGTCAGCTGAGAGCCCAGCCTGGGGCTGAGCCAGGCTCTGCCTGCCCTGCCCGAGGGAGAATCCCCAGAAATCCCAGAGGGAGAGCAAACCCCCCCAGCAATCCCAGAGGAGGGAAAGAACCCCCAGCAATGCCCAGGCCGGGCTGAGCCCAGCAGCCCACGGCAGAACTGGGGCACCGAGCGGGGCTGCGAGCCCAGCCCTGCTCCTCCTCCTCCTGCAGGGCTGTCTGCCTGCTCTCCTTTTATCTCCCTCAGCAGCCCCGGGAGCTGCTGCCTGCCTGTCTGTCTGTCTGTCTGTCAGTGCTGTCTGTCCGTCAGTGCTGCTGATAAATTCAGCCCCAGCTCCTTCCCCCTGCCCTCCTTCCCCCCAAATCCCAGCCCCTGCAGAGCCTCTGGGGCTGCAGCAGAATCCCCGACCCCGATCCCTGTCCCGGGCAGGGGCTGGAGCTGGGCTCGGCTGATCCCTCTCCATCCAGGATATCCCACATTTCAGTTCAGGATATTCCACAGCCCAGGATATCCCACAGCCCATATCCACAGTTCAGGATATTCCACAATTCTACCCAGGATATTCCATATCCCAGGACATCCCACATTTCAGTTCAGGATATTCCACAGCCCGGGATATTCCATAGCCCATATCCACAATTCAGGATATTCCACAATTCCACCCAGGATATTCCATAGCCCAGGATGTTCCACATTTCAATTCAGGATATTCCACATTTCAATTCAGGATATTCCACAATTCAACCCAGGATTTTCCACAATCCAGGATATTCCATAGCCCAGGATATTCCACGATTCCTCCCCGGGACGCTGAACTGCAGAAGTGCTTTGGGGACAAGTTTTGGATTCCAAAAATGGATTTGGGGCTTTGGGAATAAAGTTTGGGAAGATGGATTGGGGGGTTTTGGGTACAAAGTTTGGGTTCCAAATCAGGATTCGGGTAAAAGGTTTGGGTTCCAAATCAGGATTTGGAGTTTTGGGTACAAAGTTTGGGTTCCAAAGCAGGATCTGGGGCTTTGGGTACAAGGTTTGGGTTCCAAATCAGGGTTTGGGGTTTTGGGTTCAAGGTCTGGGTTCCAAAGCAGGATTTGGGTAAAAGGTTTGGGTTCCAAATCAGGAATTTGGGGCTTTGGGTACAAGGTTTGGATCCCAAAGCAGGATTTGGGTAAAAGGTTTGGGTTCCCAATCAGGGTTTGGGTTTTTGGGTACAAGGTTTGGGTTCCAAAGCAGGATTTGGGTAAAAGGTTTGGGTTCCAAAGCAGGGTTTGGGTTTTGGGTACAGGATTTGGGTTCCAAAGCAGGATTTTGGGGTTTGGGTACAAGGTTTGGGTCCCAAAGCAGGGTTTGGGGCTCTGGGTACAAGGCTTGGGTCCCAAAGCAGGGTTTGGGTACAAGGTTTGGATCCCAAAGCAGGGTTTGGGTACAAGGTTTGGATCCCAAAGCAGGGTTTCCCCTCCCCAGGAGGGTTCCCAGGCCGTGACCTTGGCCAGGAGCAGCTCCAGGAACAGGATCCGGCTCTCCCCCATTGCCAGGAGATTCCGGGGCAGCTGCTCCAGATCAGGGACAGCGCCCAGCAAGGTCACACGCACACACCCAGCGCCTTTAAACCCCAAATAAACGGATTTTTCTGGAATTCTGGAGCCTCCTGGGTGTCCCCTTCCTCCTCCTGCTCTGGGACACAAACACTGCTACCACGGAATGAAAATTTTAAAAATTTAAAATTTAATTTAGCAATTAAAATTTAAAAATCAAAGCCAGGCTGCAGCTCAGGAATTCTTCAACAATCCCAGAAAAAAACACCCGGCAACGAGAAAATGAGAATTAGAGAAATGGGAAAATGAGAATTAGAGAAACGGGAAAATGAGAATTAGAGGAGTGGAGATTTAATATATTAACATATTACTTTAAAAATAATTTAACTAAAATCAGCTCCCTGAAGGTGATTTTTAAATCTCCTTTGTAGCCAGAGTTAGGGAAATCGTGCTGGAATTTCAGAATTATGGAAATTTAAAAAAAAAAGGAAAGGAAAATTTTTAAAAAGGAAAATAGAAAATTAAAAAAAAAAAGGGATTTTTTTTTAAAAAAGGAAAACAGAAAAACTTTTAAAAAGGCGAATGCTAAATTAAAAAAAAAAGGAAAAGGAGCCCCCAGGAATGTGATTTATCCAAACCCCAGGCTGGGAGGGAATGATCTGCCAGGATTCCTCCAGACTCGACTGCACGAGAAACTCCAACAACGCCGGGTCCGAAAAGCGGCTGAGGCTGAGAACCGGGACAGGAATGAAACCCAGCCTGAGCTCCTGTCCCGCGCCAAAATCCACCGAAATCCGCCAAAATCCAGCAAAATCCACACAGCGCCACACCCCCGCAGCAGAATCTCAAACCCCAAACGCCAAATCCCGAAATCCCAAAATCCCAAATTCAAACACCAAAACCCCAAACTCTAAAATCCCAAATCCCAAACCCCAAATCCCAAACTCTAAAATCTCAAATCCCAAAATCCCAAACCCCAAATTCAAACACCAAAACCCCAAACTCTAAAACCCCAACACCAGAATCCCAAACTCTAAAATCCCAAACCCCAAATTCCCAAACCCCAGAATCCCAAGCCCCAAATTCCCAAACCCCAGAATCCCAACCCCAAATCCCCGCCGCAGAATTTCCCTGCCGGTCGCGAACCGAACCCCGGGCAGTTTCCAGCAGCTCCCAGCCCCAAGCACAGCCGGGATCCATTTTCCTGCATCCAGAGCCGCAACAAACCCCACAAAACCCCGAAATTTGAACTCCGGGAAAGTTTTCGGGCGCAGCCCGGCTCCAGCCCTCCCGGTCTGGGTTCCGCAGATCCCGGAGCGTTCCCCTCCGCAGGAATTAATTTAAGGAACTTGCAGCAACTCGCCCTTGGCCGCCTCCCTGCCCCAGGAATAAAAGGGAGGCGAAACTTTCCAGCTGGAGCGCGGAAAAAAGGCGATTTAACCCTTGAGCTGCCGTCCCCGCCGCCTCAGCAGCGATGAACAACGAAATAACAAAGCGAAGAACAAAAGCGGGGCAGGAACGGCGGCCGCGGCTCTCACCCCATCCCCGCCGGCACCGCTCCGCTCCCGCCGCCTCCTCTTCCTCCTCTTCCTCCTCCTTCTCCCCTTCCTCTTTCTTTCTGTCTTTCTCCGGATCCGGATGCTCTTTAAATTTCCTCCGGAATTTCACTTTGAAGCGTTGCAGCTGCTGCAGCTGCTGCTGCTGCTCCGCGGCACCGGGAGCGGCTCCGGCACCGGGAGGGGCTCCGGGATCAGTACCGGGATCGGGAGCGGCACCGGGAGCGGCACCGGTACCGGGAGCGGCACCGGGAGGGGCTCCGGGAGCGGCACCGGCACCGGGAGGGGCTCCGGGAGTGGCCCCGGTACCGGGAGGGGCTCCGGGAGTGGCTCAGGGCTCGGCTCCAGGATCGGGAGCGGCACCGGGAGTGGCCCCGGTACCGGGAGCGGCCCCGACGCTGCTCCGCGGTTCCCTCGCTCCGTCCCAGCCCGGCAGGGAGCGGCTGGATGGAGCCGGTGCCGCTCCGAGCCGTTCGTCCCCCCGCAGCGAGCCTTGCCCCGAGCCCGGCCGGCCCGAGCTCTTCGCTGCCCTCTCCCGGTCCGCTCCTGCCCGGTCACTGCCCGCTCCCTGTCGGTCCTGCCCAGTCCCTACCCGATCCTTACCCGGTTCCTGCCCGGTCCCGGTCCCGGTCCCTCCTGCCGGTCCCTGCCGCTCCCTGTCCGCCCCCTACCCGGTCCCTCCCCGCTCCCGCCGCCCCATCCCGCTCACGTTTGGCCGCTTTTCTTCCCCCGACTTTATTGGCGGCGGCGGCAGCACCGCCTGCCGGGACAGCGGCTCGGGGCCACCCTCGGTGCCACCGCCTGCCGGGACAGCGGCTCGGGGCCGTCGGGGACCGTCTGCACCACAAAAACCTGGAATCCTTGGGGTTCTCTGTGCCCCCAAATCCCCTGCGCCCCAAAAGCGCCCCACCTCTGGAATTCAGAATTCCACCCTGGCAGCACCAACACGGGTGTGATAACCCAGAGTGATAACACAGGAGCGATAACCCAGTGTGATATCCTGAGTGAGATAACCCAGTGTGATAACACAGGAGTGATAACACAAGTGATGATAACCCGGGTGTGATAACCCAGGAGTGATAACCCGGGTGTGACAACGCAGGTGTGATAACCCGGGTGTGACATCCTGAGTGAGATAACCCAGTGTGACAACACAAGTGATGATAACCCGGGTGTGATAACCCAAGTGTGATAACCCAAGCGTGATATCCTAAGTGAGATAACCCAGTGTGATAACCCAAGTGTGATAACCCAAGTGTGATAACCCAGGTGTGATAACACAGGTGTGATAATCCAGGTGTGAACCCCCCCCTGCTCACACTCAGCCTTTCCTCTCCTCCCCATCCTGCGCTGTTTTCCCTGTGCCAGGTGTCACCCCTGTCCCCAGTGTCCCCATCCCTGTCCCCAGTGTCCCCACCCTGTCCCCAGTGTCCCCATCCCTGTCCCCTGTCCCTGTCCCCATCCCTGTCCCTTGTCCCCTGTCCCCTCCCGTTCTGAGTTTGTTTAAAACCAAACAGAAAATCTCCATTTGATGCTGGATTTCCCCTCACCCTCTGTCACTTTGTCTGAGTTAAACACTGCCAATGTTGAGTAGAAATAGTATTTATTGTTATTTTAGTATTTCGTGTTATTTTAGTATTTAAATTTAAAAATTTGAGTGTTTCAATGTAAACCACTGAAATTTAACCTCCTGCAGGGATCCCCCATCTCCTCCTAGAGCACAAAAACTCCAAGATCTGCTGCTTTTAACCCCAAAATTCCTTTTTTCCCCCACACCTGCTCAGAATTCCTCTCCAGAACGGCCCCTGAGCCACTTTTCTGTTCCCAAGGACAGAAATTCATCCTTCAGCACTAAAAATACCCAAATTCACCTTTCATTTTCTGTTTTAAGCAGCTCATTAAAGGCTCCCCGTGCCCCTGAGGCCGCTGCAATCCCGGTTTTACCCTGGTGGGGTTTAGCAGGTTACAAAACCTTTAATTCCAGGAGTTTTAAGGACTTATTGATCAATCCTGTTAGTATAAAATATTGCTGTATCTGTTAATATTGAACACGCGAATGTATCCACACTGAATTTATGTTCATGACGCTGCTAATGAGAATATTTATATTTTTGATCAATAATTACTCCCAGACCAGCAGTTTTACATGAAATATTTGGAATTTCAGAGCCAATGTTTGTAATTCCGGAGCCAATATTTGGAATTTCAGAGCCAACATTTGGAATTTCAGGGCCAATATTTGGAATTTCAGGGCCAATATTTGGAATTTTGGAGCCCATATTTGGCATTTTGGAGCCAATATTTGGCATTTCAGAGCCAACATTTGGAATTTCAGAGCCAACATTTGGAATTTCTGAGCCCATGCTTGGCATTTCAGAGGCGGTATTCGGAATTCCAGAGCCCATATCTGGAATTTCGGAGCCAATATTTGGCATTTCAGAGGCAATATTTGGAATTTCAGAGCCAACGTTTGGAATTTTGGAGCCAATATTTGGAATTTCAGAGCCAGTATTCGGAATTTCAGAGCCAACATTTGGCATTTGTGGCAGCAGGAGGTGCAGCAGCTCCTCCCCCAGCTCCAGCCCAGCCCAGGCAATTAGCCCGCTTTAATTGGGGCAGGTCATTAATGAGAGCTCTGAGCGGGGGGGGGGGGCAGGAGGGTCTGCCCTACTTGGGGTGGGGGGACAGGGACAGACAGAGGGACAGAGGGACAGACAGAGGGACAGACAGGGGGACAGAGGGGACAGGGACAGACAGAGGGACAGAGGGACAGACAGGGGGACAGAGGGGACAGGGACAGACAGAGGGACAGAGGGACAGACAGGGGGACAGAGGGACAGGGGACAGGGATGGGGACAGGAAAAGGATGGGACAGGGGCTGCAGCAGGGACAGAGGGGAGAGGGAGGACAGAGGGGACAGAGATGGGGACAGGAAGGGGACAGGGAGAGGGAGAGAGGGGACAGGGATGGGGACAGGGGACACACGGACAGGGATGGGGACAGGGGACACACGGACAGGGATGGGGACAGAGACGGGGACAGAAAAGGGACAGAGACAGGATGGGGACAGGGGACAGGGACACCAGACAGGGGCATGGCTGGAGCCACCTGGGATGGCAGAAAGTGTCCCCAGGGTGTCCCCATGATGTCCCCAAGGATGTCCCCAGGGTGTCCCCAGATGGGCTTTGAGGTCCCTCCCACCCCAACCCCTCCCTGACCCCACAGGAGTCAGGAAAGCCCAAATCCCAAACCCCAAAATCCCAAACCCCAAAACCCCAAATCCCAACACCAGAATCCCAAACCCTGAAATTCCAAACCCCAAAACCCCAAAACCCAAAATCCCAATCCCCAAATCCCAACACCAGAATCCCAAACCCTGAAATTCCAAACCCCAAAACCCCAAATCCCCAAATCCCAACACCAGAATCCCAACACCAGAATCCCAAACCCCAAAATCCCAAATTCCCAAAATCCCAAACCCCAAACACCAAAATCCGAATCCCAAACCCCAAACAAACACCAAAATCCCAACACTGAATTTCCAACACCAGAATTTTATTGGCACAGAGAACTCCAACAGTCCCAGCCCCAAATGGAACAAAACCCCCAAAACTGCTCACCAAAAAGCCCAAAATTGGATTTTTTTCAGAAAAACCCCTGTGGTGGATTCAGCATATTCTGATTTTTCAGGTGTTTTATTCTGATTTTCAGGTGTTTTATTCTGATTTTTTCAGGTGTTTTATTCTGATTTTCCAGGTGTTTTATTCTGATTTTTTCAGGTGTTTTATTGCTCAAACCCACCTCAGGTTGTGCTTGGCCACTCAGCACTAGATATGCAGGATTCAAAATTCAAATTAATTTTAAATTTTGTTTTAATTAGGGTAGGAAGAAGCCAAAAGGAGAATATTTGGATTTTTGAGGCTTTATTTGGGTAAAATAAAAGTTGGAATTAGAGTGGGAGGTCAAGAGGCAAAAACCAAAAAGTTGTACGTTGATTTTTGGGAAATAATTCCAGTTTTTGGTGAGGAGTCCCATCCCAAAAATGGATTTTGACCCCAAAATCCTGCTCTGCACCCAGAGGAATTCCAAATTCCAGCAAAAACAAATTAATTTAACAAAAATAAAAATGCGTATCTCCTCCAAAGGGCCAAAGTCACAACAAAAATCCAAATTCAACGTCCCAGGCAGCAGGAATTGTCCAGCTCCACATTTATTGGGTTGAACGTTTCTACCAAAGTGTTACTGACACCAAAATGGGGGAAAATCCTCGTTTTCCCTCTCTTTGGATGGAAACTGCAGGGAAAGGAGGGAACCTGGGGTGGAATTCCAGGAAAAATCTGAGATTTGGGGCGGAAAATCCAGAATTTGGGGTGGAATTCCAGGGAAAATCCAGAGTTTGGGATGGAAGACCTGAAATTTGGGGTGGAATTCCAGGGAAGATCCAGAATTTGGGGTGGAAAAAGTGAAATTTGGGATGGAAAATCCAGAATTTGGGGTGGGAAATGTGAAATTTGGGATGGAAAATCCAGAATTTGGGGTGTAAAATCCAGAATTTGGGGTGGGAAATGTGAAATTTGGGATGGAAAACCCAGAATTTGGGGTGTAAAATGTGACTTTTGGGTGGATCCCAGGCAAATCGGAGCAAACGCAGCAGAGACAGCGCGGGAGGGAGGGGAGGGGGCCCGGGGGTCTTCATGGAAGAGAGCCTGGAGCTGGAATGAGAGAAACAGAGAGGAAAATGGGGAAAAAAGAGAGAAAAAGGGGGAAAAGAGGGGGAAACAAAAAAAAAAAAAAAAAAGAAAA
>JAWWMS010000121.1:1506969-1520857 GCA_035048045.1 Chlorospingus semifuscus
AGGGGGGAAAATGAGGGGGAAAAAGGGGAAAAAATGCAGGGGGGATAAGAGGAAAAATGAGGGGGGGAAAAAGGGGAAAAATGAGGGGGGATAAGGGGAAAAATGAGGGGGGATAAGGGGAAAAATGAGGGGGGATAAGGGGAAAAGTTCAGGGAAAGTAAGGTCAAAAATGGAGGGAAAATAAGGTCAAAAATGCAGGGGAATAAGGTCAAAAATGCAGGGGAATATAAGGGCAAAAATGCAGGGGAATATAAGGTAAAAAATGGTCAAAGTCCAGGGGAAAATAAAGTCGAAAAATCCGGGGAAAACAAGGTCAAAAATGCAGGGGAAATATGGTCAAAAATCCAAGGAAATGAAGGTCAAAAATCCAGGGGTAATAAGGTCAAAAATCCAGGGGAAAAAAAGGTCAAAAATGCAGGGAAATACGGTCAAAAATCCAGGGGGAAATACGGTCAAAAAGCCAGAGAAACAACATCAAAAATCCAGGGAAGATAAGGTCAAGAATGCAGGGGAAATAAGGTCAAAAAGACAGAGAAATAAGGTGAAAAATCCAGGGGAAACAAGGTCAAAAAGCCAGGGGATATAAGGTCAAAAATCCAAGGAAATGAAGGTCAAATGAATTCATTGGAATCATCTTGGAAATTCCCAGTTTCAGGGTTCAGGTTGGTGATTAGGCTCAAAAATAAACCAAGCTGATGATCAGAAATCAATATATTTATGCATAAATGGGTTTTTTTCCCTGAGATATTTCAGATATTCACCATGAATGCAGGTGCTGGGGAATTGCCCCCAATTGCTGTGTTCCCAAATGCCCGAGGGCAGGGATGTGAGCAGGGGTGGGAGGAGAGGAGGAGCTGGGACTCACCAGAGCTCGGGGTTGTCTGCGCTGTTGTCAATGCTGAACTGCTCAATCTCTGGCCCTACCTGAGCCACAAACCTGGCCAGCTTCTCTGCAGTTTCCATGGTTTTGGCATCCACTGCAAGGAGCAAAGTGTGCTGGTGAAAAGGGGCAGCAAAGCTGAGAGCTTCAAAATTCAGCGTTACAGAAATGGGGTTTGGGCTTCCAGCAGGAATTTTTGTGGATTGCAGGAGTTTGGGTTTTTTCCTGGACACGGTTTAAAATTCCCAATCTCACCCCAGTCTGTTTTCCCTGCTGTAATTCAAAATTCCCAATATAACCTGTTTGTTTTCCCTGCGACAATTTAAATTCTCCATCTAACCCCATGTTAGTTTTTCCTAGACACAATTTAATATTCCCAAAATTCCTGTTTGTTTTCCCCTGCTATAGTTCAAAATTCCCAATCCAACCCCACGTTAGTTACTTCTTTCCCTGCTATAATTTAAATTCCCAATCCAACCCCACGTTAGTTACTTCTTTCCCTGCTATAGTTCAAAATTCCCAATCCAACGCCATGTTAGTTTTTCTGGAATAAATTTAATATTCCCAAAATTCCTGTTTGTTTCCCCTGCTATAACTGAAATTCCCAATCCCACCCCTGTTTGCTCTTCCTGGATATAATATAAAATTCCCAATCCAACCCCATGTTAGTTAATTTTTTCCCTGCCATAATTAAAACCCCAAATCCAGCCCCAAAGCCCCACTCACCATCAGCAAACTGTGATCCCAGTGCTGGGAGGAGCTCAGGATCTGCTGCCAAACCCTCGGGATCTGCTCTTCCCTCTGCTGCCACGGGCACCTGGGAGCTGCTGCTGCTGCTGCTGGCACCTTGTGGGGCACAGGTGGCACCCGGGCCAGGCTGGGCCAGGCCAGCCTCTGCACCTGGAATGTTTTGGTCTGGGTGTTCCAGCCCTGTGCCAGCTGCAAGGTTCTGCTCTGGCTGTTTCACTCCTGTGCCAGCTGCAAGGTTTTGATTTGGGTGTTTCACTCCTGTGCCAGCTGGAACACTTTGGCCTGGCTGTTCCAGCCCTGTGCCAGCTGACAGATTTTGCTCTGGGTGCTCCAGCCCTGTGCCAGCTGCAAGATTTTGGTCAGGCTGTTTCATTCCCGTGCCAGCTGCAAGATTTTGGTCAGGCTGTTTCATTCCTGTGCCAGCTGCAAGGTTTCTATCTGGGTGTTTCATTCCTGTGCCAGCTGCAAGGTTTCGGTGTGGCTGCTCCAGCCCTGTGCCAGCTGACAGATTTTGCTCTGGGTGCTTCAGCCCTGTGCCAGCTGCAAGGTTTCTATCTGGGTGTTTCACTCCTGTGCCAGCTGCAAGGTTTTTGTCTGGCCCTGTCCCAGCTGGGAGATTTTGGTGTGGCTGTTTCAGCCCTGTGCCAGCTGCAAGGTTTCTGTCTGGCTGTTTCACTCCTGTGCCAGCCGACAGCAGGGCCTGGGTGCCAGTGCTCGCCCTCCTCACCTTCCTGGCACGGGCAGGGACAAGCCCAGGTGTTTTTTTCCTCTTGAAAAGTCTCCTTTTGATGCTGGCCACCCTCCTGGCATAGAGCATGGCCCTCAGGGCCTCTGGGGCTGCTGCCTCCCCTGCCAGGCTGCTCCTCTGCACCTCCGACAGCCTCAGCCGGTAGTACTTGTACTCCAGGCTCTCCTCCTCAGAAAGGAACCTGAGAAACACACAAAAAATGGAGAAATCAGCTCAAAATCTCCATATTTTACTGCGGTATTTGTACTCCAGGCTCTCCTCGTCACACAGGAACCTGAGAAACACAGAAAATAGAAAAAATCAGCTCAAAATCTCAATATTTACAGCCTCAGCCTGTAGTATTTGTACTCCAGGCTGTCCTCCTCAGACAGGAACCTGCGAAATACAGGAAAAGGAGAAACCTGATTAAAATCTCCATTTTTTACTGTGCCATTTGTACTCCAGGCTCTCCTCCTCAGACAGGAACCTGAGAAACACAGAAAAAGGAGAAATCAGCTGAAAATCTCCATTTTTGAAGCAAAACCCCCTCAGCATTCCAGTTTGTTTATTTTTCCAGGCGTTCAGCATGAGGCTGAGCAGGTTTTTCTGGGATCAAGGAAAGAAATAATTGACAGGAATTCATCAGCTCACACACCTGGAGGAGCCTCAGCTCCCCCTTTTCCAACGTTTTCCCTGGAATTCTAAACCCTGGTACCTTGCTGGGCGTCTCCATCACCCGGATTTGCTCCTAAAACGCAAATTCCTTTGAACAACTTGAATTTGGATCACAAAGAGCCATTATTGACACATCAAAAGCAACAACACAAACACCAGGAGCATTTCCATGGATAATTAACAGCAGGAAAGCATTTCTCCCCTAAAAAAAAAGTAAAAAAAAAAAATTTAAAAACCCCTAAAATTTAAAAAAAAAACTAAAAAAACCTACAACATGCTTTGATCATTCCCACGGAGTGAAGGGCTGAAGTTTTAATCAATTTAACCCAAATTTGCCAGCCAGTTCCCACACACCCACCAGTATTCAGGAGAGTTTTTCTGGGCATTCCTGTCCTTGGCAGACAAAGTTCCTGCCACGATGCTGCTCACCAGCTGCTCAATTGTGTCCAGAACCTTCCTGTCAGCTCGCTGGGGGGCTGTGGGGAGAAAGGAATCCCATCAAAAATCCCCCAAAAATAAATAAACATACAATAACTATATCTATAAATCGCAAAAAAAGCAAAACTTTATTATTTATTAAAAACACCCTGGTTTAAAAAACACATCCACAGCCATCCCAGGCAAGTGGAATCATCCTTAAAAAGGCAATTTCTTACTGCAGCAAAAGGAGATTTTGTGGAAAATCAGTTTATTGGAATGCTGCTCTGAGGGCTGGGTGAGAAATTTTCAACCATTTGGTGCCAGTGCTGCAAAACCTCCCTGAGAAGGGATCTGAGGCTCAAGGAAAAAACAGGTTTTCAGGGAAAAAAAGGATGAATCAAGAATGTTTTAGGCAGGACGAAACACTGGCCCAGCTCAGGGATGGGATTTGAACACCTCCAAGGGGATGTCACCTGGTGATGGTGACATCCCCAGATTTGCATATATGCAAATATTTACTCTGCAATTAAGGCAGTTACAGGTTGATCCTGGTTCCCCTGCCTTGAGGTGGTGAAACTGGGGTGAAAATCTTGGATTTAGGAGAGAAAGAGAAGGATGGACACAATTTCACCACAGAAACTCCCACACATTCCCTGACTGAGTTTCACCTGGAATTCCAGCCCTGATTGGGATTCACCTGGAATTCCATCCCTGACTGGGATTCACCTGGAATTCCATCCCTGAGTGGGATTTACCTGGAATTCCATCCCTGAGTGGGATTTACCTGGAATTCCCTCCCTGCCCCAGTCCTGATCGGGATTCACCTGGAATTCCCTTCCTGCTCCAGCCTTGACTGGGATTCACCTGGAATTCCATCCCTGACTGGGATTCACCTGGAATTCCATCCCTGATTGGGACTCCCCTGGAATTCCATCCCTGATTGGGACTCCCCTGGAATTCCATCCCTGATTGGGATTCACCTGGGACTCACCTGTTACTCCCTCCCTGATTGGGACTCCCCTGGAATTCCATCCCTGATTGGGATTCACCTGGGACTCCCCTGTTATTCCCTCCCTGAGTGGGACTCCCCTGGAACTCCCTCCCTAAGCACACCACAGGAATGAACCCCACCCTGCAGGGCACCTCCCTGCCCGTTACCTTTGGCCTCGGGGGAGGCTGCTCTGAGCTGCTCCCCAGGTCCTGCCTCTGCCTTTTTCATCTGGATGGGGTAGCCGCTCTTCTCCAGCCAGGCCTTCAGGTTCTCGATGTACTCCCTGCCAAAGAGCGTGGAGTCGTCGAAGTTGGGGAAGGCTGTGGGCGCTGGGGCCATCTCCTGCAGCCCCACGGCCTCCAGGATTTTCTCCTGCCTGAAGCCAGAGGCCAGGGCGAAGGTCTGGCCCAGCAGGGCCAGGGATTTCCTGCACAGGGACACGGTGGTCTCGAAGGCGCCGGCCATCTCCCGGGGGTTGCTGAATCCGTTGGTTTTGAGGCTCAGCTCGTAGGCGTTGCAGGCCATCAGCAGAGGGGTCACCCCCTTGAGGAGGCGGTCCTGCAGCCTCATGATGTACTTGTCGAAGGGCTTGATGATCTCAAAGAAGCAGTTCTTGGTTTTCACGGCGCCCTTGTCCAGCAGCATGTTCAGGAACTCGTTGTCCACCTTGGGGGTTTTCAGGGCGGCGTGCTGCAGGCTCTTGATGGTGAAGAAGCAGTAATCCCTGTGCTCGGGCCTCAGGGAGCACTTGAAGGAGGCCAGCATCTTGGCACAGGTCTCGGTCTCCAGCTCGAAGAGGGCCCCGAAGAGCCGCGAGAACTCGGCGTCGTTGCGGATGGCGTGGAACCCGGCCCACCTGATGATCTCCATGCCGAAGGTGGAGAAGATGTCCGATTTGTCCACCAGGTCGAAGTTGAGGTTCCTGAAGACGTGGGCGGGCTTTGGCAGCCTCAGGATGGCTCTCTGGGCTGCCACGGGGTGCGGGGGCAGCTTGGGGTGCTGCTGGAGGGACCCCGGCCTCTGCTCACCAGCTTCCAGAGGCTGCTCCAGAGCTTTGGGATCCAGGCCTGGCTGCGCCTTCTTCACACTCCACTTCTTGAGGGGGCTTTTGAGGTCTCCTTTGAACACCTTGGCCTTCAGCACGCCCCTGCTGAGGCGTTTCCCCCTGAGCACTCGCGCCCTGCCCGCGCCTCCCCTGCGCTGCCGGAACTCGCCGTCCTCGGCCTCGTACTCCTGATCCTCCACAGTGCCATACTCCTCCTCCTCCATCAGCCCAGGGGACCTGAAATCCCCCAGGAGCTCCGGGGAGCCAAACCCCGCTGCGTGCTGCCCGCCAGGCTCCCAGCAAGCCGAGGGGCCGTAATCCTGGCACTCCCGCTGCCCGTACTCCCGCTGCTGCCCGTACTCCCGCTGCCCAAACTCCCTGCTGGGGGCAGCTGCACGGCCAAATTTCCTGTAATCCTGGCCAAACTCCCGCTCCCGGGGCGCAGGGCGGGAGAAATGTCCGTGGAAATAACTCTCCTTGCGGGGCAGGGGGCTGGCGGCGCGGCAGGAAGGGCCGGGGTAGCTCTGCCCAGGGTAATCCTCGCCGGGGTAATCCTCCCCAGGGTAGCTTTCCCCGGGGTAGTTCTCCCCTGGATACTCCTCCCCGGGGTAGTTCTGCCCGGGGTAATCCTCCCCGGGCTCCTGGCTCCAGTCCTGGTGCTGGCAGTTGGCGTGAGGGAAGCGCCCGTCGTGCCGGAAGCTCTCGTGGTAGCGGGGCCGGGGCAGCCGGGAGGGAGCTGGGCAGAGGAATTAAACCAGAGGGTGAAAAGAGTCAAAATGGGGAGATTTCTGTGGGAAATCCACGTCAGCATATTCCCATTCCCATATTCCAATCCCTAAGTTCAAGAGCTCAAGTTCTCCTCCAAATCAAATTTTTCTTACTCATCTTGGTCTTCTGCCTGAGGCACAAAACCCACCAGAACTCTGAACTTTCAGCTTTCCCAGAATTTATAAATTGTCAAAGACCTCCAAGCTTTGGTCAATCCCCACCTCGTCACCCAGCCCAGAATTCCCATTCCACAGCTGGACAGGAACTCGGATTTTCTACAAACTCAACCACAATTCTCTCGTTATTGCAGGAAATTCTCATTATCCAAGACCTTTGTTCCCCAATCCCAAAAGTTCAATTCGGAAAGTAAAGAATACTTGGAAAAAAAATAGAAGTGTTTAATATGAATGAGTTCTTCAGGGCTCATGCAACTCTAAAAATAACCAGACTTCATTTTAAAGCTCTCCTGTGAATGTCCATCCCTGGGAATGCAACCCAAGTGTCTTGCTGGACATTTTACATCCCAAATTTTGGGACCACATTTTGCGTTATGTTCATGAGGTCAGTGCCCTGCTTTGAGCTTTTTTCCCCCAAAAATAACACCAAGCACAAAGACCCAAAGGCTTCCAGGGCACTCCTGCATTTATTTAACTTCTAAACCATGACCAGAATTCCATCCTGCAGCCCTGGAGACCCGCCTGGACCCGGACCCGCTCTGCGATGCTGAAGACAATTCCTTTGTCTCAATTCCCATTTTTTATCCCCGTTCCGGTGCCAGTCCTTGCCCAGCTGTTCTCCTGCCTCTTCCATTAAAACGGATGTGGAAAAACACCGGCGCCAGGCCAATAAATTAATTAATTAAGAAATGAATGAATGAATCAATAAATGGCAGGCGCTGCCGGGCTGCTCCCGCCATCCCGGCTCTCCTACCTGGGAAACGATGGCCGGGCTCCCCCGCGGCACCGCTCCGGTACCGCTTCACCTTGTCCTGCACCACGGCCTCGAACGAGTCGCGGGTGATCCTCCGAGAGGCCATCTTCCCCTCACGGTACCGGCACGGCCTGCCGCGGGCCCGGGCTCCCGCCGCGGCCTGAGGGGAGGCGCAGCCTGAGGGGAGCCGCACGCTTCCCCGCCGCCCCCCGCGCAGCGCCGGGAGGAGCAACCGGAGCCCGAGCCCGGCCCGCCCTCACCGAGGCGGCCTCGGCGCCGCGCCGCCTCCCGCCACACCGGGGCCTCCCGCTGGCCGCGCCCCCTCCGCCGGTAGACACGCCCCTCCGCCGGTAGACACGCCCCTCCGCCGGTAGACACGCCCCTCCCGCTGATGGCCACGCCCCTCCCGTGGCTCCCGGGACTCACGGAGACGGCGGGTAGTCACGCCCCCCCTAGGCCACGCCCCCACACCGGTATAACCACGCCTTTCTTCCGCACGGGCCACGCCTCCTCAAGCGTTAATCACGCCCCCGCGTCCCGCCCCCTCCCGCCGCGCCTGCGCTACGCGGAGCCGCCTCATCCCGTGCGGGCGGGCGCGGGGCGGTACTAACGGTGCGGGCGCTGCCGGTAAGCGGGACGGGAGCGAGGGGAGCGGCCCGCGGCCTCCCGCTCTGAGGGAGCCGCCGCTGCCCTGCGGGCGCGCCTGGGCACGCTGCACCTGCAGCGCGTGCGTGGGAGCGGCGCGCGTGCGCGTTGCCGCCCTCCGCGTTCTTTTTCGCTCGGCGTGAGGGCGAGCGGTGCGAATTGCGGTCGCGGCGCACGCGCAGAGAGCGCGTACGGCGGCCGAGCGGGGCCGTCCCGCCCTCGCCTTTTGTGCGGCGGGGGCGGCCGGCGGGAGCTCAGGTGGGTCGTGAGGGGCAGCGGGGCCGCGGGTGCGCCCGGAGCTCCCCCAGCACCGCCGCCTCCCTTCGAGGCCCTCTCCGCGTCTCTGGGAGCTGCGGGGCCCGCTGAGGGGTGTGGGATGCTCCGGGGCCCGGGGAAAGCGGGGCAGGGCGGGCTGAGGGCCGGGGCCGTGAGCGGGCGCGGTGCCCTCAGTGCTGCAGCGAGAGCCCCGTCACGGTGGCAGCTCTGAAACCCCACGGAAATCCAGAAATGCTTCCTTATCCCTCTTCCCTGCCGTGTTTTCCCCATTAAATAAAACAGCGGCCGTGCCTTTGAGCAGCGGGTATCTTTGATTCAGGGTTCTGAGCCTTTGTCTGGGGGAGGAACCGGCCCCTTGCTCGGGCTCTGCTGGGCGTTAGGAAGGTTTTAGACCAGAACGAGGAACCGGTCCCTTGCTCGGGCTCTGCTGGGCGTTATAAGGGTTTTACACCAAACTGAGGGACCAGCCCCTTGCTCGGGCTCTGCTGAAAGGTTTTAGGCATTGAGAAGGTTTTACACCAACACGAGCTGTGCCTCTGTCAGCAGCAGGACACGGAGGCGGGTCCAGCCCGTGCCGGCACCATGGGCTCCAAGCAGATCGCCCAGGAGACGTTCGATGAGGCGGTGCAGGAGAACATCACCGAGTTCGAGATGGAGCCCGAGGAGGCTGTGAGAGAAGCCGTGCTGCAGTTCGAGGCCCAAGGTACCGTGCACTCTGCAGGCTGGGCTCTTTTACAGATCCTCAGGGTTTAAAGGAGTCCTGCAGGCAGAGGTGGGTCGTGCAACATTGGAAAGGAGCCTTTGTGAAGTGGAACAGAGGCACCATTAATGCTGACCTGCTTTTGTGGATTAATTATGACTGCAAAACTGCTTAGAGGGAAGCTGGAGGGCAAAATTTGGTCAGTGAAATTAAATTCCTTCTTTTTGCCCCCCTCAACTGACATCTAGCTTTGTTCCAGCAGAATCTGGCCTTACAGTCAGAATTGAACATTTCAGCATCTTTACAAGTTCATCTTTGTTCTCTGTGGTTACCTTGGCAGCTTTTCCCTAGAACTGGAACTGATACTGTTTATTTGACTCCAATTGTCCTGGAACCAGTCTTAAACTTGGTTTTATTTCCCTCTTTTAGGTGTGGACCTGAGCAATATTGTGAAGGCTGTGAGACCTCCTGCCTCTGAGAACGGGCAAAGGCAAAAGCACCAAATCCTGCTGGTAGGAGCACAGATTGCTGCTCTCTCTCTCAGTGTTATATAATAATAATAATAATAATAATAATAATAATAATAATAATAATAATAATAATAATAATAAAAAAACTACTAGGCCAACTTCTGCCTCTGCCCCATTTCTCTGGGAGCTCTTCAGGCAGTTAATCCTATTTATTCTGCAAATATAAAACATTCCAAGAGCCCCTTGCCCTTTGCAGGGAAGGCTCTGTGTAGGTGAGCTGGGGTCAGGCTCTACTCCCGGGGCAGGACAGGAGGGAACAGCCTCAGGGTGTGCCAGGGGAGGCTCAGGTGGGGCATCAGGAGGGATTTCCTCGTGGGGAGGGTGCTCAGGGCTGCCCAGGGAGGTTTGGGGTCCCCATCCCTGCAGGTGTCCCATGGGTGACAGGAGGTGGCGCTGGGCTGGGGACATGGTGGGGTTCAGCCCCACTTAGCCCAGGCTGCTCCAAGCTCTGTCCAACGTGGCCATGGGCACTTGCAGAGCTGGGATGAGCTGCTTAAACCCAGTTCAGCTGGTACTGGTGCCCAGTGGAGCTGTGGCACAGGGAGCCCCAGTCCCTGCAGGGGTTGTGTGCACAAATCCCAAACATCGTAACGGCACAACCACCGCTCCCATTACCCCAAACCGATTTCCAGCCTCAGAACACCCAGCCTGCTGTTCCTCCTGTGCACCCCATGTGCAGCACTAACCCTTGGTGTGTCCCTCAGACCCTGGGCACAGGGAGCCCCTGTTCCTCCAGGGGTTGTGTGCACAAATCCCAATCACCATAAACCACCGCTCCCATTACCCCAAACCGATTTCCAGCCCCAGAACCCCCACGCTGCTGTTCCTCCTGCACACTCAGGTGCAGCACTAACCCTTGGTGTGTCCCCCAGACCCTGGAGAGCCTGGCCAGGGCCGTGGCAGAGCAGGACGTGGCCCAGCTGCCGCAGCAGCTCGCGTCGCTGGCGGCGCAGTGCAAGGAGCAGCTCGCCTTCCGCTGCCTGGCCGGCCGCAACGGCGCCTACCCCGCGGTGCTGTCGGCCTGCCAGCTGGCTGCAGGGGACAGGGAGCTGCTGCTGCAGGCCCTCTCCACGCTGGCAGCCCTGCTGGACGGCCAGCCGGACCTGCTGGACGCGGCGGGGCGGGAGCTGCTGCTGCAGAGCCTGCGGGAGCGGCGCGGGGACGCCGAGGTGACGCTGGCCGGGATCCGCTGCGTGCGCCACGCCTGCCTCAAGCACGAGCACAACAGGCAGGCCTTCGTGCAGGGGGGCGTGCTGCCCGTGCTCACCGGGGCCATCACCCGGCACGGCAGCGCCGCCGAGCTGGTCAGGACGGCGGCCTCGGCCCTCAGGGTCATGACCTTCGACGATGACATCCGAGTGCCCTTCGGGCACGCCCACGACCACGCCAAGATGATCGTGCTGGAGAACGACGGGCTGAGAGTCCTCATCGAGGCTGCTAAAGGTAAAAGGGACCCTGGGGATGTCGGGATGGTGATCCTGATGGGGAGCACCTGGGGTTTCTTCTCACTGTCTCAGGAATCACTCGTGATTTCTTCTCAGGAATCACTCATGATTTCTTCTCCCATTGTCTCAGGAATCCCTTGTGATTTCTCTTCTCCCGTTCTCTGATTTCTTCTCTCATTGTCATAACTTGAAGCTCCTCGGAGGTGATTCAAGAATTTGTCACTGAAATGGGGTTTAATTCTATCCGTGAAATGTGTCCTGAGAGAGCCAAAAAATGCCACTGCTGATAGCCTGTGGGGCAGTCAGACGATCAGAGCAGTTTCTTGGTGTATTTAGGAAGTGTTTTACAGGCTTAGGGCCCTCTTGTCTCTGCTCACTGCCTCTTGCCCAGAGAGGACATTGTGGACAGAGTGAGCAGGTGTCATCTCCCTGTTTTAATACATAGAACGAAATGCACTGTTCCCTGTGTAATTAACGAAAGTAAACCCTGCTAATTGTGCAGTACTGACTCCATCCCTCTCTCCTCCGCAGCCTTCAGGGATAACTCTGCGGTTCTCAGCGAGCTCTGCGCCACCCTCTCCCGCCTCTCGGTCAGGAACGAGTTCTGCCAGGAGATCGTGGACCTGGGGGGCTTAAATTTCATGGTGACTCTGCTGGCTGACTGCATGGAGCACCCTGTGAGCAGTGGGGAGGGTTTGGGCTGGGATGGGCTGGGGGGCATCTCATCCTCAGCAGTGGGGTTCATGTCAATGAGTGAGCCTTAGCCTGTGGTGTTTTCTGAGTGCCCCAGATGGAGGAGGAATGAAGGAATCTGACTCCATGTTCTTAGGAGGCTCATTTATTATTTCATGATGCTAGAATATATTATATTAAAGAATGCTGTACTAAAACTATACTAAAGAACAGAGAAGGGATGCAGACAGAAGGCTACAAAGAATGAGAATGAAAACTCGTGACTCCTTCCAGAATGACACGGCCTGACCCTGATTGGTCATTAAGTTAAAACAATTTACATGAACCAATCAAACAGCCACATGTTGGATTAAACAATCTCCAAACCACATTCCAAAGCAGCAAAACACAGGAGAAGCAATCAGATAATTATTGTTTTCCTTTTTCTTTGGGGCTTCTCAGCTTCCCAGGAGAAGAAATCCTGGCAAAGGGATTTTCCCAGAAAATATGACAGCGACACTCTGCCTGCTCCCAGAAAAGCTGAATGGTTGGTTTTCCACCAAAAAGAGACTTTAAACAAAGCATTTAGATGCTCAGGTCCCAGAGGTTGATGTCTGGTTTTTTCAGCCTCGCTGATGCTCTGGCAGAGGTTTCCAAGGTCCCTTGTACAGCAAAGGAGTGACTGAGGGCAGAGTTTTGGTAGCTGATGATTACCACAGCCATTTTCACGGAACGGGGATGCTGTGCTTTGCTCTCTGAGCTGCCCAGCTCTCTGTGCTGCTCTCTGAGCTGCTGTTCCCCGGGGCAGGACGTGGTGAAGCAGGTGCTCAGCGCCATCCGCGCCGTGGCCGGCAACGACGACGTCAAGGACGCCATCGTGGACGCCGGGGCCACCGAGCTCATCGTGCTGGCCATCAGCCACCACCTGGGCAACCCTCAGGTAACCACCCCGGTCACCCTCAGGTAACCCTCAGGTGACCACCTGGGCAACCCTCAGGTAACTACTGGGCCACCCTCAGGGACCCCCAGGGCCTTGGGAGCCCCTCTGGATGGGGATGGAGCTCAGCTGGAGCGGCAGGATGTGCGTGTGCAGCTGAGCAGTCATAGACCTTGAGCTCAGATGTAGTGTCCAATATTTGTGTGGATTTAGGGGTTTTCCACCTTGTAGTGTTTTATTTTTCCTATTCCCGAATCAGGTGGATGGTGGGGATGGTGGTTTACACCTCTGGTGTGCAAACACACAATTATCAAGGTTGGAAATATCTCTAAGATCACAATCCCAACCCTCCCCTTGCTTTACGTGCCAGAGCAGCAGGACGCCGCAGCGGGAGAAACTTCAAAACAGTACAAACCCCTCCAGAAGTGCCCTACCAGGAAAGGAAGCCTCTGTCCTTGGCTGCAGGGCAGGTGGGCAGGCAGTGAGCTGACTCCGTGCTCCCTGTGTGTTGCAGATCTGCGAGCAGGGCTGTGCTGCCCTGTGCATGCTGGCCCTGCGCAAGCCCGAGAACTGCGGCGTCATCATGGAGGGCGGCGGGGCCCTGGCGGCCCTGCAGGCCATGAAGGCTCACCCACGGGAGGTGGCTGTGCAGGTGGGTCCCACAGCCCCTGCGGGGCGGCCAGGGCTGTTCTCTGAGCCCTGGGCATCCTCAGGAATCCTCTGAGCTCTGGGCTTGCCTGCATAGCCCAGTGACCCCTGGGCTTCCCTATGACACCCACTGACCCAATGGTTCCCTGCAGCCCCCGGTGACCCCTGTCTGTCTGTCTGTCTGTGTGTCCGTCCCCAGAAGCAGGCGTGCATGCTGATCCGGAACCTGGTGTCGCGCAGCCAGGAGCTGTGACCCCATGGCTCCCTGTGACACCCAGTGACCCCTGTCTGTCTGTCTGTCCATCCCCAGAAGCAGGCGTGCATGCTGATCCGGAACCTGGTGTCGCGCAGCCGGGAGCTGTGCGGGCCCATCCTGGCCCTGGGCGCCGAGGTGCTGATCGCCGAGGCGCGCGCCGCCCACCGCGACTGCGACGACGTGGCCAGGGCCGCGCTCAGGGACCTGGGCTGCAAGGTGGAGCTGCGGGAGCTCTGGACGGGCCAGAGGGGCGGCCTGGCTCAGTGAGGCTCCTGGCAGCAGCAGCAGCAGCAGGGAGGGTGCAGAGTGCCCGAGCCCCCGGGCCTGGCAGAGGCAGCGTTGGATGGATCTGCCCGTGGATGGACCTGCCCATGGATGGACCTGCCCATGGATGGTTCTGCCCGTGGATGGACCTGCCCCTGGATGGATCTGCCCATGGATGGATCTGCCCCTGGATGGACCTGCCCGTGGATGGACCTGCCCGTGGATGGACCTGCCCACGGATGGACCTGCCCGCGGATGGACCTGCCCGCGGATGGACCTGCCCGCGGATGGACCTGCCCGCGGATGGACCTGCCCGCGGATGGACAGAT
>JAWWMS010000121.1:1546313-1556511 GCA_035048045.1 Chlorospingus semifuscus
CCCAGCCCCGGCGACACCCGCTCCGACTTGATGCTGACGGGCTGCGGGGACGCGCCGGGGACAGCGACAGCGACAGCGACAGCGGCTGGCTCCTCCGCGGGTACCATCCGGCTGCTGGCCCTGCGGCGACAGGGGACGGGGTGAGAGACTGTCCTCGGGTCACCTGCAGGGTGTCCCCTTGTCACTCCTAGAGGGGTTGAGACCCTCGCAGTTCCTGTCCTGGGCTCGTTCTGGCCCCACACAGCTGCTGGGGGGGACATGGGGACAGGATCCAAGGGGGAACCCGGCTGTAAATAATCTGGGTGTGCTTCGGGGTGACCCCCAAGAGCACCCGGTGGGTGGGGGCGCTGCCCCTCGGTGCCGCCCATGGCTGGGAGGGGACAGCCGTGGGTGCAGCAGAATGGGGTCACCCTCGCCTTGTCCCCTCTGTCCCCACCCCAGGGCCACCCCTGTCCTTACCCCAGCGAGGCCATGTCCTGCCTGCCTTGTTCCCCCTTGTCCTGCCCTGGCCCCTGTCCTGTCCCCCTGTCCCCTCCCATCCCCTGTCCTGTCCTCCCTGTCCCCACCCTGTCCCCACTCTGTCCCCTCTCCGTCCCCTGCCCTGTCCCCCTGTCCCCACTCTGTCCCCTGCCCTGTCCCCCTGTCCCCAGCCGTGTGCCCCCTATCCCCACCCTGTCCCCACCCTGTCCTGCCCTGCCCCCTGCCCTGTCCCACTCTGTCCCCACCCTGTCCCCAGCCCTCCTCACCCCAGCGCTGCCACGTCCCGGGGGTGCTGCCAGGCCTGGGGGGGCTGCAGGAATCCGGGGGGCGCCGGGACCTCCGCAGCCCCAAAATCTGCGGGGTGGGAGCACAGAGTGAGCGGGAGGGGGTGACAAGGGAGGGGACAAGGCTGTCCCGGGCTGGGGCAGCGCCACTCACCCGCCGGGGCCGGGCTGAGGAAGGGGAATCCGGCGAGGCCGTGGCTCGGGAGGCCGGAGCTGCCGGGGCTCAGCGTCTGCAGGGCGGGGTACAGCGGCCGCTGCGGGAAACGGGGGCACCCCAATGGGTTCTGTGCCCCAAAACCCGGGGGGACCCTCCAAAACCCTCCCTGAGCCCCCCAGCAAGGAAGGGGCGCAGGGGAGGAGCGGGGTCTGGGGAGGGGACAGGAGCATGGCTTTGGGGACAGCCAGGTGGCTTCAGGGACAGCCGTGTGGCATTGGGGACAGCCATGTGGCCTTGGGGACAGTCATGAGGCTTTGGGGACAGCTGTGTGGCACTGGGGACAGCCGTGTGGCCCTGGGGACAGCCATGTAGCTCTGGGGACAGCCGTGAGGTCTCAGGACAGCCGTGTGGCCTTGGGGACAGCTATGTGGCTTTGAGGGCAGCCGTGAGGCCTTGGGGACAGCCGTGTCACTTTGGGGACAGCTGTGTGGCCTTGGGGACAGCCATGTGGCCATGGGGACAGACGTGTGGCAATGGGGACAGCCGGGTGGCTTTGGGGACAGTCATGTGGCTTTGGGGACAGCCGGGTGGCTTTGGGGACAGCAGCATGGCCTTGGGGACAGCCGTGTGGCCTCGGGGACAACCGTGTGGCCCCGGGGACAGCCATGTGGCCTCGGGGACAGCCATGTGGAGCTGTGGACAACCGTGTGGCCTCGGGGACATCAGACTCACCGCCGCTGTGCCGCCGCTCCGGCCGCCGGCCAGGCCGCCCTGGCTGTCCCCGCGCCGGCCCTCGGTCCCCAGGAACAGCGGCGGCGGCGTCTTGGTGGCCAGGCCGCGGCCCAGGCTGGCGGCGGGGAACAGGGGGTAGCCGAGCCCTGGGGACAGATGGACAGCGGGACGCACGGATGAGCCTCGGGTCATCCCCGGTGTGCCTGCACGGGGCCGCGCTCCGGCACGGCCACTGCCCCGCGGGCCACCGGGGCTGCGACAGGGGTGACAGCAGGGCAGCGCTGGATGGGGCTCTGGGCCCACAAACTGGGGACAGCGGCTGCCTGTCCCCATCCCTGCCTGTCCCCGTCACAGGAGTTGGGATGTTCCCTGTCCCCACCCAAGATTTGGGATGTTCCCTGTCCCCATCCCTGGGTTTGGGGTCCTCCCTGTCCCCTTCCCTGCCTGTCCCCATCCCGCATCACCTCCCACCCCGGAGGTTTCCCTGCTCCAGCCCCGGGGTTTGTGGCGTTTCCAGCCCCTTTTCTGTCCCCTCCAGGGGCTGAGCCCCCCGTGCCGGGCTGTGCCCGTGATGGGCACGGTGAGGGCACAGCTGCCGCCGGTGCTGGCGGGCACAGGAAGCAGCTGGAGCCGCCCCGGGCCGGTGTTTCCACAGCTGCGGCCCCGCTGCTGCCCACGCAGCCCCGGCCCCGCGCCCGGGAAGGCCCCGCGGGAGGAGCTTTGCATGCGGGGCCGGGCCGGGAAAATCCCCGCGGGGCTCGGGGGTGACAGGGTGGGCATGGCCGGGACGGGGGCCAGGGCGGGAATGGGGTGCCCGGGGTGGGGGGTCCATGGTGAGGATGGGGTGCCCGGGGTGGGGGGTCCATGGTGAGGATGGGGTGCCCGGGGTGGGGGGTCCATGGAGGGAATGGGGTGCCCATGGTGGGGAGGGGGTGTCCATAACAAGGATAGGGTGCCCATGATAGGGATGGTATGCTCATGGTGGGAATGGCGTGCCCAAGCTGGTAATGGGGTGTCCAGGGGGGTGATGGGGTGCCCATGGTGGAGATGGGGTGTCCACGGCAGGGATGGGGTGCCCGTGGTGGCGCTGGGGTGTCCAGGGGGGTGCCGGAGTGCCCATGGTGGGGACAGGGCCCCCACGGCGGGGTCCCCTCCCCAGTGCCCACCCCCGCAGTGTCCCCGAGCCTACCTGGGGGCAGCGGCCCCGGGGACCGTCCCGGTGCTTTGGGGGCCGCGGCTCTGAGGGCGGGGGGGCGGCCCGGGCCCTGCGGGGAGCCCAGGGAGCCCTCGGGGGCCGGCGGGGAGCTGCCGTAGGCGGCCTCGGGCAGCGGCACCGGGCTCTGAGGGGACACACGGGGGGTCAGGGACCCTCGGGGACCCTCGGGGACACACAGAGGGTCAGGGACAGGGACCCTCGGGGACATTCAGGGACATTCAGGGACAGGGACCCTCGGGGACATTCAGGGACACAGAGGGGACAGGAATAGGGACCCTTGGGGACACACGGGGGTCAGGGACAGCCACCCTCGGGATCCTTGGGGACATGCGGGTCAGGGACAGGGACCCTTGGGGACATTCAGGGACATTCAGGGACACAGAGGGGACAGGAATAGGGACACTTGGGGACATTCAGGGACACACAGGGGTCAGGAACAACCACCCTCAGGACCCTTGGGGACCCTCAGAACCCTGCAGGACAAACCATAAACCAAGGCCAGGGAGGGGACACGACCCTTGGGGACCCTTGGGGACCCTTGGGGACCCTTGAGGATGAGCCAGAACCCAAGGCCAGGGAGGGAACAGGACCCCTGGGAACCCTTGGGGACCCTCAGGACCCTTCGGGACAAACCAGCACCCAAGGCCAGGGAGGGGACAGGACCCTTAGGGACCCTCAGGACCCTGCAGGACAAACCATAACCCAAGGCCATGGAGGGGACGGGACCCTTAGGGACCCTCAGGACCCTTCGGGACAAACCATAACCCAAGGCCATGGAGGGGACGGGACCCTCCACGTGCCACCCGCGACTCACATAAAACCTGGGCCGCGCCAGGGCCAGGTCCGCGCCCTCGCCGAGCCTCCTGCTCCTGTCCCCGGGCGGCTCCGGGCCCTCGTCCAGCTCCAGCTCGTGGCTCTCCAGCCCCAGCCCTTTGCGCTTGAGCGTCTGCGGGGAGGGCACAGTGAGCGGGTTCCCGGGCACCGCGCGCCCCGGCGCCGCCCCGGGCGCTACCTCGAGGATGTCGGAGTTGGTGCGGCTCTCGTGGGGCTCGCTGTACTCGGTGTACTTGAGCAGCACCTTGTCCATGTCGGTGCTGGCGTACTGGAACAGGCGGTTGGTGCTGTTGAAGATGATGAGCGCGATCTCGCAGTCGCACAGCACGCTCAGCTCGTACGCCTTCTTCATCAGCCCGAATTTCCGCTTGGTGAAGGTCACCTGAGGGGGGTCGGCGTGAAAACCCCCCAAAAACAGCGCTCAGTTCTCCCAAAAACGCTCCCCACTGTGTAATTTTGCCTCCCATCCTCCTCATCCTCTCCTCCATCCCGCCTCACCCCGAGCAGCCCCCACCTGCCGGTTCCGCTGGTCCAAAATGCGGCTGATCTGGATTTTTTTGCGGCCCATTTCGGCCTCCTCCGCTGGGCTCGGGGCTGGAAGAGAGCGAGAGACGCCTGAGCCCCGCAGCCCTGGGGCTGTCCCCAGCCACAGTCCGCCCCGGCACCGCCAAAAATAAGTTTGGCTGCGAAAAAAAATCGATTTTCGGAGGAAGTTCGGTCATTTCTTCTTCCGCAAAGATGGTGGCCAAGCGGAAAATGGGGGAAAATCGGGAAATTCTGCTGGGTTAGAGGGGAAAAAATCCCCTTGGCCTTGCCCAGCCAGCCCATCCATCACTCCCCGAGAACCTTTGGGTGCGGCAGTGATCCCAAATCACGGGATCCCAAATTCTGGGGGCTTTGGGAGCGGAGTTCTCACCCCAGACCCCGAGGCTGCTCCTGAAGCTGCTCCTGGAGCTCTGTGGGACGGGGAGAGCGTTTAAAAGGGGCCGGGCTGGCGGCGGGGAGGGTCCCTCAAACAAAAGCGTTGGTTTGAGGTTTAAATTTGGGGATTTTTTTTTAATTTCTTTTTTTTTTTCTCAAGCTCCAGCAGACTAAATTTGCCCTCCGCCACTCGCAGGCCAGGAAGTGGCTGCACGAGGAGACGGCAAAGCGAAACCGCCCGCGCACCCTGCGGCCTCGTGAGCCAGCCCGGGACAGGGACAGGGGCTGGTGACACCGGTGCCACCCTGGCTGAGGGGTGCCAGCACCCCCTGAGACTGTCACAGCGATGGGACACCCCAATTCCTGTCACACCCCCAATTCCTGTCCCTCTGCCACCTCCACAGCTCTGGGACACCCCAATTCCTGTCACATCCCCAAATCCTGCTCCTCTGACAGCCCCACAGCGCTGGGAGACCCCAATTCCTGTCATATTCCCCCAATTCCTGTCACACCCCCCAATCCCTGTCCCTCTGTCACCCCCACAACACTGGGACACCCCAATTCCTGTCACATCCCCCCAATTCCTGACACACCCCTCAATTCCCATCACATGCCCCAATTCCTGTCCCACCCCCCAATTCCTGTCACACCCCTCAATTCCTGCCCCTCTGCCACCCCCAGCAAGAGCCAATCCCCCAATGCCACCAAGGGGGCAGAGCCACGGGTGGCACCGAGGTGTCCCCAGCATGTCCCCAGTGCCCACCCCGGTGCGGGGACAGCCCCGGCCTGGCTCTGTCCCCGCTGTCCCCAAGCCCCGGGGCTGGGACACAGCCGGGTGGCAGCTCCGTGCTGGGGACAGCTCTGGGACCCCCCGTGCCAGGCCGGGTGCCAGGGGGCAGTTGGGGACCCTGGGGTCCCCCGGCGTGTCCCGCCTCCCCCTCTCGACGAGCACGTTGCCATTTCACCAGCGTGCTCGCTGCTATTTTTAGCTGATCAAAACTAATTTTAATTTATGGAAGGAAATTGCGCTGCCGTTCCCACGGCCCCGCTGCCACCCTGTGTCCCCGGGCCCACGCACGACCCCCCCCGTGCCCCCTCCCCAGGGCCTGGGGGTGCCCGGAGCCCCCTGGCCCCGCCGGAAAGGGCCGAGAATGAATTCCCCGGTGGAAAAGGAGAGGTTTTCCCGTTCCCAACCATCCCTGGGGGTTCTCCTGGCTCCGACACCTGCGGCGCTCCCAGGGGACACCCCGAGGTCCCCGGGGGTCACTTTGGGGGTGGCATTTTGGGGCTGCACCCTGGGGTTGGGATGTTTGGGGCAGGGGGTGCTGGCCCGGCTGTGACCCCCCCGTGTCCCTGCACAGCCTCAGCCTGGGGGAGGTTTGGGGGCATGGAGGGATGGATGGATGGATGGACACAGGGATGGACAGACAGATGGATACAGGGATGGACACAGGGATGGACACAGGGATGGATGATGGATCCATGGATGGATGGATGGATGGATGGATGGATGGATGATGGATGGACGGATCCATGGATGGATACAGGGATGGATGGATCCATGGATCCATGGATAGATGGACACAGGGATGGAGGGATTCATGGGATAGGTAGATGATGGATGAATCCATGGATGAATGATGGAGAGACGGATCCATGGATGGACGGACGGATGGATGGATGGATGGACGGATGGATGGATCCATGGATGGATCCATGGATGATGGAGAGATGGATCCATGGATCCAGGAGTGGACGGCTGCATCCCCCACCTGCAGCAGGGACATGAAATAACTCCAAGGATTTTCTTGGGGACAATCCCCTGCAGACCCTTGGGTGCTGCGGTACCTCAGAGCCCCAGGGGGGGATGCCCAGGGGGACCTGGAAGGTTCCAGCACCCTCAGAGTGATTCCAAGGGGGTCCTGAGGGGTGCTAATTGGGATCAGGTTTGGGATTGGGATTGGGGTTGGGATCGGGATTGGGGTTGGGATTGGGGTTGGGGTTGGGATTGGGGTTGGGGTTGGGATCACTCCCACCTCACCCCAACCATTCCAGTGGGACCCAGCACCCACAGCTCAGCCTCACCCCAAACCGCACACTGGGATTTGGTTTATAACCAACCCCACAGCCCCTCTGTGCCTTTAGGGGGCATTTGCACAGCGCCAGGGGGGTAAATTCCCAATTCCAGCTCCTGATTAGTGAGCTGAGACCAAACAAACCCCGAGAGAGCCGCGTGCTCTTTCCGTGAGCCACCGTGGGATCCCCGGCACCACAACGGGGCCTCCAGCACTGCCCCAGCACCCCTGGATGGGCCCAGAAACCCTAAATCCACCAAATTTATCCCAAAATCCAGGCAGGGGGGGTATTAAAGGAAAAAGCTGCTCCAGGGTTGAGCACTGCCCTAAAACACCCCCGAGTCAGGGTCTCAGATTTCCCCAGAGATTCATCCTCTCATGGGGAGCAGAAAGTGCAGGAAAGGGGTTTTTGTACCAAATTATGGGGGTTTTGCTGCAAATCTGAGAGCTGGGAGTGACTGGGAAGGACTGGGAGGGGATTGGTTCTCAAACACCCGCTGGTGGCATTTGGCAGCTCCCAAAAAGCATTTTGGGAGAAAAAATCCAATTACAGCAGGGAGAAAGGGGTTTCCATCCCGAGGGAGGGGAAAATCTGAGCCAGGAACAGCAAAACCCCACAGGACAGAGAGGAGGATGGTGATGGGAACAGGAGGGAAACAGGGGTGGGGATGGGGGCTTGAAATGGGGTTTGGAATGGGGGTAATGGGAGTTTGAAATTGGGGTTTGAAAAATGGGGTCTGAAATAGGGGTTTGAAATGGGGATTTAAATGGGGTTTGGAATGGGGATTTAAATGGGGGTTTGAAAAATGGGGATTTGAAATGAGGGCTTGAAATGGAATTTAAAATGGGGGTCTGAAATAGGGGTTTGAAATGGGGATTTAAATGGGGTCTGAAATGGGGTTTGAAATGGGAGTTTGAAAAGGGGATTTGAAATTGGGGTTTGAAATGGGGTTTGAAATGGGAATTTTAAATGGGAATTTAAAATGGGGTTTGAAATGGGGATTTTAAATGGGGGTTTGAAATGGGGTTTGAAATGGGGGTTTTAAATGGGAATTTAAAATGGGGTTTGAAATGGGGGTTTTAGGAGCACCAGACAAGAGTGCTGTGCCCAGAGGCCAGGTCCAGCCCTGGCCCCGTGGTCTGGATCCCCTGGGAAGGGCTGAGCCGCTGTGAGCAGCATCCCGAGCCCAGCGCGGGGAAAAGTCAAAGTTGAGCGTGGAGTTTGTGCTGGGCCCTCCTGCTTTTTATAGGTTGTTTAAACAAGTGACCAGTACAAACCAGCACGGGGCTGGGCGGGACTGGGAGCCGGGAGGAGCCGGCTGGGAAATGGGGGAGAGGTGGGGATGGGCCCTGAGGGGGTCTGGGACCACCAGGACCCCCCAAACCCCGTCCCTGCTTCCCAAACACCCATCAGCCATAAACCCCTCGGGTTTGGGACCACCAGGACCTCCCCAAATCCCATCCCTGCTTCCCAAACACCCATTAGCCATAAACCCCTCGGGTTTGGGACCACCAGGACCCACCAAACCCGGTCCCTGCTTCCCAAATACCCAGCAGCCATAAACCCCTGAGATCTGGGGGCTCTGTGGGCAGAGCCACCCTCAGCCCCGCTGTCACTGTCACTGTCGCTGTCACTGTTGCTGTCCCCTTGGGGGTGACACAGAGCGAAAGCCCCGGGGCCGATGGGTGGAGGATTTTCGGTTCCAAAATGAGTGTGAGGAAGGAGGAAGGATTGAAATGGCCCCAAAACCGAGGCAGTTCACGGCGTTGGGGAGGATGGACGGACACACGGACCCCCCCCAGCCCAGGGCACCACTGAGGCTCCATCCAGGGAAGGAACCCACAGTTCCCATGGGATTAATTTGGGGAGTGGTCCCCACTTGGTGCTGGGGGCACCCAGGGCTGGCCCCGCAGCTTTGGGGCTGCCTGGCTCACAGAGCTGCTTTATCCTGACAATCCTGCGGGGATTTCTGGGAAAAGAAGGGAAATTCACGGGGTTTAAATTGTCCTGATTTCCCCCCAAATCCTTCTAGGTGCCCCCACAGCAGCGTGCCAGGTTCTGCAGCCCCCTCAGTGCTGGATCCCACCAGGATCCCTGTTCTCTTGCACAGAAATCTCCCAAAGTTTCCCAAATCCACTTTTTTGGGATGCTGTGGGTGCCCTGGGCTTGGGAAGGTTTGGTGTCCTAAACCAGACCTGAGGCCTGGTTTAGGCTGGTTTATTGCCTGGTTTAGGCTGGTTTATTGCCTGGTTTAGGCTGGTTTATTGCCTGGTTTAGGCTGGTTTAGGCTGCTTTACTGCTGGCATGGCCCATCAGGATCCCTCTCCCCCTGCACAGAAGTTTCCCAAAGTTTCCCAAATCACATTTTCGGGATGCCGTGGGTGCCCTGGGCAGGTTTGGGATCCTAAGCCAGACCTGAGGCCTCACCCACGTCCCTCCTTCCCCCAGAGCTCCCCGAGGTCCCCGAGCCGTGTCCGGTTGGCAGCAGGGCACAGGGCCAGCCCAGGGTGTCCTGATGGTCACCCCGCTCCTTCCCCAGCCCCAGGGATGCTCGGGGGGTCCCGGGGGCACTGCCTCCCCTCTTTGGGTCCCACCCCCGCTTTCCTGCTCATCCCAAGCTCCCATGGAAATTCATTCCCTGGGAAAATCCAGGCTGGCAGCGCTGGGAGAGTTTCTGTCATTAAAAGAGTAAAAATCCCTGAGGACAGGGACAGGGACAGGGACAGGAGAGACAGGGACAGGGACAGGAGGGACAGGGACAGGGACCGGCTGGCAGCGGGCTGTGTTGGGCAGGAGCATCTGGCAGAGGATCCACCTCACTCTCCACGGGTGCCAGGGGGACCCAGGTGCACTGGGACACTATGGAGATGCCACACGGAGGTGCCACCACCCTTGAGATGCCACATGGACGTGCCACCACCCTGGAGATGGCACATGGAGGTGCCACCATGCTGGAGATGCCACATGGACATGTCACCACTGTGGAGATGCCACATGGAGGTGCCACCATGCTGGAGGTGCCACCATGCTGGAGATGGCGCATGGAGGTGCCACCACCCTGGGGATGCCCCTGGCCGGAGCCGCGGCCGTGTTGTCCCCTGCCGGGAGCGGGAAGGGACCGGGCCGCCACCAGCACGTGCCCGGAGCAGCCAGGCGGCTGTGCCACCCCCGCGAGGTGACAGTGCCATCGGGGGAGACCGGGCGCGCTGTCCCCGCTGTCCCCGCAGCCGCACCGAGCCCGCCGGTGCCGTGCCTCAGTTTCCCCGCAGCCCCCGGAGGCGCCTGTGGCCCCGGGGGTGGCGGCGGGGTCGGGGCAGGGCGGCTGCCGCCCAGGCTGCACTTTTGGGTTAAACCCGGGCGTTCCTCCCTGCGCAGACACGAGTAAAAATAACCGGCCCGGGCTCGGCGCAAACCGCAGGCTTTCTATAGCCCGCCATCCCGAGACGGCGGGGCGGGGGCCGGGGCTCCGCCGTGCCCAGAGCCGCCCGCCGGGCGCCG
>JAWWMS010000121.1:1556611-1573249 GCA_035048045.1 Chlorospingus semifuscus
GGCCCGGCCGCACCGGCCCCTCCCGGGCCGGCCCCGCTCCCGCTCCGTGCCCGTGCGCCCCCGGGATGCGGACGGAGCCCCGGCGGAGGAAAACGGGGCAGGCAGCGCTGCTGCCGCCGGTCGCTGTGCCCCGCGCCCGGTGCCGGTGACAGCGGAGCGCGGGACCCCCGTGCCCGCCGCGGGACACGCACCTGGGCAGCGGCGCTCCCTCCTCGGCGGCCCCGCGCCCTCCCGGCGCTGCAGCGGAGCCGGGGAGCCCCCGGGGCCGGTCCCGGTGCTGGTCCCGGTGCTGGTCCCGGTGTCGGTGTCGGTCCCGGTCCCGGCCCCGTCCGTGCCCCCGCAGCGCTGCCGCCGCTTGACCGAGCAGCGCCGCTGACATTTGCATAACCCCGCCCACCCCGCCGGAAGATTTGCATACAGCAGCCGCGCTGTTCTGCCATTGGTTAATAGTGGGTGTTCATTTGCATAGTCACGCCCTTGTCCGGGTGAGGGGCGGGGTGAGGGAAAGGGGCGTGGCCGGGAGTTCGGGCGCTGCAGGTAGGAAAAGGGAATACCGGGGAATTCAGGGAAAACCAGGGAATATCAGGGGAATCAGGAAATCAGGGAATATCAGGAAATATCAGGGAATTCAGGGGAATCGGGGAAGTCAGGGAAATCTGGGAATATCAGGGAAATCAAGGAATATCAAGGAATATCAGGGAATATCAGGGAATATCGGGGAAATCAGGGACTATCAGGGAAATCAGGGAATTCAGGGAATCGGGTCCCACCCAGCCCCACAGCAGGGACATTTTTGCACCCCGGACATCCTGGGGCTCCTGTCCCGACTCCCATTCCCGGGAAGATCGGGAGGAAAACCGGGAGAAATGAGGAATTTCTGGATGAGGCTCTCAGACGTTCAGGACGTGACATCTTCCCCAGAGCTGCTTTTAAAGCTCGTGATTTATAGAGTGCAATTAGCGGAGTGTTAATGAGCTCGCCAGAAATATTAATTGATCCCGAAGAGCGGGTGCGGGGAGAACAGAAGCCCCGGAGCTCCGGCAGAGTCCGAGGTGACACATCCAGGTGTCCCATCCAGCCCTGGGACAATTTGGGGACACTCGGGGTGGCTCTTTGGGTGTGGGACATCCCTGTCCTGTCCTGTCCCGTCCCGTCCTTCCTTCACCTCTGACTGTCCCGGTCCAGCCCGGGTCAGGGCCACTCCAGCCGTGCCAGGCAAAGCCGTGTTTGGGGTTTTGGGGACAGGGACCCGGCGGTCCTCCCGGGTCAGGGGCTGTGCTCTGCTGTTCCTTCCCAGCTCCCAAAGACTTGAACTCCCTCTTGAGGCTCCTCCTGCCCCAAAATCCCGGGGTTTGGGGGAGTTTGGGGTGCCGGGTGCCCTGGGATGGGAGCTGCACCCCAAGGGACACCGGCGGGGACACGGCTGAGCTGTCACCTCCCAGGACACGGAAAGGGACAGAGATGCCGTCACCAGGAGCTGCTTTGGGGACCTTGGGCCGAGTCCCAGGGACTGCCACCCCCTCCGGGCCTTCCCAAAAATGCTGGAAAGGAGCCGGGAGCCAAAGCGCTGCTGCTGCCAAGGCCAACACGGCGGGACTTGAAAATAGCCCCGAGACCGGCACGGCCCCGGTGCCAGCGGGAACCGCCCACGCGGGACTGGACGGAGGGACAGCGGGGACAGGGAGGGACAGCGGGGGACAGTGAGGGATAGAAAGGGACAGAGAGGGACAGAAACGGATAGAGAGGGACATCAGGGACAGCGGGGGACAGCGGAGACAGAGAGGGATAGAAAGGGACAGAGAGGGACAGGGAGGGATAGAGAGGGGCAGAGAGGGACAGAAAGGGAGACGACGGGACAACGAGGGATAGGGAGGGACAGAGAGGGACAGCGAGGGACAGGGAGGGGCAGAGAGGGACAGTGAGGGATAGCAAAGCACAGCAGGGACAGCCAGCACTGCTCCTCCAGCAGGCAGAAAGCTCAGCTCGGTCTGGATGGCACGGCCCGGCTGGGCACGGCTGCTGGCACCAGGATGGCGGTGGCACCCCAATGTCCCCTGGTGTCCCCCGCTGTCCCCTGCTGTCCCCTGGTGTCCCCGTGTCCCTCCCCGCGGGAATGGCTGTGCCGGGAAGCGCGGGGCCGTTCCCGAGGTGCCAGGCGACCCGCGGGGTGAATTCCCCTGGGTTGGTCCTGCTGGGAACCTCGAGCAGCCCCGGGGACGGCGCTGCCGGGGCGGGTCCCGCGGGGGTTCCGCTTCCCAGGGTATTTATATGGCCTGGGAAACGCGCGGGGGTCCCGGGGGCCGGCCCGAGGGTCCTTTCCCAGCCTGGCGGGACTGGGAACGTTCCGGGAGCTCCCCGGGGGCTGCGGGGACGGTCCCGGCGCGGGTGGAGGCCAAAGGCGCCGCTCCCGGGGGTGCGGGAACCGTGGGACCCCCGTCCCACACCGGGGGTCAGTCCCGGGGCTTTCCCGGGGAACGGCAGCGCCGGGAGGGGGAGCGCGGCTCGGTGCCCGTCCGTCCGTCCGTCCATCCATCCATCCATCCATCCATCCATCCATCCATCCATCCATCCATCCATCCATCCGTCCATCCGTCCGTCTGTCCGTCCTCAGTCCCCACCCCCGCTCTGCTCCCTCCCGCCGCCCTCAGGAGGCTCCCGGGGCCACACCGGGGGCGGAGCCGGCCCGAGAGGGTCCCGGCCCCGAGGCAGGACCGGAGGCAGGACGGGCCCGCCCCGGCGGACCCCGCGGAACGGCGGCAGCACCGGCCCGGTGCCCGTTCCCGGTTCCCATTCCCCGCTCCCATTCCCCCCTCGAGCTCTCGAGTCGGGGAGCGCACGCACGTTCGGTTCCCCCGGTGCCCCCGGTTCCGGCGGTGCCCCCGGTGGCGGTACCGGCCCCGCCATGCCCTCCGCGTACCCGCAGCGAGCCCTGACGGTGCTGCTGCTCTTCGGGACCCTGTCCGCCGCCATGGCGCTGCTCTCCTCCAGCCTCATCTTCCAGCTGCCCTCGGGCCGCGCCGCTCCCGGGGCCGCCGCGCTCCCGGAGCCGGTGGCCGCCGCCGTGCTGCCGGTATCGGCCGTGCTGGCCGCGCTCTGCCTGGTGCTCAACGTGAGCTGCCTCCTGCTCTGCCTCCTCCACGGCTACTTCAGCACCGAGCTGGGCCGGGGACAGCGCGGGGCCGAGCGGTGAGAGCCCCGAGCGGGGACACCGGGGAACCGGGGCTCGGGATAAACGGGGAGCGGGACTGGAGGGACCGGGGGGCTCGGGATAAACGGGGACCGGGGCTGGAGGGGCTCGGGAGCCGCAGGGACGGGGACTCGAGGGGTCTGGGAGAGACGGGGACCGAGGCTGGGGGTGCCGGGGGGCTCGGGAGAGGCGGGAATGCTCGGAGGGGTCCGGGCAGAAGGGAAGGGCTGGAGGATGCGGCGGGATCAGGGAATGAGGGGTCCGGGTGCCAGCTGCCCCAAAACCCCCATGAGGATTCGCTGGGTCCCCTCCAAAAGGGGCTGTGGGGAGCAGTGGGTGGGAAATCCCCCAAATTCCTCTCCGTGAGCACCAGGGCTGGAACTGAGCCCTTTAATTTGAGTTTTAGATACTCCAGAAATTGGGACCGGCAAGTTTAGACCAGGCTGCACAATCCAGGGGGTTTCATTTCCATGACTGGAAACTCATCGATTTGAAATGGGCTGGGGGCTTCTGGCCCAGCACTCGGGTTAAAACTAAAACACAACTCGGGGATAATCTGATTTTAAAGGATTTTGGTGACGACTGGACTTGGTGGGGTGGCTCATGCAATTTTGGGACCTCTCTGACTTCAGTCGAAACTCACTGAAAGGGAATGACGACATTTCAACAGCTCCTTTTTGTCCCTTAATTAGAGAATCCAATCAGTCCCGGCTCAGCGCGGAGCACCGGGCTGGAGAAATTCCAGCAGCGCCTCCTCAGCCTCTTCCAACGCTTCATTAACGGAGGAGAGCAAAAATATTTCCCTGAAAACACAAAAAATTCCCACAACAAACTCGGCTTTTTGCGGGAGCCGATTTTCTGCTGGAAAATTAACAACAAAAAATTCCCCACCCCGAGCTGTGAATTTTCCTGTGATCCCAGCCTGGATTTTGGGCTGTAACTGCTCCGTTTGGGAGCTGTGAAGCTGAAATTTGGGAATTGTGAGGTCGCAGGTGGGGAAAAATCCCATTCCCAAAACCTCCCAGAGCAAAGCGCCGTGAGGCTCTTCCCCAATAATTCGAATTTCGGGAGGATTTTGTGCCTCTCCCCGGGAATCTCCGGCAGATCCCGTGACCGTGCCTCAGTTTCCCCGGCTGCGGCTGGAGTTCTCTGCTCGGACCGGGAGGGATTTGGGGCATGGCCAGGAGGTGGCGGTGATGTCCCCGCGCTGCGGCGGCGTCACGGAGCCGCTCACGCCGCGGGGACCTTCGGCGCTGTCAGCCCGGATTGGGGCTGGGAGCCCGAACTGACGCCGTCACCCCAAACTCCGCTGTCCCCCCGAATTCTGCTGTGACCCCCAATTGGCGCTGTCACCCCAAATTGCCACTGTCACCCTAAACTGGCGCTGTCACCCCGTACTGGCCCTGTCACTCCCTCCAGATTTCTCCCGGGCTCAGATCAGGAGCAGTTCTGAGTTCCTCACTCCAGGTTTTTTCCCCGGACTCAGAGCAGGACTGGAGCCTGCCCAGATCTGTTTTCCCTGCGAGGAGCCCTTCCAGATCTGCTTTCCCTCTTTTCCCTCTTTTCCCTGTTTCCCAGGGCTCTCTGGTTCCTCCTGGACAGCCGGAGCGTCCGGCACGCGGCCATCGGCCTCTTCTGCTGCGGGGTCTGCCTCTACCTCACAGGCAAGTGACCCCAGTGTCCCCAGTGTCCCCCAGTGTGCCCAGTGCTCCCAGTGGAATTTTGTAGGGGCTGGAGGGGTCCAGAGATGGGAACGGAGCTGGAGAATTCCTGAGGGGGCTGGAATTTCCAAATCCAGGAAATTTCCAAATTTTTCCAAGAATTTCCAAATCCATCCCTTAGTAATCCCAGCTCCTGAGCTCTTCTCCAGCCTCAACCACTCCATGAATTCCCAAATCCATCCCTCTTTAATCCCAGCTCCTGAGCTCTTTCCCAGGCTCTCCTGAGCTGTCCCTGAGCCCCTTTCCAGCCTCAGCCACCCCAGGAATTCCCAAATCCATCCCTTTTCACTCCTGAGCCCTTTTCCAGCCTCAGCCACCCCAGGAACCCCCAGTCCCACCCATTTTCAGGGTGCCCTGTCTGCGCTCTCCCCGCAGCCCTGGCCCTGTTCATGCTGCTGCTGTTCCAGCTGGAGGCCGGCATCGCCAGCGCCTGCATCCTGACCTCTGGAATCCTGCTCCTGCTGCTCTCCCTGCTCCACGCGCTGCTCCGCATTTCCCGAATTCCCCGCATTTCCCAGGGCTCGGAGCCTTCCCAGGCCCTGTACGAGAACGACTCGGCCCAGCCCGGCCCCGGCAGCGGCCTCGGCAGGGACGCGGCTGCTGCTCCCCGGGCCCGCCCCGCGATCCACCGGGAATTCTCCTTCCCGCCTTCCCTGGAGGGCAAATCCCGGCCGGGCTCGGCCTCCAGCAGCAACCCGAGCTGCGGGAGCAAGGAATTCCCCAGGGAATCCCAGTGGGAATTGTCCAGGAGCAAGGAATTCCCAAGGGAATCCCAGTGGGAATTGTCCAGGAGCAAGGAATTCCCAAGGGAATCCCACCAGGAATTGTCCAGGAGCAAGGAATTCCCAAGGGAATCCCAGTGGGAATTGTCCAGGAGCAAGGAATTCCCAAGGGGATCTCAATGGGAATTGTCCAGGAGCAAGGAATTCCCAAGGGAATCCCAGGACTGGTCCAGGAACAAAGAATTCCCCAGGGAATCCCAGCAGGAACTGTCCAGGACCAAGGATTTCCCCAGGGAACCCCAGTCCCAGGACTGGTCCCGAACTCACAGGACTCTTCTGGATTCAGGGCTGCTCCAGGAGCAGGGAAATCCCTGGAATGTCATCAGCAGGGAGACGAGGAATGGGATGTCCCACAAAGCCACCAAGGACTCCACGCTGGTCTGAGGGAAATTCGGGATTTTTCTGGAGGAAGAGTTGATGGTTTTTCACAGTTTTGGGGTTTTTTTTCTGGAAAAATTCCTTTATCCACAGCTAAAATCCCAGTGCTGCCTGCCTGGGAACCCAAATCCATCCCAGCTGTGGGAGAGGATCTGGGGGGCAGAAATTGGGATTTTCACCATTTCAGGATTTCAGCCTTTCCCAGCAGATCCCCGCTGATTTCCCTTCTCCTTCCTCCCTGCTCCATCCTCATCCTCAGCACTGGCACAGATGGGAAATTGGGGTGGCCATGAAGGGGTTTGGGGTGGGGAAAATCAAATTTGGGGTGGGGGAAACCCAGTTTGGGGTGGGGAAAATCAAATTTGGGGTGGCCAGGAAGAGATTTGGGGTGACAGAGGATGATTTGGGGTGACCAAATGCAGGTTTGGGGTGGCCAAAAGTGGGGTTGGGTCTGCCAAGAGTGGGTTTGGGGTGGAAAAGAACAGATTTGGGGTGAGGAAAAGGAGATTTGGGGTCGCAGGAAGGGGGTTTGGGGTGGGAAAAAGCAGATTTGGGGTGTCACTGCTATTATCCCAAATTCCACCTGTTATCCCAAGCACAATTCCCCTGGAATTTGAGTTCAGCCATTCCCTGAATCCCCCTGGAAAATCCAGGAGGGATCCACAGCAAAGCTCTGCTCCCTCCCAGTCACCTCCAAAACCAAGAGTGCAAAACAAAAATCCTTTTTTTTTTTCTTTTCTGTATTTTAAGGAATTTTTTCTCCCTTGAAAGCCTAAAATTCCACATTCCTTTGTTCCATGCCCTTGGAAACCCCAGGATAAAAAAGGAGCTCCGAGCTCCCACGGCCACAGGAGAAAAGTTGAAATCCTTCAAAAGGAATTTTCTTGTTGGTTTTTTTTTGAGTTTTTTTGGGTTTTTTTTTCCTTTTTATTCTCGTCCTCATTAAAACCAAACCCAGCAATTCCTTGGCAGCAGCTGGGAAAGTTTCTCCTTGGAGAATTCCTCCTCAACAAAAGCCTGGAGTGTTGCTCACATTCCAGCTTTTTACACAAAATTCCCAAAGCAAGACCTCATCTGGGAGGTTTTTTGGGAAAAAAAACAAACCTGGAAACAAAAAAAGGGAAGGATAAACACAAACCCACCCTGGTTTTCCATGGAAAAGAGGTCCCAAAAAGCAGGATTTGGGATTTTCCAGCTCTTTTTTTTGGTGTTTTCCTGGGAATTCAGGAGCTTCTCCACCTGTGCAGCCCCAGAGGTTTTTTGGCTTCTTCCCAAGGTTGGGAAATTCAGGATGGAAAATCAGGAAGTGCCTGGAGGATTCTTGGCTTGGGGGGTGATGGTGCTGGGGAAAGAAAGAGGAAAAGTTAAATTCAGCAGCTTGAAAATGTGGGAAATTTGGGAAATTAAAAAATTCCCTCTGCTGGTGGTTGCTGGGGTAAGGGGCTGCTGTTGGGGTGGCACAGCCATTTCTGCAGCATGAAAAATCCCAAAATATGCCCCCACAAAATCAAAACAAATCCTAAAAATCCTTCAGATTTTTTTTTAAATCCCCCCAAAAAATCCCTAAAATCCCCCCAGGAAAAAAATCCTCCAAAATAAAAAAATCCCCCCACAAAAAATGAAAAAAAAAAATCCCCCAAAAATCAAAACAAATACCTCAAAAGTTTTTTTTAAAATCCCAAAAATTACAAAAATGTTGGGGATACCTCTGCTCAATCCCTGCATCCCTAAACTCCAAACAATTCAGAACTCCTAAAAATCCTCCCTAAAATCCAATTTATTCCCACTTTTCCCTTAGCAAACAGCACTGTTTTCCCCCAGAGAACAGGGAACAAGCAGGGAATGCTGTCCTGGACAATCCTGGAGTTTTTCCCCAGGATTTTGGGGTACCTGCGTCCCTGGGCAGCGTTGAGCTGCTCCTTCATGGCTATGGAATGCTTGAGCAGGCTGTCGATGCTCTTGAAGTAAACGCTGCTGTCAGTCATGCTCTTGATGGCACTGCAGAGGTGGGAAAAGCAGCAAAAGTGGGAAAAGAGGGAGCAGGACGGAGCTGGAATTCCCAAATTCTGCTTGTTCCCACTCTAATCCCAGAAAAGTTCAGGTTTGAGGAGTTTTCCACTGTGGGGAGCTGGGGAAATTTCATAAAGTTCTGAAATTCCAGACAGGAGTTCCCAAATCCCAGCTCTTCCCAATGCATTCCCTGGATCCTGCTGGGTTTTCCAGCCTGGAATTCCCTCTCAAGGTGAAAATCCCAAATTCCAAACTCATTCCCTGGATTTTCCAGCCTGGAATTCCGGGAGTCTAACCCTCAAAATGAAAATCCCAAATCCCAACTAATTCCCCGGATCTTTCCACCCAGAAATCCAGGAATTTCTCTCTCAAAGTGAAAATCCCAAATCCCAACTCCTCCCAATTCATTCCCTGGATCCTGCTGTGTTTTCTGCCCCGGAATTCCAGGAATTTTACCCTCAAAGTGGAAATCCCTATTAATTCTCTGGATTTTCCTCCAGCCTGGAATTGCAGGAATTCCCCTCTGAAAGTGAAAATCCCAAATCCCAGCTCCTCCCAACTCATTCCCTGGATCCTTTTGTGTTCTCCAGCCCAGAATTTCAGCCTCAAATTGCTCAAAGCTCATCTCAAAACCCGATTCATTCTCTGGATCCTGACTAGATTTTCCAGCCTGGAATTCCAGGAATTTCACCCTCAAAGTGGAAATCCCAAACCCCAATTAATTCCCTGGGTTTTCCAGCCCGGAATTCCAGGAATTTCACCCTCAAAGTGGAAATCCCAAACCCCAGCTGCTCCCACCCTCATTCCCCGGACCCTGCTGGGTTTTCCAGCCCGGAATTCCATGAATTTCACTCTCAAAGTGGAAGTCCCAAATCCCAGCTTTTCCCATCCCCATTCCCTGGACCCTGCCGTGTTTCCCAGCCCAGAATCCCAGGAATCCCAGGAATCCCAGCAATCCCAGCAATGCCAGCAATGCCAGCAGCACCTGCAGGCGTACTCCACGGTGTAAATGGCTCCCTGGCTCTGCTCCTCCCAGCTCTGCATGTCCGACTGTGAGGGGGAATAAAAACAGCATGGATCAGGCAGGATCTGAGCTGGGAACGGGACCTGGGGAGGGAATTCCTGCCTGGAATGGGATGGGATGGGATTCCCAGGGAAGCTGAGGCTGCCCCTGGATCCCGGGAATGTCCCAGCAGGGAAGGATCCAAGGAGAACCTGGAGCTGCTTCCAGAGGAGCAAGGGGCTCCAAAGGAGCTGGAGAGGGTTTGGGACGAGGGGTGGAGGGACAGGGCACAGGGAATGGATCTGGGATTTGGGAATTCCAGGGCACAGGAAGTGGATCTGGGATTTGGGAATTCCAGGCCACAGGGAATGGATTTGGGATGGATGAACACAGGGAATGGATTTAAACTTGAAAGGGAAATCTGGGTGGGATTTGGGCAGGAATTCCTGGCTGGAATTCTCAGGGAAGCTGTGGCTGCCCCTGGATCTCCGGAATGTCCAAGGAAAGTGGGAGAAGGGAAATTCCAGGGAAACCTTGGAGCTGCTCCCAAAGCCTAAAGGGGCTCCAGAGGGATTTGGGATCAGGGATGGAGGCACAGGACCCAGGGAATGGATTTGGGATCCCAGGACGCAGGGAATGGATTTGGGACGGAATTCCAGGACCCAGGGAACGGATTTGGGATTTGGGATGGGATCCCAGGGCACAGGGAATGGATCTGGGATGGGAAGATGGGAATTCCGGGTCCCAGGGAATGGATTTGGGATGAAAGATGGAATCCCAGGGATGGGATGCCAGGGTACAGGGCACAGCTTCAGGCCGGACAATTCCCGTGGGGATTTTGGGGCAGGAATTCCCGGAGGAGCCGCGCCTGCGGGCTCGGTCCCTCAGCTCCCGGGATTCCCGGGATTGGGAATTGGGATTCCCGGAATTCCCGGGGGGGCTCCCCACCTTGTGCTGGGCCAGCTCGGGCAGCGAGCGCCGCACGTGCTCCTGCAGCCGGAACAGCGCCACCGAGGGCTCGTTGGCCAGCACGTACAGGCTCTCCGTGAACTTGTCCGTCACTGCCGGGAGAAACGGGAAAAACCGGGAAAAAACCGGGATTAATCGGGATACGGGGGGAGCAGGGCTAATCCAGGGAGATAGCTCAGCGGAAATCCAGAGAAATCCACAGAAATTCACTGTAATCTCTCCATAGAAATGCATGAAAATATCTCTAGAGAAATGCAGAGAAATCCAGAAAAACCGATGGAAATATCCCCACAGAAATCCATAGAAATATCTCTATAGAAATCCACAGAAATCCATGGAAATTCATGTAACTCTCTCCATAGAAATCCATGGAAGTAAACAGAAATATCTCCACAGAAATCCATGGAAATTCCTCCATGGAAATCCACAGAAAGCCTCGGAAATATCTCCGCAAAAAACCTCGGAAATATCTCCACAGAAACCCACACTAAAATCTCCAAGGGACACCCAGGCGCTCTTCCCCACGGCGGATGAAGGCCGGCAATCAAACCACAACACCCCAGCGGCCAAACCACCGCGGCGGGGCCTCTCCCAGCCCATCCCGGTCCCGGTCCCGCCTGTCTCTGTCCCGGTCCCGGTCCCGGTGCCGCCTTGGCCGGTCCCACCTTTCTTCACCTTCAGCTGCATCTCCGGTTCCTCCATCCCGCCCGCCGCCACTTCCGCTTCCGCCGGCGCGCCCCCCAAACCGCCCCGGGCACGGAAAACAGCCCCGGCTGGAAACGCGGCCGCGGGACAAACGTTCCGGTTTGCGCCCCTACCCCCAAACCGGTGCCACTCCCTCCCCCAGGTCCCCGTTGTCACCCGCGGGGACACTCGGTGGCTCCCGGTTTGTCACCGCGAGGACACTCGGTGGCTCCCGGTTTGGCCGTTCTGCCCTAAGAGGGTTCTGGGGGTGTCGCGGCCTTTGCCCCCCTCGGTCCCCAAGGTGTCCCCACGATGTCCCCAAGGTGTCCCCAGGGTGTCCCCAAAGTGTCCCCAAGGCCAGGCGGTCCCGGGGCCACCCCCTCTTGTCGCTTTACGGCCGCTCTCGGGGGAGGCGGGGCCGGGCCGCGCTCCCCGAACCCCCCCGGGCCGCCGCGGCCCCGCCGGGCCCCACAGGAACGGGAAGGGAGGGGCGGAGAGCCGGGAGGCGGCGGTGAGACCGGGAACGGGGGCCGGGGACCGGCAACCGGGACGGGAACGGGAACTGGGACGGGATGGGGAACGGGAAATGAGGGGCGGAGAGCCGGGAGGTGGCGGTGAGACCGGGAACAGGAACGGGAAACGGGACCGGGAACTGGGACGGGATGGGGAACGGGAAATGAGGGGCGGTGAGCCGGGAGGCGAGGGTGATGCCGGGAACGGGAACCGGGGATGGGAACGGGAACGGGAAATGGATGAGGAAGGGATGGGGAACTGTTCGGGACCGGGAAATGAGGGGCGGGAGAGCCGGGAGACGGCGGTGAGACCGGGACGGAGCGGGAACGGGATGGGGAACGGGAACGGGATCGGCAACCAGGGACGGGATCGGCAGCCGGGGATGGGAACGGGAACCGGGGATCGAGAACGGGATCGGGATCGGCGGTGAGGGGCTGGGAGGAGGGACGGGGAGGTCCCGGGGATCCCGGGCTCGGAGGAACTGCGGGAGCGGAGGTTTGGAGGGTGGGAAGTGCCGGGAATGGGGCTGGGAATGGGGACAGAGAGGGGGACACAAGGGACAGGGATGGGGAGGGAAGGGAAGGGGAGATCCCAGAAATAGGGTGAGGAGAGCAAGGGGGACCCCAGGAATCGGGAAGGGAAGGGAAGGGAAGGGAAGGGAAGGGAAGGGAAGGGAAGGGAAGGGAAGGGAAGACTCCAGGAATCGGGATGGGGAGAGCAAAGGGAACCCCAGACCCCACTGGGGGTCTCAGGCACTCGGGTCTGTCCCACACGTCCCTGTCCCCCTCTCCCACCCCATCCCTGTGCAGGGAAGGTGAAGGAGCTGTTGGGGAGCTCCCCTGGAGCCCGGGACCCCCAGAATTGGGTGGAAAAGGGGGAAAAGGGTGAAGAGGCAGCATGGGGGACAGCGGGGTGCCCTCGGCGTGTCCCCAGCAGGACGGGGACGCGGCGCTGCCGGAGTGTGGGGACGGTGAGTTGGGGACAAACTGGGCCCAGGATCCCCCTGGAATGTGGGGTCTGCTTGGGGTACCCCGAGCTGGATGGGACCCCAAAGGAGCCCCAGGGTGACACCGAGGTGCCCGGGTGCTGCAGGCAGAGCCGAGAGCCCCCGGAACTGCTCGGCTGCTCCCGCGGATTCCCAGAGCCCCAGCGAGGCCCCGGCCCTGGACGGTGAGTGGGGCACAGGGGGGAAACTCCCTGGGAATTCCCATCCCAAAAATCCCGGGAAGGAGCCTCAGATGTGGGAAATCCCATCCCAATCCCAGTCCCAAAGTTTGGTGCCCGCTCCTCCTGCCAGCCCTGAGAGGTCGCGCCAGCTCTTCTCTGCTCAAAATCTCATTTTTCTTGGATTTTTCCCAATAAAAATAAAATAAATTCCCCTCGAATCAGGGGCTGGAAACACGTTGGGATTCCCAAGAAAAAGCCTCAAACTGCTGCTCAAACGTGGAAAATCCCAATCCCAAAGTCTGGTGCCCACTCCTCCTACCAGCCCTGAGAGGTCGCTGCAGCTCCACGCTGGAATTGGAGATGGGAATTCTCATTTTCTCTGTTTTTTCCCCAATAAAACCTCGGATTAGGGGCTGGAAACACTTTGGGATTCCCAAGTGGAGCCGGGCAAGGATGGGAAATAGGAGGATGGAGCTGGGTGGTGTGGGTTTAAATAAATAGAAAATAAACCTGTAATTAATGGAGAGTAAATAAATAATTAAGTAAATGGAGAATAAACTAATAGAGAATGAATAAGTCTAAAATAAACCAGAAATTAATGGAGAATAACCCCCAAATTAACGGAGAATAACCCCAAATTAATGCAGAATAACCCCAGATTCATGGAGAATAACCCCAAATTAATGCAGAATAACCCCAGATTCATGGAGAATAACCCCAAATTCATGGAGAATAACCTGCAGACCCTCTGTGCTGTCCCAGGTTTCCCCCTGAAGCATTCCAACACCTTGACCAACAGACAGCGAGGCAACGAGGTGTCAGCACTGCCGGCCACACTGGACAGTGAGTGCCACCAGTGTCCCCAGGGGCTGCAGGGGAGGGGGCTGGGGCCACCCCGGGATTTTGGGGACACCTCCCACTCCCCAGATTTGCAGGGAATTCTTTTTCCCTCATGGATTTGTCCCTTCCAGCACTGTCCATCCACCAGCTCGCTGCCCAAGGGGAGCTCATCCGGCTGAAGGAGCACCTGAGGAAAGGTTGGTGTCCCCTTGGTTGGTGTCCCCTTGGCCCTGCCAGGTCCCCTCTGGTGACCTCACACTCGGTTTTCACTCAGCCATAAAACCACAGGAATTGGGGTTTTTGGTGGAGATTTCTCCAGATTTGGAGATCGGAAAAATCCTCAAAAACCATCAATTCCAACCATCCAGCAGGTGGCTGAGGTGGTTACCAGCCCTTACTGGTTGTACTGGTTGAACTGGGAGCCCGGGGGGGCTCACCTGGCTGTGGTCCCCTCCCCAGGTGAGAATTTGGTGAACAAACCCGACGAGAGAGGCTTCACCCCCCTGATCTGGGCTGCGGCTTTCGGGGAGATCGAGACCGTGCGGCACCTCCTGGAGTGGGTGAGGGAGCTCCGGGGCTTCCAGAATGTTCTGGGACCTCTCCTGGGTCCTGGGGTCTGTCCCTAACCCTGTCTGGGACCTGTGGGACCTGTCCTTGATCCTGGGACCTGTCCTTGATCCAGGGATCTGTCCTTAATTCTGGGACCTGTCTTTAGTCCTGGTGTCTGTCCTTGATCCTGGGGATTTATCCTTGACCCTGAGACCTGTCCTTTATCCTGGGACCTGTCCTTGACCCAGGAATCTTTGTTAATTGTGGGATCTTCCTTAATTCTGGGATCTGTCTTTGACCCTGGGTCCGGTCTTTCATCCTGGGACCTGTCCTTGATCCTGTGGGTCTGTTTTTTATATTCTGTGATCTCCCTCATTTATTCCAGGACTTCTGTCTTTAATTCTAGGATATCCCTCCTTCATCCTGGGATTTCCCTTTTTTATTTTGGGATCTCCTTCTGTTTTTAATCCTGGGATTTCCCTTTTTTATCCTGGGATCTCCCTTTGTCTCCACTGTCCCCAGGGCGGTGTCAGCCCACGGAGGGTGGCTGTGGGCAATGTCACTGGGCTGTCCCCACTGTGGGCAGTGTCACCCAGCTGTCCCCACTGTCCCTCTGTCCCCGCTGTCCCCAGGGCGGTGTCAGCCCAGGGGTGGTGGCTGTGGGCAGTGTCACCGGGCTGTCCCCGCTGTGGGCAGTGTCAGTGTCACCCAGCTGTCACGCTGTCCCCCCTGTCGCCAGGGCGCCGATCCCCACGCGCTGGCCAAGGAGCGCGAGAGCGCGCTGGCCCTGGCCAGCATGGGCGGCTACACCGACATCGTCACCATGCTGCTGGACAGGGACGTGGACATCAACACCTACGACTGGGTGAGGGCCACCTGCACGGCCGGGGGACACAGGGTACAGCAGGGACACTCCCCAGTGCCACCAGCATGGCCAGGGGACAGTGGGGACACCGGGGGACAGCAGGGACATTAGGGACTGCAGGGACATAAGGGACATCAGGACAAGCCTCCCCAGTGCCACCAGCATGGCCAGGGGACACCAGTCTGGAGCTGGGAGAGGCTGGGATGGGATCCCAGTGAGTCCCAGTCTGGAACTGGGGATCCCAGTCTGGAATTGAGAGAGGATGGAAGGGGATCCCAGTCAGTCCCAGTCTGGAACTGGAAGAGGCTGGGATGGGATCCCAGTGAGTCCCAGCCTCAAACTGGGCGAGATTGGAGGGGGAATCCCAGCAGATCCCAGTCTGGAACTGGGAGAGGCTGCAATGGGATCCCAGTGAGAGCCAGACTGGAACTGGGGATCCCAGTCTGGAATTGGCCCAGGCTGGAATGGGATCCCAGTCTGGAACTGGGAGAGGCTGCAATGGGATCCCAGTGAGTCCCAGTCTGGAACTGGGAGAGGCTGCAATGGGATCCCAGTGAGAGCCAGACTGGAACTGGGAGAGGCAGGAAGGGGATGCCAGTGAGTCCCAGTCTGGAACTGGGACAGGTCGCAGTGGGATCCCAGTCTGGAACTGGGAGAGGCTGGGCTGGGTCCCAGCGAGTGGGGCAGCCCTGAGGGGCAGCAGGGAGCGGCAGGAGCCCTGAGGGATCAGCAGTGACCTCTCCTCCCCTGCACCCACAGAACGGGGGCACCCCTCTGCTCTACGCCGTGCGCGGGAACCACGTCAAGTGTGTGGAGGCCCTGCTGGGTGAGGCACAGCTCCGCTCCTGCTGTTCCGCCTCTGGAACTGCTGCTCCCTGCCGTGGGGGCAGAGCCTGGGGGCCAGGGCAGCTCCTGGGGGCCAGGGCAGCTCCTGGGGTCCCCACGGCAGCCCCCATTGCTGCCCCACAGCGTGCGGCGCTGACCTGACCGAGGAGGCCGACTCGGGGTACACCCCCATGGACCTGGCCGTGGCCCTGGGACACAAGAAAGGCAAGTGTCATCCATCACAAAACACAGGGTTTGCCCTCAGAAAGCAGGGATTTCCCTCAGAAAACAGGGATTTCCCTCAGAAAACAGGGATTTTGCTGGGCGGATTTGGGGTACACCCCCATGGACCTGGCCGTGGCCTTAGACACAAGAAAGGCAAGTATCATCCATCACAAAACACAGGGTTTGCCCTCAGAAAACAAGGATTTCCCTCAGAAAACAAGGATTTCCCTCAGAAAACAAGGATTTCCCTCAGAAAATGGGGATTTTACCTCAGAAAATGGGGATTTTGCTGGGCGGATTCAGGGTACACCCCCATGGACCTGGCCATGGCCTTAGACACAAGAAAGGCAAGTGTCATCCATCAGGAAACAGGGATTTCCCCCTCAGGAAACAGGGATTTCCCTCAGGAAATAGGGATTTTCCACAAAAAACAGGGATTTCCCTTAGAAAATGGGGATTTCCTTCAGAAGACTGGGGTTTCCCTCGGAAAAGAGGGAAACAAGGAGTTTCTCTCAGAAAACTGGGGGAGGTTCTCCCTCAGAAAACTGGGATTTTCCTCTCAGAAAACCGGGATTCCCCTCAGAAAACTTGGATTTTTCCCTCAGAAAACTGGGATTTCACATAGAAAACAAGGAGTTCCCCTCAGAAAACTGGGATTTCCCTCAGAAAACAGGAGTAAAACGATGACCAGATCCTTCCCAGAGCAGCTTCCCTGACTCCCACCCTCTCCCTCCCCAGTCCAACAGGTCATCGAGAACCACATCCTGAAGCTGTTCCGCAACAAGAAGAAGAAGAAGTGAGGAGGCATCTCCAGCTCTTCCCAGCATCGCCATGGCCTCATCCCACGCTCCAGGCATGGAGAAATCCAGAATTTCTGCCCTCATGGACCCCAAGCCTATCCGTGGCTGCCATGCCCAAAA
>JAWWMS010000121.1:1600752-1620621 GCA_035048045.1 Chlorospingus semifuscus
AGGGGGCGACACCGGGAGCTCGGCCCGGCCCTGCCCCGGTGCCGGCGCTGCGCAGGACCGGCCGCTCGCCAAGGTCACCGGCCCGCCCGGTGCGCCCCGGAGCCGCCGGCACCGCCGGGACCCCCGGCCGGGCTGCGGGCGGGGAACGCGCGGGGCACAGGAACCGGAGCCGGTAAATCCCCGCCGCGGGCGCCGCAAGGGCGGCTGTGCCCACCCCGCCCCAGCCCGGGCACCCGCCCGGCGGTGCCACCCCAAAATCCCCGGTACCACCCCCGCCCGCCGTGTGCCCACCCCCCAAAATCCCACACCCATCCGGAGGGTGCCACCCCAAAAACTCCGGTACCACCCCCAAAATCCCACCCTGAGCCCACCCTGGCACCGCAGGGACCCTGGCCCAGCCCCGGTGTCCCCTGGGCACAGCGGGCACACGGGCTCGGAGCGAACCTTGGCTCCTTTATTTTGTCACCAACGTCCCCCTGGTGCTGTCGCCACCCCCGAACCCTCCCAGCCCGAGCCGGGGCACTGGGACGGGACCGGGACCCACCGGGACAGGACCGGGACCCACCGGGACCCACCGGGACCCACCGCGGCCCCGCCAGCCCCACACGGGTCGGGCTGTGACTGCAGCGATGTCCCCGCCGAGCGTCCCGAGTTTCCCCCACAGCTTTTGGGGGACCGGAGCATCCCTGGGGACCCCTTTGGGGACACTCCTGGGGACATCTCTGGGGACACCTTTGGGGACACTCCTGGGGACATCTCTGGGGACATCTCCGCTCTCAGCGCTCGGAGCGGGGCGAGAGGCACCGGGCCGGATCCCCGGGGTGGGGACAGCAGGACCCAGGAAGGTGACAGCAGCCCCAGGGTGTGACAGCAGCCCCAGGGAGGTGCCAGCAGCCCCGGGGGACCAGCCGGACCCGTCACTGGCACTTTTTGGCGCGGGCCAGGCCCGGGCCGGCCGGGGGCACGAAGAAGGCCGGGGAGCGCAGGCAGCGCAGCGCCAGCAGCTGCGGGCCCAGCCCGTACAGGACGTTGGAAAGCAGAAAACTCCAGAGCACCTCCTCGGGGGTCTGGTACGGGAACGGCGTGCGGGAGTGCAGCGAGGAGCCCAGGTGGGCGAACTGAGCCTGCGGACACCGCGGTGGGGCGGGGGCGTGACGGGGGAGCGGCCCCAAAAGGTGAGAGCCCCCCGCTCCAAAGGGTGCAAAGCCCCGGCCCCAAAAGGTGCAACCCCCAGGCCCGAAGAGTGCAATCTTGTCCCTAAAACGTGCAAAAACCCCGGCCCCAAAGGGCGCAGACCCTTGGACCTAAAAGGTGCAAATCCCTGGTCACAAAGTGTGCAAAGCCCCGGTCCTAAAAGGTGCAAAGCCCCAAACTCGGAGGGGTTTTTGGCTCCAGCCCATCCTATCTATAGCCCTGCGTCTCTCTCCATCCTATTTCTGTCCCACTAATCCCGGGTTCTGTCCAAATCCACCGAGGCCGAGGCAATTATCAGCCAGCCAAGCTGCTCCACTTGCAGCTGCGGCTGTGGCTGTGCCCCCCCAAACCCGGGATCTGCCCCTCAAACCCGGGGTCTGCCCCCCAAACCCGGGATCTGCCCCCCAAAACCGGGATCTGCCCCCCAAATCCAGTATTTACCACCCAAACCTGGGATTTACCACCCCAAAACTGAGCCCCAACCCTTTATCCTTTTCTTGGTCGGGATTTTTCCCCCCAGATCCCGGGATTTCAGGATCACTCTCTTTGGGATTTTTCCCCCAAATGCTGGGATTTCAGGACCACCCTCTTTGGGATTTTTTTCCCCCAAATCCCGGGATTTCAGGACCACCCTTTCTGGGATTTTTTCCCCCAAATCCCGGGATTTCAGGACCACCCTTTTTGGGATTTTTTCCCCAAATCCCGGGATTTTGGGGCCGCCCACCTGCGCCACGGCTCCCGCGAACACCAGGCTCCAGTCGGGCAGCCAGGAGCAGCCGGGCACGGCCAGCCCGTAGATGGCGAGGATGAGGAAGGGCAGCAGGTAGAACAGGTAGATCAGCATCTGGGGGACACCCAATTGTCACCCCGGGTGGCTCCGGTGGCACGTGGGGAGGGTTCCGGCCCCTCCCGTGCTGTTCCTCCCCTCACCTGCACTTTGGGGTAACCCACGGGGTCGCGCAGGTAGGGCTCGTGCAGGTACGTGTAGTCAAAGCAGGAATCGGCCGGGCAGTCCAGCACCACCTGGGGGGCACAGGGGGGCGAGGGCAGGGGACCCTCCCTGGGGCCCCCAAAACCCTCCCCGGGACCCCCAAACCCTCCCCAGGACCCCCGAGATCCTCCCGGACACCCAAAACCCTCCCGAGGACTCTTGAGACACCCCAGGACCCCCCGAGCCCCCCCAGGACCCCCTGGGCCCCTCCAGGACCCCCCGAGCCCCCCCAGCCCTCACCATCCCCCTGAAGAAGGTGAAGGCTGCGGTGAGGATGAGGATGAGGATGAGGAGCAGGTCCTGGGGCCGCTGGTAGAGGGGTTTGCGCTGCTCGTCTGCGATCTGCCAGAGGAATTTCGGGGTGTTTGGGGTCCGCACCCCCTGATCCAGCCCTGGGAGCGCGGCAGCCGCCCCCAAACCCCCCCGGCTCCGGCCTCACCTGCTCGGGGCTGAGGTTCGGCCGCGCCCGGGGCTGCCGGAACAGCCGGAGTCCGGCCCAGGTGAGGAGGAGGAGGTAAGGCAGGTTGAGGAGGAAGGACGGGCTCAGCTCGGGGCTGTATTTCCCTGCGGGAGAGAGCGCGCGGTGGGCTCGGAGCCTTCCTCCCCCTCCTCCTCCTCCTCCCGGGGGTCGGGCCCGGCCCGAGCCCCCTCCCCACGGCCGTACCGATCAGGTTGCCCAGCAGGAAAACCACGGCGCTCATCAGCAGCGAGCCCAGCCAGAAGAGACCTAGCCCCCGGTAGCACTTCCTGCGGAGACAGCGGGAGCCCCCTCCTCAAAATTCGGCATTTTCCACCCCCCCTTGCCCTGGAATCACCCCCGAGCCCCCTCCTCAAAATTCGGCATTTTCCACCCTCCCCTTCCCCCAGGTTCATCCCCGAGCCCCCTCCTCAGGAAATTCGGCATTTTCCACCCTCCCCTTCCTCCGGGATCACCCCCGAACCCCCTCCTCAAAATTCGGGATTTTCCCGCTCCCCGAGCCCCCTCCTCAGGAATTTCGGGGTTCTCCCGAGCCCCCCGCCCACCTGCGCCCCGCGGCCGCGGCCATGGCCAGGCACAGCCCGTAGTGCACGGTGCCGTCCCAGTAGCAGGTGAGGAGCCCGTGAGCCGTGCGCAGGTGGGGATCGCCCTGCGGGGACACCGGGAGAGGACACGGGTCACACCGGGGCTGGGGACACCGGGGGTCCGGGGGTGCCGGAGCCGCGGGCGGGGTGTGCGGGGTGTGCGGGGCAGGGCGGCACCTCCCGCACGTAGAGCTCCATGAAGCCCGAGATGAGCCCGTCCTCCTCCAGCGCGATCAGCAGATCCACGGCCGATATGAAGGAGAACACCACGAGCACTGCGGGGAGCAGGGGGCTCCGTGCGGGGTCCCCAAAACCCCGAATCCCGCATTCCTGCTTCCTGTGGCGTCCCCAAAGTCCCAAATCCCACATTCCTGCTTCATGCAGGGTCCACAAAACCCCAAATCCCACATTCCTGCTCCCTGCGGGTCCTGCAGCTCCCCCCGGATCCCAAATCCCAGATCCCAAATCCCTGCTCTGTGTGAGTCCCACTGATTCCCCTGAGATCCTAAATCCCTGCTCCACGTGGGTCCCACAGCTCCCCCCAAATCCCGAATCCCAGATCCCAAATCCCTGCTCTGTGTGAGTCCCACTGATTCCCCTCAGATCCCAAATCGCTGCTCCATGGGGGTGCCACAACCCCAGATCTCCCCAGCCCCCAACCCCCAGCCCCAATCCCACCCCGGGTCTCACCGCAGAACAGGGGGTCGTGGACGAGGCCGACGCCGCCGGTGAGGATGAGGAGGGAGACGAGGCCGAGGAGCAGCAGGACCGCGGCCAGGGCCAGCGCCGGGGGGCTGCTGTGGGATCGGGGCCGCTGCAGCTCCGGCACGGCCCCAAATCCCCCATCCCCATCAAACAGCCCCCACCCCGCCGAGCTTTGGGATCGGGATCAGACCCCACAACCCAGAATAGGAGAGGCAGTGCCCGTCCTCTGAGGCGGAAATCTGGATCTGGGAATGACCCCAGAGGGAAATCCCAAAAGCGGGCAAACCCCAAGGGTGAATCCCAAAAGAAAAGGGATGATCCTAAAAGAAGGGATGATGGGATGATGGGATCCCAGCAGGGATTGGGAATGGGAAAATCCCAAAGGAAGGGTGGTTGTGACACCCCAGCAAGGACTGGAAACGGATAAAATCCCAAAGAAGGGTGAGTGTGATCCCAGCAGGAATTAGGAACAGGAATGGGGCCGGAGCAGCCCCAGTGTGTCTCGCAGTCCCTCTCCAGGCTGTGTGTTCGGAACAGCCCCAAACGAGACCCAAACCCCGCTGTGTGAACCCGGAGCCGCTGGGATCGCCGGGAGCCGCTCCCGCAGCCCCGCATCGGGAACTGCGGGCGGGCAAAGCGAAAGCGGCGCCCGGTGACAGCGGTGACAGCGGCGGGGACACGTCAGCGACAGCGGGGACAGCGGGGACACTCCGGGAGGGGCAGGGATCACCCGAACTCCCGGGATTTGGGCTCTCCGGGAGAGGCTCTGCGGGGTCTGAACTTCCCGAGGGGATTGAAAACCAACAGGAAAACCCCACCTGCAGCCGCCTTCCCACGGGAACACCTGGATCGAGGTGCCTGACCCCGACTGGATCCTCTGATCCAGGACAGACCCAGCCCCTGCCCCGGGCTGGATTCCCAGATCCAGGAGAGACCCAATCCCCCTTCCCCGGGCAGGACCCCATTTCCCGTTCTCCTTTTCCATTCCCCATTCCCTGTTCCCCACTCCCCATTCCCGGGGTCTCTCCCAGTCCCCACTCCCATTCCCCATTCCTGAGGGGTCTCTCCCATTCCCGGGGTCTCTCCCGTTCCCCATTCCCGTTCCCCATTCCCGGGGGTCTCTCCCATTCCCGTTCCCCATTCCCGGGGGTCACTCCCACTCCCGTTCCCCGTTCCCGGGGTCTCTCCCGCTCCCGGGGTCCCCCCCGGTCCCCACTCACTCCAGGGCGGTGACGGCGCTGAGCCCGAAGGCCACCGGGAGGGCGAGCAGGGGGGCGGCCAGGGCGGCCGAGCCCGCCGGGAGCTGCATCCCGGCCCCGCCGCAGCACCGGGCCCGCGGACTTCGGCCCCGGCACCGGCCCGGGCAGCGCCCTTAAAGCCACAGAGCCGCCCGGAGGCACGGCGACACGGCGCGACACGGCGGGACAGACAGACAGACAGACAGGGGGACACGGCGGGACAGACAGGGGGACACGGAGGGACAGGGGATAGCCGGGAAGGGAGGGAAGGAGTCCCGGGAATAAGGAAGGACTGAGATCCGGGACTGGGATCCAGGGAGGGTCTGGGAGTGGGAATGGGATCGGGAATGGGCTCCAGGGAAGGACTGGGAATGGGATTGGGACTGGGATCCAGGCAAGGACAGAGGGTCACAGAGGGACAGACGGGGATCCTGGGGCTCCAGGTTCCCAGATTTTGGATTTTCCCTGGATAACCCCATCCCCTCCTCACCCTGAAATGGTTTTAATTAAAAGCAAAGCCCTCGGCTCCATAATTAACAAAATTAGGAAAGAATCACATCAAGTATCCCAAGAACCAAATCCAGCTTTTTTCCCTGAAAATTCTCGGAAAACCCAGCACCAGGGCAGCCTCCCACCCTAGAAAAAATCCCTCTCTTCCCAAAAAACTGCAAGGATTAAATATAAGGAACAAACAAGTTTGATTTTATTTACAGACTCCATGAAGAAAATTTGTATTTCCAGAGGGTTTTTTTTTCCATTTTTAGGACAACAAAATCCAACTGGATTTTTCCAAAGCGTGGTGCTGGAATTTTGGGTCTTCATCATCCCAAAGCACAGGAGGTGTTGGCAAAATCCCTGGGAAGGGAATAAATCCCCCCTGGATCCATCAAATCCTGGAATTCGCAACGGATCCAGGCCAGATCTGCCCATCCAGAGGCAAAACTGGAGGCACTGGTTCCCCAAATTCCCCAAAATCTCTTGGATTTGGGATTCCAAGATAAAATCAAGGAATAAAATCCCCCCCTCCTGGAGCAGCACAAGATCTGCCTTTCCCAAAAATCCCAAACTCCTTGGAATTGGAGTCCCCTGGGAGATTTTTGGGGCTGCTCCAAACCCTCCCCGTGTCCCCAAAAAAAGCTGGAAAGCTTTTCCATGGGGGAAGGAGGAGACGTGATTCCAAAAAAAGCCAGATAACATCAGGAGAAAAGAGATGGATAATGAAGTTTGGGATAAGAATTCCCAGGAAATCTGTCGGGAAAAGCTCTCCTCAGTAGTAAGGTCGCCGTGGATTGTTCTGTAGGGAAAAAAAAAAAAACAATGGAAAAATCATCAGGATTTGGGATTTTATCCCAAAAATCGTCATCTGGATTCTCTGGGAAAGCCACTGGAACGAGACATTTTCCAGGTATTTTCCCCCAAACTTAAAGGTAGCTTTTGGCTGGAAAGGGCAAAGGGAAACTCCAAGCTTGGTTTTGCCCCCTGGAAAATGGTAATTCCAAAGGAATAATGGGATTCGTGGAGAAGCTTCCCTTGGCAGGGGTTTAACTGGGATAAAGCTAGAAATTGGGATTTGAATGGAAAAAAAAAAGGGAAGGAGAATTCTGCAGCCAGGGAATTCTGGGAGGACGATTTGGTTCAGGATGAGGAGAGGAATTCCATCCAAGAGGAATTTCCCAGCTGCCAACATTCCCAGAGGGATTTGTCCCTGTGCCTGCCTGGGTTTGGGACACTCCCATTCCAATGGATCCGTCCCTGCCCCATTCCAATGGATCCATTCCTGCCCCATTCCAATGGATCTGTCCCTGCCCCGTTCCTGGGACTCTCCCTCATCACTGGCTCCATCCCATTCCCACTCCCAACCCCACTCCATCCCATCCCATCCTATCCCAAGTCCCATGATCCCAATTAAATCCCATACCAATGGGTTGGGCCAGAAGCGGTATGCCAGCATTGATCCTATCCCATTCCCATTCCTATTATCCCAATCCCATTCCCATTATCCCATTCCCATTCCCATTATCCCATACCAATGGATTGGGCCGGAAGCGGTACGCCAGCATCATGCGCTTGCGGAAGGCCTCGTACTCCTCATTGATCCCACCCCATTCCCGTTATCCCATTCCCGTTATCCCGTTATCCCATTCCCGTTATCCCGTACCAATGGGTTGGGCCGGAAGCGGTACGCCAGCATCATGCGCTTGCGGAAGGCCTCGTACTCGTCGTCCTCCTTGGTCAGCTCCGCCGGGCGCTCGATCCCGAATCCGGCCCCGTCCATGGTCGTGGTGCCCCTGCGGAACACCGGGAACGGCGCGGCTCGGACACCCTTCCGTCCCTGGGAATTCCCACGGGAATTGTGCCCCTGGGACCCTCCGGGATCTGCTCCCAGATCCCCAGGGTCTGGTGTGGGATGGAAGCAGGGATTGGTTTCCTATCCCAAATCCCTGGGGTTTGGTGCTGGATGGGAGCAGGGATAGGTTTCATTTCCCAAATCCCTGGGAACTTGGACAGAAGCTGATCCACCTGAAGAAAACCTTTGGAATACCCAAAGTGGGATCAAACCCCAACATTTCTGGGCATGGAATGAAACCAAGACTCGTAGGATCACACAAAGTTCTGATCCTGGCTGGAATATTCTCCCCTGAATGTCCTTCCCACTGTTTTTTTTATTATTTCCATGATTTTATGACTCCAAGGAGAGCAAATATTCCCAGGAATTTCTGGTTTTAAGGATTTAATCCTGGGAGAGGGGAGGTGCAGACAGGAATTCTTAGAGCTGCACTTCACTATGGAAATTTGGGTCGGAAATTCAGGATTTGGGGCCAATCCCAGCTACAGCCACAAATCCAGGAGAAAATCCTCCCCAAAAAATCAGGAATTTTTTCCCAGGCTGAGTTTTCCAAGCTCAGGTGAGAAATCCCAGCTGGGCTGCGATTCCAGCAGGAATTCCCAGAAAAAAGGAAGGAATAATCCGTAGGGACACTCACTTGCTGACAGGGTTTTTAATTCCCTGCCCATCGGACCCCAGTCCCTCTCCTTCCTTCCATCCCATTTTCATCAGCATTTGGTATCCGATGTTTTCCACCGTCAGCTTGAATTCCTTGTACTCTGAATAATCCGGCTCCCGGCCCTCCTGCAGTGGGAAAAAGCAGGGAAAAGGGGATTTCTTAATCCATGGATCACGGGAAAAGTAGTTCTACCCCCCCTCCAAACTGTGATTTTGGGAAAGAACTGCCAGGATTTCCCGGGATTCCAACAACAGCTCTGGAATTCCCGGTTGTTCCCTGGATCCAGCCTCAGATCCGGTTCTTTCCCAAGGCTGAATCCCAGGGAATGTCAGGCCCTGTGCTGGAAAACAGGGATGAGGCAGCTTCCAGGAATTCGAGGGCTTGGGAAGTACTGGAAGGTGCTGGAGTTGCACCATTCCCAAAATTCCCATTTTTTTCCCAACTTGGTACCCACTGATCCCAAAGAGGAACCGAGTGGGAGGTTAGTCTGGAATTCCAGAAAAATCCCAAATTGTGGAATTCCAGAGTGGAAAGGGACCTTAAAGCCCATCCAGCCCCATGAGCAGGGACACTTCCCATGTTCCCAGGATGCTCCCAACATTCCTCGGACACTTCCAGGGATGGAGCAGCCACAGATCCTTTGGGAATTCCACCCCATTCCCTCCCAGGGAAGGAATTTTTCCCAAATATTGGCCTATTTCCGTGCTAACAGAGGGAACCTGATCCCTGTTTTTCCCTGCAGGAATGGCTGGGGCAAGGAGAGCTGGAGGAACTCCCAGCTGTGGGATGGGTCTGGAGCATTCCCAGAATCCTAGGAATCCTCACCTTGAGTGCCTTGAAGGTCTCCATGAACTTTTCCAGCTCGTCGGGCGGGAGGAAATCCCCGATGAAATGTTTCCCTCGGCCCATCTGGGTCAGCTGCTCCGCCCACTCTGCAAAAGCAGGACAACACCGAGCTCATGGAAAATCCCTTGGGACTCCTGGAGCATCCCAGGGGTGCAGGAGATCCCCAGGTTGAGAACCCACGGAGAATCCCTTGGGATTTGTGCAGCATCCCAGGGATTTCAAGGGAATTCTGGAGCATGAAACCTCCCAGGAATGCACAGCGAGAACCCCACTCTGGGAAACCATGGAGAGAACAACCCTCATGGAGAATCCCTTGGGATTTCAGGGACATTTGGATTCCAGGAGGATTCTGGAGCACAAAACCTCCCAGGAATGCACAGCGAGATCTCTGGAAAACCATGGAGCATCCCTTGGGATTTGTGGAGCATCCCAGGAGGTCCCTGCAGCTCCCAATCCATGAGGATAGGGATGGAATTCCCAATCCCACCCACCTCGAGCCTTGTCCATTCTCCCTAGGGATGGAACTCCCTCTGGAATTCCCACCCACCCCGAGTCTTGTCCATCTCCATGCGGCGCAGGCGGTGCTCCCACGTGTCCAGCTCGCAGGATAGGGATGGAATTCCCAATCCCACCCACTCTGGAACCCCCCAGGGATGGAATTCCCCCTGGAATGCTGATCCCACCCCGTGTCTTGTCCATCTCCATGCGGCGCAGGCGGTGCTCCCACGTGCCCAGCTCGCTGTCCACCTCCTCGTCGCTGTCGTAGCCGTGCTGGTGCTGCTGCAGCGCCCGCTCCCACAGCAGCTGCATCTCCTGCATCGCCCGCTTGTGCTTCATGATCATGTCGTACATCTGCTGCATCTGGGAACCACAGAAAACGGGGTTCAGCCTGGAAAAATGGGGTTTGTCCCAGGAGAAACGGGGTTTGTCCTGGGAAAAATGGGGTTCGGCCCAGGAATCCCAGTGGAGCACAGCCTGTTCCACAAAAAACTGCTCCAAACCATAAAGAATCCCAAATCCCAGCCCCAAAAGGCAGGAGAGCTGTGCCTGTGCTTCATGATCAAGTGGTACATCTGCTGCATCTGGGAATCATGGAAAAATGGGATTTGTCCCAGGAAAAACGGGATTCGTCCCAGGAAAGCTCCTCTGGGATTTGGGATTTTAGGGCTGGAAAGGTCCTCATTCCCAAACCCTCTGCTATTCCTGCTGATTCCAGCCCCACGCTGCTCCCAGGGATTCCATGATGGAAAACTTTTGTTATTCCCATGGGAGGGAACTCAGGGAGGATTTTTGGGATTCACCTCCTGCTGCTCCTTCAGCTGCTTCTTCTGGGCCTCCGAGAGCTCCGTGACTCCCACCAGTCCCACGGGTTTGCCCTTCTCGTACCCCAGACCCTTCAGGTCCTGAACTGCAGGGAAAAAACAGGGAAAAACCTCTGGAAAAACCTGAGAGATTGGAAAAATCTCAGAGGGGGAATGAAAGGGAATAAAAGGGTGGGAAAAGAAAAGAAAGAAAAAAGGAATTCTGTTTGTAATTCTCACAGAGCCAAAGGGAAAATAAAACCACAGGGAAGAAATGGGATTGACAGCAGAAAACTTGATCATGTCCATCTCAGGAAATAAAAAACGACTCTGGAGCCAGGAAATTCCCAGGAAAACCCAACCCCGCTCACCTGAGAGGGGAGAGGGAGAATCCAGCTGCTGCACCAGCTGGGGCAGGGGCAATTCCACCTTTTCCTCCTCCGGCCCCCACCGGCTCTTCCTCTTCTTTTTGGTGCTGCCCGGAGCAGGACTTGGGGCCACAGATGGATTTGGGGTCGTGGCAAGATTTGGGACTGCAGCTGGGTTTGGGGCCATGGCTGGATTCGGGACTGGGGCAGAATTTGGGATCGGGGCTGGATTTGGGGCCAGCTGATCCGGAGGGGAGGTGGAGGATGAGGAGGGGGCAGGAGAGGCCGAAGGAATGGGAAGAGCAGCGGGAACAACGGGAGAGGGAACGGGGAGAGCCAGAGGAGGCGGGATGGGGACGGGGAGAGGGAGAGGGGAGGGAACGGGGAGAGGGGGGAAGCACACGGGGGAGGGAGAGGCCTCGGGACTGCTTTTCCGTTTGAGGCTGGATTCCTGGGAATTCCCGGGAAAAGGGGGAATCCCGGGAAAGGGGGAGCCCCCGGGGGCAGCCCGGGCCCTGCGGAACTCCTCCAGCTTCTGGCGGTAGTAGCGGTGCCCTTTGCTGTGGGGCTCGTACAGGAACCTGCAAACAACAACGGGACCAGCTGGGAATTCCTGCTGGAATGATCACAGCATTCCCAGAACTTTCCTAGATCATTCCCAGCTCTGCGGGGCTGGGATCCAGCAGAGTTTCCTCAGGAATTTTCCTTCCTGCAATTCCCAGCTCTCCAGGGCTGGGATCCAGCCACAGACTTTTCCTTCCTGGAATGCCCAGAACATTCCTAGATCATTCCCAGCTCTCCAGGGCTGGGATCGAGCAGTGGAATTTTCCTTCCTGGAATGCCCAGAACATTCCCAGAGCATTCCCAGCTCTCCAGGGTTGGGATCCAGCAGTGGAATTTTCCTGCCTGGAATGCCCAGAACATTCCCAGAGCATTCCCAGCTCTCCTAGGCTGGGATCCAGCAGACTTTCCTCAGGAATTTTCCTTCCTGCAATGCCCAGAGCATTCCCAGCTCTCCAGCACCATCCTGTGCATTCCTGCAGCCAGTGCAGCTTCCACTGGCATCAGGGAACACAATCCCATAAAGGAGAAACAGCCCCAAAAATCAGGAATGTGCTGACTCCTCTGCACCCCAAACCTGAGCGCCTCAATTCTCACTGCTCCAAAACCCCAACCTAAAAATTCCCGGGACTTTTCCTTGGAATTCCCTGGAAAACAGCCCCCAAAAATCAGGAATTTCCATATCTGAAGGCAGGGATGTCCCTGCTGTTGTGCAGGGCAAAGTTCCCACCTCAGCCCCCCTAACTTGAGCACCTCAAGTCCCACTTCTCTAAAACTCCAATGTCCCCCTAAACTCAGGATTCCCAGGACTTTCCCTTGGAATTCCCTGAAAAAAAAGCCCCAAAAATCAGGAATTTCCATATCTCCACATCTGAAGGCAGGGTTCTCCCTGTTATTCAGCAGGGCAAAGTTCCCACCTCAGCCCCCCAGACTTGAGCACCTCAAGTCTCGCTGCTCCAAAACTTCAACCTAAGAATTTCCAGGATTTTCCCTGGGAATTCCCTGGGAATTCCCTGGAAAACAAGCCCCAAAATCAGGAATTCCCTGTACCTGAAGGCAGGGTTCTCCCTGTTGTTCTGCAGGGCAATGGCCTCCACCTCGGGCCCCCCCGCAGCCACGAACTGCGCCAGCTTCTCGGCCGAGTTGCGCGTCTCCTGGTCGGCTGGGGGGGAAACTTTAGGCAGGGATTAGTCCTGGGCCCAGCTCACCCCAGCCCAGCCTAACCCGGCCTAAGCACCCCAGAGAGGCCTAGAGTCGGGTTTAAAGGGGGAGAATCGGTACAAAGGAACAGTTAAAAAGTGTAAAACATCAGTTTAAATCTGAGTTTGGGTGCAGGGGTGGGGAATAAGGATCCCAGTGAGGCCTAAAGCCGGGTTTAAAGGGGGAGAATTGGGAAAAAGTGGCACAAAAACTTCAGTTTAAACCCAAGTTTGGGAGCAGGGACAGAACCTCAGGATCCCAAGAGCACAGTTATGTCAAAAGCCAGGTTTGAAGTGGGAAAATTGGTACAATGAAAGCACAAAAACTCCACCTTAGGCCTGGCTTCGGGGAGCAGGGATGGGAGAGATGAGAGGTAGGGCAGCTTAGGGCTCCCAAATTTTCCCTGTGCCAGGCACTTTTCTGTAGGATTAAACCACTTAGAATTAAGCCTAATTAAAAGCTTTGTAATTTTTCCCTCTATCAGGCACTTTTCCATAGGATTACAGCACCTGGAATTATCCCTAATTAAAAATTTTGGATTTTTCCCTTGTGCCAGGCATTTTTCCATAGGATTACACTGCCCAGGATTATCCGTATTTCAAGATTTTGTCCCTGAATTTCCCAGGAAAAAAAGGAAATCCTTTGGAAAATTCCAAATTCCCTATAAACCCACTTAATCCCCCTCTCACTGCACCCCCTGGAGGCTGTTTCAGGGGAAATTCCCTATGGAAAACCCCAAATCTCACCTGGAAAAGGGTGGATACTCCAATCAGATCCAACCAAAAAAATGAGGGGAAAAAATCCCCTTTTCCTAAATTTCCAGTGCTGGAGAATTATTTTGTAATATTTTTGACAACCGCAAAGAAAATTTCATTCAAAATCCCAGGAATATTTTGGGAATCCACATTTTTGGCACAAGGATTTGATCCTCCTTCCAGCTGGGAATTTTCTTTCTAGGTAGCCAAATTTCCACCCCAGTCCCAAATCAATCCCAAATTTCCCTCGTGCTGTTGCCATTCCCCAGATTTTAGTGGGAATTACCTTTTTGGGAAGAGGCTGCCTGGGAATTTTGATTTTCTTTCCTAATTTCTGCCACTTTCTTCCTGTAGTAAAGGAATTCCCTGCTGTTCTTATCATGCAAGAACCTGGGGAAAAGGGAAAAAAAAAAAAGAGGAATAATTATCCAAATATTGACATTCTGGGATAGAAACAGCTCCAACTCCCACATGCAAAAATGGAGAAATTACTCAAAATGAACGTAAAACAAGGAATTAGATTCTGGAGTTTTAATCCAAGGATTTGCATCCAAATTTTTGTTGATTGAAAGGAAATTAAGGAGGAATCCTCTGCCCACCAGTGCTGGGATTAGAAAACTCTTCCACCCTTCAAATCCAAACATTTCCACCCTTCAAATCCAAATATTTTCTCCCCTCAAATTCCAAACACTTTCTCCCCTCAGGGAAGAACAATGAATCCAAAATTTTCCGCCTCAAATCCAAACATTTTCCCCCCTCAAATCCCAAATTCTCTCTCTCAAGGAAGAACAATGAACCCAAACCTTCCCCCATCAAATCCCAAATTCTCCTCCTCAAGGAAGATCATCAAACCCAAACCTTCCCTCTCTCCCAGGGAACAACCCCCAGCCCCCTTTCCTGCCCTTTCCCCCCCAGATTCAGCATTCCCAGGGGATAAAACCCTTCCCAGACTCACAAAAAAGAAGGGTTGTCCTTGTAATCCCCTTTCCTGTCCTTTCCCCCCCAGATTCAGCATTTCCTGAGGACAAACCCCACCCCAAACTCACGAAAAAGCAGGGTTGTCCTTGTAGCCCTCTTGCTGCCCCTTTGCTCCCCAAGATGCAGCATTTCCTTGGGACAAAGCCCATCCCAAACTCACTAGAAAGCAGGGCTGTCCTTGTAGCCCCCTTTTCCCCCAGATTCAGCATTCCCTGGGGGATAAACCCTCCCCAGACTCACGAGAAAGCAGGGTTGTCCTTGTAGCCCGTTTTCCCCCCAGATGCACCATTCCCTGGGGGATAAACCCTCCCCAGACTCACGAGAAAGCAGGGTTGTCCTTGTAGTCCTCCATGGCGACCTTCTCGAGCTCGGGGCCGCCCTCAGCCACGAACCTGGCCAGCTTTTCCACCACCTGCCGCGTCTCCGCGTCCTCTGGGGGCAAAACTTTAAGGAGGCTGTCAGTACTTGGGGTTCAACTGCCCCCACAACGGGAAACAGGGAATTACTGCCGGGAGCCACGGCGCAGACACACGGCAAGATGGGGAGAGAAAGGATGAAACGGGGCACGCAGTTGTAGAGAGGCGTTCACAGCAAAATTCCTCATTTCCTGAGCTCTCCTGGGGGATCCCACAGGGAAAACCTAAACTTTGGGGTGAGGGGAGGTTAAAGTTCATCTCATTCCCACTTTTTCTGCTATCCTAATATTTCCTTGGACACTTTCACAGCTCTTCTGGGAATTCCAGCCCATTCCAGCCAGGAATTCCCTCTCAAAATCCCACCCAAATCCACCCTCCCTCAGTTTGAAGCTATTCCCTGGGTCCTGGAATTCCAGCCCTTATCCCAAATTCTCTGCAGCTCTCCTGGAACCTTTTAGGCTCTGAGGTCTGCCTGGAATTTCCCTTCTCCAAACTTTCCAGGGGTTGCCACAGCCTTTCTGGGAATTCCAGCCCATTCCGACCAGGAATTCCTTCCCAAAATCCCACCCAAATTCCCCTTTCTCAGTTTAAACCAATTCCCTGTGTCCTGGGATTCCCATCCCAAATCCATTGCCTGTGTCCTGGAATTCCCATCCCAAATCCCAAATCCATTGCCTGTGTCCTGGGGTTCCCATCCCAAATCCCAAATCCATTCCCTGGCTCCTGTCCCTCCATCCCTTGTCCCAAATCCCTCCCCTGCTCTCCTGGAGCCCCTTTAGGCTCTGGAAGCAGCTCCAAGGTTTCCCTGGAGCCTTCCCTCCTCCCACTTTCCTTGGACATTCCAGGCACTGGGAATCCACCAGTCCATCCCAGTTTGGAGGTTTCAGTTGCACGCAGCTCATCCCAGCTTTAACTGTGGCAGAGTTGGCTCCTACTGGATTTGTTCCTGACAAATCCCAGCAGGGAAAGAGCAGGAACTGGGTTTTAATCCAGACTCCAGCTGCCAAGCCATTCCCAGAACTGTGTGGCTGGAGCAGCAGCTCCAAAATCCCTGGAGTTTGGCTTTTGTGCCCAGGAATTCCCACAGGGATCATGGAGCGGGAACAAACCCAGTGATTTTGGGAATTTTGGGAAGCCACACTGATCCAATGGGATCAGCCCCAAAATCCTGGAATGAAGGCAAACCCACCTCAGCTCTCTGCATCTTTCCCAGCACATTTCACGCTCAAATCCCAAATTCCCAGGATTGTGCTGGTGCAAATCCCAGCAGAAAGGGCTCCATGGGATTTTGGGGATGGATAAACGAAGCCACAAAGCCGAGTGTGACTCGCTGAGCTCCTTTCATCCATTAAAACCCACCCGTGAAATTCCCATTCTGAGGCAAATCTGCCTCGGGGCTTCCTGCCCTGGATTATCCCAATAAAACCCGGGACAATTCCTGCCACATCTTTGTTTTTCCAGGCTTTCAGGACCTACAAACGAGACTTTTTACCTGGACTTTGAATTTTCCCTGGGCACAATTCCGTGCAAGAGGTGTCCTATTCACACACACAGATTTTCACTGCATGTTCCCAAACTAAATCCTCATTTTCCAGCATTTAAACCCCCTAAAATCCCATTTTAAGGACAAAAATCAGGATTTCCTGGAGAGCCCAGCACTTGGCACAACATTCCAAAGATGCAAATGAGAGTTTGAGCAAATCTTGTCCCAAACCGATCCCCTATCCTAGGAGGGAATCCTGGCCCTCCCTGACCCCTATCCCAGGATAAATTCACCCAAATTCCCGCTGGGCCTGAAGGAATTCTATCCCAAACTGATCGCCGTTCCAGGATCTGAACCTCACCCCATTCCAGAAGGGGACTGAGGAAATTCTATCCCAAACTGATCCCTGTCCCAAGATCTGAACCCCACACCATTCCCCACTGGGACTGAGGGAATCCTGCCCTCACTGAACCCCTATCCCAGGATCTGAATCCCACCCCATTCCCCACTAGAATTTGACTTTAATCCCTGAGGGAATCCCAAACTGATCCCTACCCCAGGATCTGAACCCCACCCCATTCCCTAGGGGACTGAGGGATTCCTGCCCTCACTGAACCCCAGGATCTGAACCCCACCCTATTCCCCCCTGGGCCTGAGGGAATCCCAAACTGATCCCTGTCCCAGGACCTGAACCCCACCCTATTCCCCCCTGGGCCTGAGGGAATCCTGCCCCCACTGCACCCTATCCCAGGACGGGCACTCCCATCTCCAGCCCCGAGCAGGAGCTGCCACTGACCTTTGATCTCCAGCCACTGCTCGTAATCCTCCTCGTCGTCCTCGTCGGGGCCCTGGAAGACGCTGAGGCGGCTGAGCACGGGGCTGGCCCTGGGCTGGGCGAGGCTGCGGGCCTGCAGCATGCGGCTCAGCGCCTGCCCCGGCCGCTTCCCCAGCAGCCCCGGCGCCTTCCTCCCGGGCTGTGGGGCCGGGGCATTCCCGGGGTTGTTGGGGGCATTGGGGGCACTTTCTGTAGGGAAAACAAAGGGAAATTGTTATTGGGGTTGGGGTGGGAAAGGCTCCAGGCCTGCCCTGGCTCCTTCTTTCCCTACGTTGGGAGCTGGGACATTCCCAGAATTATTGGGGGGATTTGGGGCAGTTTCTGAGGGGAGAATGAAGGGAACAGCTCCTGGGGATCCCAGGTTTGGGTTGGGAAAGGAAGGACCTACCAGCATTGGATTTTTCCCTCTGGAGCTTCAGGAATTGCTGCAGGAAGCTCCCATCGTTCACAAACTTGTTGGACACGGAGGCCTCGCTCTCGGAGCCATCGTCACTGAGCAGGACAGGAAAACAGGAGCTGGAATCTGGGAGCTTCCCTGCCCTTCCCATGTGGGACTGGGGACAGGAAAAACTCCTGGAACTGGTCATTCTCCTCACCTACCACCAAATTCCCAAAAGAACCCCAAATCGCCTTTCTCCTCCATTAAAATTGGGATTTTCCGCCCTCTGCTCCACCAAAACTGGGATTTTTGCTCCCTAATTCACCCAAACTGCGATTTTCCTCCTTCTGCTCCATTAAAATTGGGATTATCCTTCCTTGCTCCACCAAAACTGGGATTTTCCTCCCCTTGCTCCAGTAAAACCAGAATTTTCCTCCCCTTGGTCCACTAAAACTGGAATTTTCCTCCCCTAGCTGCAGTAACATTCAGATTTCTGCTCCCTGATCCATCAAAACAATGGTTTTCCTCCTTCTTGGGATTATCCTTCCTTGCCCCACCAAAACTGGGATTTTCCTTCCCTTGCTCCACTAACACTGGGATTTTCCTCCCTCAGCTCCACCAACACCGGGATTTTCCCCCCTCAGCTCCCTTCCCACCCCTCCATGTCTGGCGGGCAGATTCCCGGGACGGATCCGCCCGTACTCTCCGAGCAGCGGGAGCTGCGGGATGCTGAGGGAGTTCTGCCGCGCCTGCTGCTCCAGCCGCGCCTCGATCTCCCGTTTCTTCTGGGCGATCAGCTCCTCCTGCTGCAGGATGTTCACGCTCGTCTTGGCCGACTTGGACTGCGACACGCCGAACCACCGGCTCGCCTTCCCTGAGGGAAAAGGGCGGGAATTAACTCGGGAATTGTGTGGAATCAGGGGCCCTTCCCTCTGAGGGAAAAGGGTGGGAATTAACTCGGGAACTGCCTGGAATGAGGGGCCATTCCCTGAGGGAAAAGGGCGGGAATTAACTCGGGAATTATGTGGAATCAGGGGCGCATTCCCTGAGGGAAAAGGCGGAAATCAACTCGGGAATTATGTGGAATCAGGGGCGCATTCCCTGAGGGAAAAGGGTGGAGTAAGTCTGGGAATTGTCCAGAATGAGGGGTGCATTCCCTCAGGGAAAAGGTGGGAATTAGCATGGGAATTGTCCGGTACCAGGGGCCATTCCCTCTGAGGGAGAAGGGCGGGAATTAACTCGGGAATTGTCCAGAATCAGGGACGCGTTCCCTGAGGGGAAAAAGAGGGAATTCATAGGGAGACCATCCCAAACCAAGGCTGGTCTTCCCTATGGAAAAAAGGGGGAATGATCAGGGACCATCCCGAATGAAGGGGCGCCTTTCCTGGAGGAAAAAGGTGGGATTTAACAGGAGCCATCCTGAACCGAGGGTCGCATTCCCTGTGGGAAAAGGGAGGGAATTAACGAGGAAACCATCCCGAATCAAGGCTCGTATTTCCTACGGGAAAAGAGGGGAGATTAACACGGGCATCATCCCGAAACAAGGCTTGCTCTCCCTGTGGAAAAAGGGAAGGAATAAACTATGGGATCATCCCAAACTCAGCTTCCCAATAGAAAAAAAAGAAGAAAAAACCAACAGTGGGGTCTCCACGAACCACCAGCTCAGCTTTCCTACGGGAAAAGAGAGGGAATGAACGGTTGGGTTTCCAGTGGGAAAAGGAGAGGAAAAATCATCAGTGAAGCCTCCCCGAACTACCGGCTCTGTTTCCCTGATGGAAAAGAGGAGGAAAAATAACGGGGAGACCACCCCGAACCCCAGGCTCGGTTTTCCTGTGGGAAAATGGGGGGAAATTAACAGAGGAGCCGCCCCGAACCAGCAGTCCGGCTTTCCTAGGGGAAAACGAGCCGGGAACGAACGCGGGGATCCATCCCGAACTCCCGGCTCGGCTCCGCTGCGGAAAAACGGAGCGAATTTAACGGGGGGGGCTTCCCCCAGCCCCCGACTGTGCCGGCACACCCCCACGCCGGGCGCACACCCCCACCCCCGGCTCCCGGAGCCCCGGGGGCGGTGCGGCCGAGCCGGGGGATGGCAGCGAGGCAGGAGGAGCGAGGCAGAGCCCCGGGAGGGCCGGGGCAGAGCCGGGAGCGGCGGGAGCCGCCCGGGCCGGGCCGTACCTGGCGCATCCCTGTGGTTGTCCATTTTGGAGCCCCCGTCCCAGCATGCCCCGCGCCGGGCGCGCCGCGCCGGGGGCCGCGCCGCTGCAAGTGCCCCTGGGAGATGTAGTCCCCCAAGGGGCCGTCCCGCCGCTCTCCCCGCTCCTCCCGCCGCACCGAGCCCCGCTCGCGGGGCGGCCGAACCTCCCCGATCTGGCGGCTCCGCCGCTACGGTCATTTCCCTGTTCGCCCCGCATCCGATCGGTGCGAGAGGGCAGACTACAACTCCCACCTCCTCTCCGCGCCTAGGGCGCTCGGACTCCAATTCCCGTCGTGCCCCGCGCTTCGCGGCGGTGTTGTCGGCGGCCCCAAGATGGCGGCAGATCGGAAGAGCGTCG
>JAWWMS010000121.1:1620721-1630970 GCA_035048045.1 Chlorospingus semifuscus
GGCCGTGTCACAATAAGAGTCCCCGGCCGCCCTTCCTGCGCCCGGGGCACCGGGAATGGCACCGGCACCGGGATCGGCGTCCGCACCGGGATGCGCTGCCCGGGATCGGGATGGGCACCGGGATGGGGATCGGCACCGGCACCGGGATCCGCACCGGGATTGGCACCGGGATGGGGATTGGCACCGGGATTGGCACCGCGATGCGCTGCCCCGGGGGGATCTCGGAAATCCCGGGGGGATGCGGGACGATCCCGGCCCCGCACAGCACACGGTGGGCAGAGGGAATTGCAGAATTGCAGCCGGGAATTGCGGCCGGGAGCGGCTCCCGGGCCGGGATGGGATCCTGCCGGGATGCGGGGTCGGGATCCACATCCCGGCTTTTCCCGAGCATCTCCTCACTTTTCCCGGGAGTGGCCCCGCACGAGAATTCCAGCCGGGAATGCCTCGCTCGGGATCAGAACTGGGATTCACATCCCGGCTTTTCCCAAGTGTTTCCTGGCTGGTTTTCCAGGATTTTCCCAGCCCACTGCTCGGTTTTCCTTGGGCTTGTCCGGGATTTGGTGCCTTGCTCGGGCTGGCATTCCCGAGCTGTCCCAAATCCCGGGAATGCTCCAGTCCCAGCTCTGGGCTCCGGGACCGCTCCGTGCTGCCGGGAACCGGAGCTGGGAGAGGCACAGGAAGTGACAGCGAGAGAGAGAGAGGGAGAGAGGCCTTGGGGAATCCGGGATGGCAGCGCCGGGATCGGCCTGGGAGCAGCGGGACCGGGCTGGGATCAACCTGGGATCAGTGGGAAAGGGCTGGGATCAGCTTGGGATCAGTGGGAAAGGGCTGGATCAGCCTGGGATCGGGCTGGGATCAGTGGGACAGGGCTGGGATTGGGCTGGGAGCAGTGGGAAAGGGCTGAGATCGGCCTGGGATCCTGGAAAAGGGATTGGGATCAACCTGGGATCACCAGGAAAGGGCTGGGATTGGCCTGGGATCAGCAGGAAAAGGAGTAGGATCTGCTGTGGATTTTGGGAAAAGGGCTGGGAGCATCCTGTGATTGGCAGGAGAGGGGCTGGAATCTGCCAGGGATTTTGGGAGAGGAGAGGGAAGTGTCAAAATCCCTTGGATTTTGAGAAAGGGGCTGAAAGCTGCTTGGGATCAGCAGGAAAGGGGCTGGAATGTGCCTGGGAATTTGGGAAAGGGGCTGGGATCGGTGGGAAAGTCGTGGATTTTGGGAGAGGGGCTGGGATCTGCCAGGGATTTTGGGAATGAGGTTGGAAGTGATCTTGGATCAGTGGGAAGGGGGCTGGAAGTTGGGAATGATGGAAAACTGGGAATGCTGGAAAGCTGGGAGTGATGGGAAGTTGGGAATGATGGAAATTGGGGTGTTCTGGGAATGTTTCAAATCCCAAAATTCCAAACCAGGGATGTCGCTGATGGAATTTCAAAGCTGGACATGAATCCTAAAAAGGGAATAAATCCCTCTTTTCCCATGGATTCGTGGAATTCTGGGATGCTTTGGGGTGAGAAGGGGCTCGGGGATCAGGCAGGGATATTCCCAGGTTTTTCCAGGCTGCCCTCCCTCTCCAGTTTTTCCCATAAATCCCAAACTCTTCCAGGATATTCCCACTCCTAATCCAACTGGGGGCTCCTTCCTGAGAATCCCAAGCCTTAACACAGCTGGAATTCCAGAATTCCAGGAATTCCCAGTGAAATCCAAGGAATTCCAGCTCTCCTGGATCCTCGGAGCTTCCCAAACTCTGGGAAAAGCAGCCGGGGCAGCTCCGAATTCCAAAGGATTTCCTGGGATTTTCCCAGATCCTCTTAACCACCAACAGCTCCGGGTGAGCTCCGCTAATTCCCCCTGGAATTCCCAGGATCACGGGGCCGGAGCAGCCGGAGAAACCCGGGAATGGCCGAAGGCCCCGGGAGCTGCTCCCGGCCCAGAAAAACCGGGAATGACACGAAAGCTGGGAATTCCATGGATGGAAACCAGGAATGGAGAGAAATCTGGGAATGCCATGGATGGGAACCGGGAATGAAGAGAAATCTGGGAATGCCATGGATTTCAGTGGCTGGAAAATTCGCGGGATGAATCAGAATTCCCAAATCCCAATTCCCAGGATTGTGTTGTACTTTGGGATTCCCAAGTCCCGGGGCTGCGCCGTGCTGATATTCCCGATTTTCGTGATGGAGCTGTCGTTCTGAGATTCCCAAATCCCGGCTCTGTGCCAGCAGCATTCCCAAATCCCAGCATTCCAAACCCCGGCTGCCTCCCTCGGGAATGTGGGAATTCCCGGAATTCTCACCCCTCTCTGTTCCCGCAGGATCCTCGGCTCTGGCTCATCCCAGCGGGACCCCATGACCTTCCCTGACAGGTAGGAGCTGGCAATTCCCGGGATTTCTGGGGATTTGATGGGATGGAGAATCTTTGCCATGCCATGGGCCTGGAATTTTCTCTGGGAACAGCCGGAGAGGAGCTCCAAGAGGAGCTTTCCCAAAAATCCCCCGGAATTCCCAAATTCCTGAGGGATTTGAGCTGATTCTCAAGGAAATCTCCTGGATTTTCCAAGGGATTGGGGAATTCCAGAGGATCCAGAGCTCCTGGAAGTCCTGCCGGGATTGTCCAGCAGCACTGGGCAGGCCTGGAGTGGGGATGGGATTGGGGATTTGGGGATTTGGGATTTGGGAAGGGTTTGGGGCCGGGTGTGCTCAGGGAGGAGCCGTGGCTGAGCTCTCACCTGGGCTGGGCTCACCTGGGCAGCTGTTCCCCATTGTAGGTCCCACCTGTGCAGGTCTCACCTGTCCTGGTCTCACCTGTGCAGGTTCTCCTCCCACCCCCACAGCCGTTTGCCTGGGGAGGGTCTCACCTGCTCAGGTCCCACCTGTTGGGTTCTCACCTGCCCGGTGGAGATGTCACCTGTGCGGGTCTCACCTGTGCGGGTCTCACCTGTGCGGGTCCCACGTGCCCGGGGCAGGTCTCACCTGAGGGGGCTGCTGTGTGGGGGTGCTCACCTGGGCAGGTCTCCCCTGTCCCCTCTCACCTGTTCAGGTTTCCCTCTCCCCTGTCCCTGCAGGAATTCCGGGATTTCTCCTGGGATGGATCCACCCTGATCCCGCCCGGGAATCCTGGGAATCCTGCGGGGCTGGAATTCCTGGGAAAGGGAAGGGGAATCCCAGGATGGGAATGGGATTGTCCTGGGGTCTGGGATCCTGTGGCTCCAGAATTCCCGGGATAGGGAAGGGGCCGGGATTGTCCTGGGATAGGGATGGGATTGTCCCGGATCCTGTGGCTCTGGAATTCCCAGGAAAGGGCCGGGATTGTCCCGGGATCCTTTGGCTCCAAAATTCCTGGGAAATTATTTTTTTTAAAAACTGAAGAATTTTGATGGATGAATAAGAAAATTCCTTGGGAATTCCAATTCTCCTGCTGCTTTTCCCACGTTTCTCTGGGATGATCCCGCTGGGGAGGGAATTCCCAGTGGGAATCTCTGAGATCCCAATTCCAAGGAATTCCCAGCCTGAATGTCCCCATTCCTGGCTGGAAAATGGGAACATTTAAGGATGGAAATTCCCTCCTTAATGAGGAATTAATTGGGAAAGATCAGATTGCAATTCCTCATTAATATTCAAATATATTCAGGGATATTTAAATTAACTCGTGAATATATGAATAATCTCATGAATATTTAAATTGACTCAGGAATATTTCAGTCACTTCCCAACAAATGAATCTTGGAATTTTTCCCCTTAAAGGAGGAATTTGGAATGGAAAATCAACAATGGAGAAATAATTAATGAATGATTAATTAATGACTAATTATTAACGGGAGGATTCGCTTGGAAAATCCCAGAAGAAATTGGGAATTCTGCTCCTGGATTTCCTCTCTGCATTCCCAAAAAATCCCAGCCAGGGAATCTCAGTCCTTGTGTCCTGGATATTCCAGCTGGCAACAATTTGGGAATAATTCCCGTGGGAAAAGAGGAATTTTCCAGGATTTTTCCTGGCTTTGATCCAATGAAACCAGAGAATTCCCAGAATTCCCATAAAATCCCACAAATTCCCCCTGGAATTCCAGCTCCCCCCAGGGAAAATTCGCCTGGAATTTGACAGAAATTCCAGGAATTCCCCCCAAATTCCAGGAATTTCCCATGGATTTTTCTGGGCAGCCTCTGTTCCCCATTTTCCCACTCTAGTGGAATTTTGGGATTCTCCTCTCCCGCTTTTCCTGAGCCTTTGGAGCTCCAAACTTCCGGGAGCAGGAATTTGAAGGATGACTTTCCCCAAATTCGTGTGGGAATTCCACAAAATTTCCCAAATTTCCCCAAAAATTTCCCTTCCCTTGGATAAAAAATTCCATCTGGGAGGCTCCGGAATTCCCGGGCTGGAACTCCTGGAGCTGCTCCAGGGGTTTGATCCCGCTCAATTTTTCCCAGCTCTGGCGGATCCTTGGGATAATTCCTGAGGGATTTGGGACGAACTCTGGGAATTCCCAGTGCTGGATAATCCGGGAATGGCCTGGGGGGGAGGGTGGGAAAATCGGGATAAATCCCGCTGGGAATCCCGGGAATTGCCGGGGATCAGAGGGATCTCAGGGCAGGGAATCCCGGGAATTTCAGGGAATTCCCAGCCCGGGAATGACTCCCGGGAAGTTTGGGGAAATCAGGAGAAATCCTGGCAGGAATGAAGGGAATCCCGGGAATTTCAGGGAATTCCCAGCCTGGGAATAACTCCTGGGAAATTTGGGAAAACCGGGAGAAATCCCGCTGGGAATCCCGGTAATCAGAGGGATCCCAGGGCGGGAAATCCCGGGAATTTCAGGGAATTCCCAGCCCGGGAATGACTCCCGGGAAGTTTTGGAAAAGCGGGAAAAATCCCGGCGGGATCGGGGCGGGAATTCCCGCGGGGAATGGCGGGAAGCGGGGCCAGCCCGGGATTCCCGGCGGGAATTCCCGGTCCCAGCCGGCATTCCAAGGGTTAAGCGCTGCCATTTTGTTCCCGGAGATTTCTCGGGAATGGCGCGGAAATGGCAGCGCTTAACCCTTGGAATGCCGGCTCGGGAATTCCGGCGGGATCCGGGGGTTCCCCTCCCCCTCTCCTTTCCCGGGAATCCCCACCCCAAAATCCCGGGAAAAGCGGGAGCGGGGCTTTCCCAGGGCACAGATCCCGCTTTTCCACCTGTTGGGATCCCAAAGTTTGGGGTGGAAAATGTGGGATTGGCGCTGAATTCCCACAGAAAAGTTTGGGAATTTCCCCTGGCGTTGCCGCATCCAAGGATTGACATCGTTCAGCCCGGAATTCCCATGGATTTTCCTGGGAAATCTCGGGAAAATATTCCCAGGAAAGGGAATTCTCAGGAATTTTGTGATGATGCAAGGCTGGGGTATCCAGGAATTCCTCCTGGGAATCCTCGGGAGCAGCAAATCCAAGGAAAACATTTGGAAGTGTTGGAATCTCACTTTTCCACCTCTGGGAATTTTCTGTTCCCGAAATTTTGGTTGTTGGAATTTTGGCTTCCAAAATTCCAGAGAGGAATTCCAGGATGTGGGAAAAGATGAAATTTTCAATCCAAGTTTCTCCTTTTCCTTTGGAATTTTATTGGGATTTTCATCAGGATTTTATTTGGGAATTGCCCTCCAAATCCAACCCCGTTCCCATTCCTGGAAAAGCCTTCAAATCCTCCTTTTCCAAGGTTTCCCTGGGGTTTCGGTGGAATTTTTTCCTTTATTTCTCCTTTTTCCTGCCCTGGGCACTGGGATGGGCTGGAATTCTCCTGGGAGAGATTTCCAGCAGGAAAAACACGGAGAATTCCCTTTTCCAGGGCTTTTCCAGCCCTGTCCCTTCACTTTTCCAGGGATTTCCCATCCCTTTCCCAGCCCCATTTCCCGGGATTTTCCAGCCCCTTTTCCCCTCCCTTTTCCAGGCTTTTCCCCTCCCTTTTCCTGGGATTTTCCAGCCCCTTTTCCAGGGTTTTTCCCTCCCTTTCCCAGCCTTTCCTGTGTTGCTCTTCCCAGACTTTGTCCTGGTTGGAAATGCAGGAATTCCATCCCAAAATCCCGGGATTTTTAACCCCTTCGTGTCTCCCTTTCCCCGGGATTTTCCTCTCCCTGTTCCCTCCCGTTCCCGGGATCTTTTCCCGGGAATTTTTACTTTTCCCGGGACTTTCAACTCCCCATTCTCTCCCCTTTTCCCGGGATATTTTCCTTCCTTTTCCCGGGGTTTTTCCCCCTCCTTTCCCAGGATTTTTTAACCCTTTGATGTCTCCCTTTTCCAGGGATTTTTTTCCCCTTTTCCTGGGATTTTTAACCCCTTGATGTCTCTCTTTTCCTGGGATTTCCCCCCTCTTTCCCCATGATTTTTCCCTGCCATTCCCGATGTTTTTAACCCTTTCCCGGGGTTTTCCCCCCCACACCGTGCTCGGTGTTTTTAACCCTTTCCCGGGATTTTTCCTCCCCTGCTGTTTTTAACCGTTTCCTGGAGTATTTTCCCCATGATTTTTCCCGCCGTTCCCTGGTGTTTTTACGCTTTCCCGGGATTTTTTTCCCGGTGTTTTTAACCCTTTCCTGGGGTATTTTCCCCCTGCTGTTCACACTGTTTTTAACCCTTTCCTGGAGTATCTTTCACCCGCCTTTCCTGGGGATTTTTTTCCCGGTGTTTTTAACCCTTTCCCGGGGTATTTTCCCCATGATTTTTCCCGCCATTCCCGCTGTTTTTAACCCTTTCCCGGGATATTTTTCTCCCCCGCCATTCCCGCCGTGTTTAACCCTTTCCGGGCCGTTTCCCCGCAGCCCCTCACCATGAGTGAGGACTCATGCCGCACCCGGAGCCAGAAGCGCGCCCTGGAGCGGGACTCGGAGCCCGACAGTAAAAAACTCAGGATGGACAAAGGAATTCTGGGATCCGAGCTCAGCTCCGAGGGGGACATGAAGATCAAAGCGGATCCCGGAGCTGGGAAAGTCCCGGGAATGCTGAAAAGTGGGGAAGTCAAAGCCACCATCAAAGTGGAGCTGCCGGCAGCAGCAGCAGGGGATGAGCCTGTGGACATGAGCACATCCAAAGGGTGAGGATTCCTTGGAATTCCGGCAATTCTTGGGCTTGGGGAAGGGTTTGGGTCCCTTCTCATCCAGGTTTTTATTGGGATGTGGCTCAGGGTGGACATGGAGTTCAGTTTTTGGGAGGTTCTGGTGCCACATTCCCGGTTTTTCCTTTGGAATGGTGGAAAAGTTGGGAAGAGAATCCCAGCCCATTCCAGGGGCAATTCCTGCTGATCCAGACCCCATCCCAGCCCCATTTCCTTGGAGCTGCCAATGGAATTCCTGGAATTCCAGCAGGAAAAGGAGTTTGGGAGTTCGGAATTTCTCATTCCCAGCCTTCATCCCAACCCAGTCAATCCCAGTTTTCCAGCTCCAGGGAAAAGCTGGGAATGCTCCACCCGTGCCACTTCCAGAGGGAAATGCCTGGATTTGGGGATTCGCGGGTTCGCTGTGCCCTCTAGAGGGCGTTCCAGACCCTTTGGAATTCTCCCATTCCTGAAATTCCCACCCTGGGCCCTTTTCCGAGCCCTGGAATTCCCTGGGGGGCTGGAAAAGCCTTGGAAAAAGGGCTGGGAAAGGACTGGAGAAACCTTGGAGAAGGAATGGAAAAGGGACTAGAAGAGTTGGAAAAGGATTGGGAAAGGATTGGAAAAGCGCTGGAAAAGGGTTGGGAAGGGCTGGAAAAGTGTTGGAAAGGCTGCTCATGGAGTGACCCCGTTCCCAGGATTTGCTCCCCCTGCACTGACCCATTTTCCCCGGGATTTGCTCCCCATTTCCTGGCAATCCTGACCCGTTCCCGGTCTGTTTCCCGTTTGTGGCTCCAGGGAGTGCCGGCGGGAGCGGCGCGTTCCCTCCCCGGACGTGATCGTGCTGTCGGACAATGAGCCCTCGAGCCCCCGCGTCAACGGGCTGGCCCGGCTGGCCCTGCCCGAGCCCGGCACCGAGGCCCTGCTGGTGGGTGCTGGGATGAACTGGGATTGGGTCGGGATTAACTGGGATTGGGTCGGGATTAACTGGGATTGGGTCAGGATTAACTGGGAGGAACTGGGATTGGGTCTGGGATAACTGGGATTGGGTCAAGATTAACTGGGATTGGATCTGGGTTAACTGGGATTGGGTCAGGATTCACCAGGATTGGGTCAGGATTAACCAGGCTAGGGTCAGAAAAACCCAGGATCAGCCACATTTTCCCCTCCCAGCTCCATCCATTCCCGTTAATTCACGATCCCAAAACCCAGGAGCCAATTCCTGCTGGGAATTCTCCTCATTTACTCTTTGCCATGGAAAAATCCCAGATTTTTCCCTCGGAACTCCTTCCCTCACTTCTCCCACTCCCCAATCCCACTTGGGAATTCTCACCGTGCCTGTGTCTCTGCCTTTCCCCTTTCTTCCCTGGGTTCTTCCCCTTTCCCTGGGATTTTCCCTGGGATTTTCCCTGGGATTTCCCTGGGATTTCTCTGGGATTTCCCTGGATTTCCTGGCATTCCAGCGGAGCCCGGAGCAGCGGGAGCGCCTGATCAAGCAGCTGCAGGAGGAGCTGAGGCTGGAGGAGGCCAAGCTGGTGCTGCTCAAGAAGCTCCGGCAGAGCCAGAGCCAGAAGGAGACGCCGGCGCCCAAGGTAGGAAAATCCCGCTTTTCTCAGGAATTCCCAGCCCTTTTCCAGGAATTCCCAGCTCTTTTCCCAGGAATTCGCAGATCTTTTCCCAGTGTTTTTAACCCCCTGCTGTGGCCTTTTTCCTGGACTTTTGGAAGCTCTTTTCCTGGATTTTTTTTAAACCTTTTTCTGGCATTTTTTAGCCTTTTCCCAGGATTTTTAACTCCCTGGTGTCTCCCCTTTCCTGGGTTTTTCCTGCCAATCCTCAAGGACTTTCCCGGCAATGCCCGAGGATTTTCCTGTGAACTCCCAAGGATTCTCCTGCCAATTCCCAAGGATTATCCCACCAATTCCTACCAATTTTCCTGCTAATTCCCAAGGATTTTCCCACTAATTCCCACCAATTTTCCTGCCAATTCCCAAGGATTATCCCTCCAATACCCAAACCCTTTCCCCTGGAGCGGAGCAGGAGGAGTGGGTGCCACTCCCAAGGATTCTCCTGCCAATTCCCAAGGATTTTCCCGCCAATTCCCAAGGATGTTCCCTCGGACACTCCGGGCTCTCGCCGTGCACTCCCTGCTCTCTGCATTCCCGCTTTCCCGCCTTTTCCCGCTGCTCTCTTTCCGCTTTTTCCTTTTCCAGCTTTCCTCGGGCCCCTCTGGAAGCGCTGCGGCCACGCCCCCGCCCTTGGTGCGGGGCCCTCAGGCTGTTCCCGCTGGGAAAACTTCCCTCCAGGTCAGTGGGAGCCGGGAAAAGCCGGGACAATCCCGGGAAGAGCCGGGAATTCCCGGGAAAAGCTGCCAGCATCGCCCAGCTCCCACGGGTTTAGGGATTACGGGACGGGGGAAAGGTGGGGTGGGATCTGCAGTGGGATTCCTGAGCCAGGGAATTCCTGTGGGGAACGGGGAATTCGCCCTGGAATTGCTGAGGGAATCCTGGGATTATCTGGGAGGGAATCCCAGGATTCAGGGTTGAAAAAATCCCATTCCCGACTGAATTAAATCCTTGGAATCCCGAGGGAAGGAAGTTCCAGGAATCCAGGGACAGCTGTCACTCACCCCTGGAGTCCTTTGGGATTAGAACATTCCTGCTTTTTTTTTTTTCCCTGGGATAATGGGACCCAAATTCCCAAACTGCTCCAGCACCAGGGATTTTCCTTGGAAATCCCCCAGAATTCCAGGAAAGGGAGGGATTTGCTCTCCTTTAGGAGCCATTCCCAAATCCAGAGGTGTGGGAATCTTTACCTTGGAGTCACTTCCAGAGGAACTGGAAAACCTTCAGGGAATCTTGGAGTTAATCCAAATAATCCAGTTTATCCCAACAATTCCTCTGGAATTTTGGGTGAATTAACCTGGGTTGGGTTTTGCTGGAGTGTCCAGGAATTCCAGAGGGAGGGATTCCCTGAGAATGGGATGGAATTCCCAACATCCCAAATCCTGGGGAAGGGGGAGATCCCTGATCCCAGGGGCTGGGAAGGAGGAAATGCCAGGATTGGGATGCAGAGGAAAGTTTGGAATTTTGGGAATATCCCAGCCCAGCACCAGGAGGGAATTTGAGGATTGGAATCCCAGGAATCCTCAGGCAGCAGCTTTTCCAAACTCCTCTCTCTTCATTTCTTTTCCTCCTCCATGATTT
>JAWWMS010000121.1:1634274-1669610 GCA_035048045.1 Chlorospingus semifuscus
CGCTGGGGGGCACGGGTGAGGCCCCGGGCAGCCGCCAGGCCGCGGCCAAGCTGGCGCTGCGCAAGCAGCTGGAGAAGACCCTGCTGGAGATCCCCCCGCCCAAACCGCCCGCGCCCGAGATGAACTTCCTGCCCAGCGCCGCCAACAACGAGTTCATCTACCTGGTGGGGCTGGAGGAGGTGGTGCAGAACCTGCTGGAGAGCCAAGGTGAGCCCGGAGGGGCAGAGCCCGGCTCAAACCCACCTGGGGTCAGTTAAACCCGGCTGGGATCACTTAAACCTGGCTGTGATCAGTTAAACCTCAAGAAACGCAAGGTTAAAATGTGGTTAAATAATTTAAACCTCCCAGAAATCATTTAAACGTCACTGAAACCACTCTGGGGCTGACCCGCCATGTTTGTCCCTCAGGGAAGGTGGCGGTGGCCAATCCCGGGTGTTTGTCCCTCAGGGAAGGTGACCCTGGGGCTGACCCTCCATGTTTGTCCCTCATGGAAGGTGGCAGTGGCCAATCCCAGGTGTTTGTCCCTCATGGAGGGCCATACCGAGGCTAACCCGCCATGTTTGTCCCCCAGGGAAGGTGGCGGTGGCCGTGTCCTGCCGGGAGCCCTACCTGTGTGCCCAGTGCCACACGGACTTCACATGCCGCTGGCGGGAGGAGAAGAACGGCACCATCATGTGCGAGACCTGCATGGCCTCCAACCAGAAGAAGGCCCTGAAGGCCGAGCACACGAACCGGCTCAAGGCCGCCTTCGTCAAGGCCCTGCAGCAGGAGCAGGAGATCGAGCAGAGGATCCTGCAGCAAACGGCCCCGCCCGGGCAGCCCAAGGCCGAGCCCGTGGGGCAGCACCACGCGCTCAAGCAGGTGAGGGAGCAGCCCCAGAGCCGCCATTGCCTGAGGGAAAAATGTCCCAGGGGTTGGAGTCTGGCCTGCGGGGTTTGGGCCTCGGGTTGGGTTTGGTGTGGGGGGTTGCGGGTGTTGTGCCAGGCTCTGAAGAGAGCATTCAGGCCCAGAGAGCATCCAATCCCAAAAATCATCCAGGCCCAGAGATCACCTGATCCCAAAAAACATCCAATCCCAAAAATCGTCCAGGCCCAGAGATCACCTGATCCCAAAAAACATCCAATCCCAAAAATCACCCAGGCCCAGAGAGCATCCAGGCCCAGAGAGCATCCAATCCCAAAAATCATCCAGTCCCAAAGATTGTCCAGGCCCAGAGATCATCTGATCCCTAAAATCATACAGTCCCAAAGATCATCCAGGCCCAGAGAGCATCTGATCCCAAAAATCATCCAATCCCAAAGATCATCCAATCCCAAAAATCATTCAGTCCCAAAAAAATCCAGTCCCAAAGACCATCCAGTCCCAAAGAACATCCAGTCCCAAGGACCATCCAGTCCCACGATCCTGCAGTCCAGCAGCACCCCAGGTGACGTTGTCCTTGCTCCCTGCAGAGCTCCAGCCAGCTGTCGCGGGGCGCCTCGCGGGGCGTGCTGCACCCCTTCAGCTCCTCGCCCAAGCTGCAGAGCTCCTCGGGCAGCGCCGCGCTGGGCGCCCGGCCCGGCAAGCACGCCGACAGGGCCGGCAGCAAGGGCGGCACCGCCTGGAAGAAGAACCCCATCAGCACAGGTACGGCAGCCGGGGAGCCCACACCGCCTTGGGATCGCCGCCAAAATTCCCACATTTTGGGTGGGAATATTCGTGGGGTGGTGCTGCGGGTTTGCGGTGAAAGTTGGTGTCATCGCTGCCCAAAATTCCCAATTTTTGGGTGGGAATTACTTTTCCATGTGGATTTTCATTATTTTTACCTCATTCCTGAGCCATTCCAGGACTCCATAATTCCAGAGGGCTCAAATCCTGATTCTTGATCCAAAACCTCTGTGTTTCTTGGGATGAGTTTGGAACCTGAAGGCGCCAGATTGCACTGGGATAATTGCACTGCATTTTCTATGCAATTTTTCATTATTTTCCCCCATTCCTGAGCTATTCCATGACCCAAAATTCCCTTTTCCCCGCAGGTGGGGCCCTGCCCTTCGTCAGCCCCGCGCTGGCCGTGCACAAGTCAGCCTCGGCCGTGGAGCGGCAGCGCGAGTATCTCCTGGACATGATCCCGCCCCGCTCCATCCCACAGTCGGCCACGTGGAAATAATTCCCGAGGGAGGACTTTTCCAGGCTCTGCCATCCTTTCTTTTCTACCACAATTCCGTGGAATCTGCTTTAATCCCAGCTGGATAACGCCCCGAGGCTTTCTAGGATGCAGCACCACCACTCCTCATCCGTCCCTGCCGGGAGAAGTGACCGCGTCGGGGTGGCCGAAGCCCGGCTCCGTTGGCTCCCAGATTTTTCATGGAAGCTGGCAGGGAAAGAGGGAAGAATTCCTTAATATTTTTTTTTTTGGCTTTTTTTCCGTATTTAGTTTTGAAATTTTTTTGGCACCAGCACAAAAAAAAACAAACAACAAACCATGAAAGGACTCAGCGACTCCTCTCTGCCTTCGCCGACGCCGAACTTTTTGCTGGGAACGCTCCGGAATTCCGGAATTTTGGGGCGTGGAGAGAGGAATTCCAGCCCCATCCTGCGTTTAGTGAGCCGAGTTCATGGCTGCTCCTTATCCCTGCTCCTCCTCCAGCCGGGAAAGCAGGCGGCACATCCCGAGATTCCCAAAATTCCGACGATCCCAAGAAGAAGAAGGAGAAAAGTGCAAATCCCCGGTTCCGGTTGAGTTTGGTTTGGTTTTCTCCCTTAGGGATCGGCTGCCGCCCAAACCTTGGCTGGGAGGTGGGAATTGCTGCGGGAAATTCCCACTTTTTTCCTTGGATTCTGGTTGGAATCAGACTTTGGAACCGTTGGTAGTTTTCCAAACCTTGCAGTTACTGAGAGACAAAATCCACCTTGGTTCTTTCTCATCCCGCGAATTTTGGGCCTTCCCAACGTTCCCAGAGACTCCAAAGCGAAACTTTTTGGGAATTTTTTTTCCTTTGGGAGGGTTGGTTGGGTTGGTTTTGTTTTTTTTGGTTTTTTTTTTCCTTCCTTTTCTGTTGTTGTTTTGAGGGATATTATTCCAAAATTTATAGGAATTCCAGAAGCTGATGCAGGCAGGGAGGGTTGGGAGCCGTTCCCGATTCCCACCGGGAATTCTGGCCGTTCCCAGTCCTTCCCTCCGTGGTTCGAGTTCTTCCAGGCATCCCAAGCATGCTCCTGTATCCATTTGGGATGGAGTTTTCCATTGTTTTTTTGGGAATTCCAGAGGTTCAACCCAAAATCCATCCGGGGGCCAGTTTGGTTTCATTTTTGGTTTCTCATCTTCTTTTTCCTTGGGCTTCTTCCTGAATTCCAGACGAATCCAAGGGGCAGAATTCCAGGCCTTATTCCAGTGAGGAGAATTCTTTGGGAAATTTGGGGAATTTTCTTGGGGAAATTATAAATATATATAATTTAGAGATCTATATATATTAAAAAAAAAAGTGTGTGTAGGGGGGGGGAAATTCAGGAAAATCCGGATTTATTTTCTTAGGAATCGCTGAAGCCAAGAATTCCTTCGGGATCACCCGCCTCGGATCCGAGGGACAAGACCCCTCCTCCCTTTTCCCACTTTTCCTGGTGTTTCCATGTTTAGGGATTTAGTTTAGGAAAAAAAAAAAACAACAACCTTGTTTTCCAAACTGGGATTTGTTGGATAAAACCCCCGGAATTCCCAGCTGGATGTGGATTTTGGGGTGTTTTCCATAGGGATGTGAAGAGCTCAGATGTGGGAATTGGGTTGGAATTTTGGAATTTGGAGTTTTCTTTTCATTCCAAGCTTGGACTGGGAGATGCCACCAACGTGGAATTCCTTCAATTCCATTGGATTTTATGGAAAAGTTGCCGTTCCTTTCCCACGTGGAAATTTTTGGGGTTGGTTCAGGGGATTTTTCCTCACCTGTTTTTTTTCCTCATGGATGCCAACGTTTGGAAAAAGTTCATTTATTCCCAAAAAAAAACATCCCAACAAAATTCCTCCAATTAATTTTTTTTTTTTTTTGGGGGTGTGGGAAACCTGGTTCATTTATTCCCAGAGTTTGGATGATTCCTGAAAAAAAAAACCCAGGGAATGGAAGAGTCACAGAAGGATTTAATGGGATAAAAACGATGTCAAAACTTTCTGGATCCCAGCAGAATTCCCTTGGAAATTGGAATTTCAGCCAATTTTGTTTCATTAAAATAATCAGGAATGTTGGAATTGAAGGATTTGGAATTAAAAATCCAAACAAGTCTCTGCATCCAGACTTGCAAATATTCCATCCTGATTTTATTTGGATGGATAATTCAGGATAAATCCCAAAGAAAAATTATTTGGGAGATGAGGGGGACATTTGTTTGGAAGGGAAAATCCAGCAAGGATTGAGGCTGGAAAACCAAAATATTTTATGGGGTGGGGCTGAAACTCAAATTCCCACCTGGAATGCGACTCCTGGGATCCAGCCTGGTTCTGACATGGCTTTTTCCGGAATGTTCTTGGAATGCTGCTGGGAATTTGGAGGATTTGTTTGAGTCCATCCACGTTCCTGCCACGTTTGGGATCAGTCTGGGAGAAGATTCCGTGTTGGAACGCCGGGATGGATTTTCCTTCGCAGTCCCAGTTCCCTGTTCCCGTGGGGGTTTTTTGGGATTGGGATGGTTCAGGTTCAAAGTTGTTCCAGCTCTTCAATACAGATTTTCCAAACCTCTTCCCAGTCTCCTTTTTCCAGGAAAAAGCCCCACAAAAAATGGGAAAAATGGGGGGGAAACAATCTCAAAGGAACGGAAAATTCCCATTGTGGAATTCTGCCCTGGAAGGGAAAAGTTTGGGAATGGTGGAGGAGGGGGAATTTGGGAACAAATCCTGAGTTTATTGATCCCCTTTGGGATTTGGGATTCTCTGACTGGATCCCCTTTGGGATTCTGGAATCCCTGAGATCTGTTGGATCCATTCTGGGATTCCCAAATCCCTGAGGGCTTTTGGATTTCTGGATTCCCTGAGGCCCTTGGGTCCCTTTTAGGATTCCCAAATCCCTTGGGGCTCCTGAATACCGAGATCTTTGGGATTCCCAAACCCCTGAGGCTTTCGGAATTCCGGAATCCCAGAGATCTCCTGGATCCCCTTTGGCATTCCCAGATCCCAGAGATCTCCTGGATCCCCTTTGAGATTCCCAAACCCCTGAGGCTTTCAGAATTCCGGAATCCCAGAGGTCTCCTGGATCCCCTTTGGCATTCCCAGATCCCAGAGGTCTCCTGGATCCGTGGGAAGCCCACCCAACCCTCCCATTCCCACAGATCCCTCGGGATCGTGGATCCCTTCTCCCGCTCTCCCCTGCTCCGGGGGGCTCCGGATCCCGGGGGGGTCCCTAAAGCCATAGAATTCCCGCTGGGAGCCGCCGGGATTTTGGGATTTCCTGGGACACCGCGGGGAGCGAGGAAGCGCCGTTGTAATTTAGATTTTAGCGACTTGTGAAATAAAGAGATCCCGGATTTTCATGGGACGATTCCCACGGTGGAACTGGGGCAGCCGTGTGGTTTTTCTTGGATTTCCTTCCTGACAGTTGGGATTTGGAATTTCGCTGAAAAAAAAAGCAGTTGGAATTTTTTTTTCTATCCTGGGCTCTTCTTCCTCAGCGTTCCCAGCTTGGGAAAAAGGTGAATTCCCGAATTTTTTATATCCCAGGGATTCCCGCGCCTGCCATTCCTGAGGAAAACAAAGAAAATCCAAAATTCCAGCGGATTCAGGATTGGGTTTTATTCTGTGTTTATTTTTATCCTCATTTTGGGAATTCTTCCTTTACCTCTGGATTCTCCCAGCCAGTCATCCCTTTGTTTTTGGGGAAGAATTGGAATTGAATTCCCAAAGTTGATTCCCAGATGGAAAACTGGGAATTCAGGCTGCAGGAAGGGGTGAAATGGAGGAAATTCTGGGAGATTTTGGGGAAAAACCCAAATTTGGCTCATTTTTCCCTCTCCTTTGGGAAGGAAGGAGAACGGGGTGGGATTTTTTTCCCTTGGATTTGTTGGAACTCAAAATATTCCAGAATAAATCCCAAAATTTAATAATTCTCACTAATCCCGCCACTGGAAGGATCCAGAATCGTTAATTAATCAATAATTAATTGGGGGAGGGGGAATTGGAGTGACAATAAACAGAGAAACTCCTGGATCTGCCTCACATTCCCAGGATTTTGGGGGTCAGGATGGATCTCATGGGTCACCCAGACAGAGCCGGATCTGCTCCTTCCTCTCCTGAGGATTATTCCCAAAAAATTGGGGAAGACGGGAGAAGGGGAAAAGAAGGAGGCAAAAATCTGGGATTTTTGTGGATTTCCTGTGGAATTTCATGGATGGAGCATCTTCAGAGGCACGTTCCCAGCATTCTGATGGAGCACATCCATAAATCCAGAGCCTTCTCCATTCCCAGCTGGAATTCCTGCTCCAGCACCCTTGGATCTCACCTGAGCATTCCAGGAAAACCCACGGAGCCGATGAATGTTTCCCTCTGGAAGGAGAGCGGGCCAAGGACATTCCCAGAGGGATTTCTCCCACAATTCTGGATAAAATCCAAATTCTCTGAGCCTGGGAAGGGCCACGGGCACGCGGGAATTCCCATGTGATTGTCCCAAATTCCCGGGGAATTGGGTGGGAGGATGATCCCAAGGAATTGATGGATCCCGTTGGATGGGAGATGATCCCAAGGAATTGAGGTGGCATTGCCCTTTTAAACGCGCGTTGCCCCTTTAAGTGGGGGGGTGGGTGTGTCCCCTACGGTCACGTGGCTGCACCACGTGAGTTTCCCGCGCGCGGGAGCTGGGCGGGCCGGCGGCGCGGGGCAGTGACGTCATAGAACCGCGCCGCGATGGCGGCGCCGAAGGTGAAGCAGGACATGGCCCCGCCGGGCGGGTACGGCCCCATCGACTACAAGCGGCACCTCCCGCGCCGCGGCCTCTCAGGTGAGCCCGGGGGCGGCCGCGGAGGCGCCGCCGAGGGGCGGCGGGGGCAGGAGCGGGGCCGTGCGGCCGCTCCGCGCTGAGCGCGCCCCGCTCCCCTCACGGCCCTCAGGGTACAGCCTGTTCGCGCTCGGCATCGGGAGCCTCCTGCTCGGATACTACAGCCTCGTCAAGTGGAACCGCGAGCGCAGGTGACGCTGCGAGCCCCCCGCGGCACCCCCGGCCCCATCCCGGGGCTCCTCCCTGCGCTTCTGGCCCCGGGATGGGCTGTTCACACCCGGATCCCGGTACACCCCGGGACCCCCAGTGCCCTCGGGACCCCCTCAGTGCCCCCAGGACCCCTCAGTGCCCCCCGGGACCCCCCCCAGTGCCCCCGGGACCCCCCCAGTGCCCCCTGGGAACCCCAGTGCCCCCCGGGACCCCCAGTGCCCCACTCCCAGTGCTCCCAGTCCCCCCAGTTCCCCGTTCCCCCGTTCTGTCCCTGCAGGCGGTTGCTGATCGAGGAGCTGGAGGCTCGGATCGCGCTGATGCCGCTGCTGCAGGCGGAGTCCGACCGCAGGTACGGGGCTGGGAACTGCCTTTGGGATTGGGAATTTACTTTGGGACTAGGAATTTCCCTGGGATTGGGATCCCCCTTTATGGGATTGGGAACTTCCATTTATGGGATTGGTGTCCCCCTTTATGGGACTGGGATCCCTCTGTGGGATTGGGATGCCCCCGTTGGGATCGGGGTCCCCTTTGGGATCGGGGTCCCCTTTGGGATCGGGATCCCCTGTATGGGATGGGGATCCCCTGTATGGGATGGGGATCCCCTTTGGGATTGGGATCCCCTGTATGGGATGGGGATCCCCTGTATGGGATGGGGATCCCCTGTAGGGGATTGGGGTCCCATTTGGGATCGGGGTCCCCTTTGGGATGAGGATCCCCTGTATGGGATCGGGGTCCCTTCCCGTGCCCTGTGTCCCTCAGGACTCTGCGGTTGCTGCGGGAGAACCTGGAGGAGGAGGCCAAGATCATGCGGGACGTGCCGGGCTGGAAGGTTCGGGATTCCGGGGGGGAATGAGGGGGGGCTGCCCCTCTGGGACCCCAGGGCATTTGGGATCACCCCGGGCTGGAAGGTTTGGGATTCCTGGGGGGAAAGGGCAGGACAGGGGGGCTCCTCTGGGATCCCATGGGATGCAGCCAGCCCAGGGGATTTGGCTCTGTGGGATCCCACGGGATTTGGCTCCATGGATTTGGGATCCCCTGGGATTTGGGTCCCTCCCAGGATTTGGGATCCCCTGGGATTTGGGCCCCTCACAGGATTTGGGATCCCCTGGCACTCGGGCTCACCCCTGGCTGCCAGGCCCTGCCCGGGGCGGAGAATCCCGGGAATTCCCGGTGACTCCCAGCACAATTCTGGACAATTCTTGACACAATCCCCAGCGATTCCCAACACAATTCCCAGCCCAATTCCCGGCAATTCCCAACACAATTCTGGACAATTCCCAACACAATTCCTGACGATTCCCAACGCAATTCCCCGTGATTCCCGACACAATTCCCAGTGATTCCCAGCCCAATTCCCAACACAATTCCCGGTGATTCCCAGCCCAATTCCCAACACAATTCCCGGTGATTCCCAGCCCAATTCCAAACACAATTCCTGGTGATTCCCGACGCAATTCCCAGTGATTCCTGACACAATTCCCAACACAATTCCTGGTAATTCCCGACACAATTCCCAGTGATTCCTGACACAATTCCCGGTGATTCCCAGCGATTCCCGCTGTTGCAGGTGGGCGAGTCCCGGTTCCACACGGATCGCTGGGTGCCCCCCACGGTGGAGGAGCTCTACTACCTGCGGCCCCCGGCCGAGCTGGAGCGGGAGAAGTTCGGGCTGCAGAACTACGTCTGACACCCCAAAACCCCAAACCTCACCCCAAACCCCAAAACCCACCCCAAACCTCTCCCGGCTCCTTCTGGAACTTTCCCCCCTTTCCTGTCCCTCCCCAGGCTGATTCCCCCATCCCGAGCTTCTTCTGACGCCTGCTCATTAATAATTAATAAATAAATAATGAATAAATAAATCGATCAATCCTTTGGGGATTGGAACTGCCCCTGGGAATTGGGAAACCCCCTCACCTGGAAATTGGGATCCCCTCCTTTTAGGATTGGGATCTCCCTTTGGGAGTGGGATCTCCTTTTGGGATTGGGATCTCCCCCCTTTGGGGTTGGGGTCGCCCCTCTTTGGGATGGGGAGCCCCGTGGCTCCCGGACACAGCCCGCACTCCCTCCCTCTCTCTCTCTCTCTCTCTCCCCCTCTCTCTCTCTCCCTGGAATTCGGCGGCTCCCGGGGGATTTTCTCGGGATTTTGGGATGGAGGGAGGGGCCGTGTCCTCGTCCCCTCCCCGCGTGCCCCCCGCTCCCGGGGCTGCGGTCCCGCTGGAAAAACCCCGATCTGGGGGGGTTTAACCCCAAAACTCAGCCAGGGTGGAATTCCCAGGTGGGAACGTGAGCGGCATTCCCGGAGCGGGGCCGGGCGGGAGCGGGGCGGGGGCACCGGAGCCGCCTCCCCCCGGGCGGCACCGCCGAGCGCGCCCTGCTCTGACCGGAGCATCCCCGGCATTCCCGGGGATCCGGTGGGACCGGAGCATCCCCGGCATTCCCGGTGGGACTGGAGCATCCTCGGCATTCCCGGGGATCCCGTGGGACCGGAGCATCCTCGGCATTCCCGGGAAATCCCGTGGGACCGGAGCATCCCCGGCGTTCCCGGGGGATCAGGGGGACCGGAGCCGGAGCATCCTCGGCATTCCCGCGGGCTCCGCTCCCACCGGAGGCTCCGCGGAGATTCCAGCGGGTCCGCTCCAGCCGCGGACGGAGGCTCCGCGCCGCTCCCCCCGGCTCCGCTCCTGCCGGGGTTCGGTTCCGCCGCCGCTCCCGTCCCGCTCCCCGCCATGAGTTCCGCGCCCTGCCCGTCCCGGGAGCCGCCCCGGTACCTCAGGTGAGCCCGGGGTCCCCCCGAGGAGCCCCCGGCAGCTCCGGGCCGTGCCGCTCAGCCGGAGCTGCCCGGGGACCCCGCGGGGGTGGAACGGGAGATCTCCGGTGCCCCGGGAGCCGCCCCCTCTCGGTGCCAGCCCCGCGCGCCACCCCCGGGCGGGTCCCGGTCCCCACGGGTGTCTCTGGGGCCGGGGAGGGGGGATCGGTACCCACGGAGCCGCCGTTGCCGGAGCAACCGCAGCATCCCGGGTCTCCATGGCTGCGGCGGGGATGCTCCGGGAGGCGGCGGGAGCGGAGCGCGGGACCGGGATGGGCAGAGATGGGGACAGCGGGGACAGCGGGACACGCGGCGGGGACGGGCTGTACCGGGAGGGAGCAACGGAACGGGAACGGGGAATGGGACCGGGATGTGGGACTGGGGTGTGAAACTGGGATCGGGGGCGCAGAGAGGGGACACAGCCGGGATAAAGAGTCGGGATGTGGAGCTGGGGATATTGATCGAGGATATGGATCGAGGATATGGATCGGGGATGCGGGACCGGGATGCGTTCCGGGGCGGGCACGCAGCTCCCAGGGAGCCCCGGCCGTGTCCCCGCCCGGGGCCGGTGCCAGCCCCGCGGAGCCAGCGGTGTCCCTGCCAGCCCGCGGTGTCCCTGCCAGCAGCGATTAGGGACAATGTTCCCGGGAATTGCTGCGGACACGTGGCTCGAGGGACAACACAGCTGGGCCCGGCCACCCCCGCCACCCCCGCTCGGCACGGGAGCGGCTCCGGGCACCGCTCGGTCCCTTCCCGCCCCTTCCGCCCCGGTTTTCTCCCCAGAGTCCCCGTGTGGGGCTGGGACAGGGCTGGGACAGGGCTGGGGCTCACTAGAGGGCACCAAAGGATCGGGGACAGGGATGGGATGGGAATGTGGGATGGGAATGTGGGATGGGATGAAGTTTTCCTGGCAGGTTTGTCAGGACAGCCAAGGACTGGGATGTGGAAATGGGGAAGCCAGGAGCTTGCTGGGGCCCTGCTGGAATGAAAAGGGATTTTTGGGGCTCTGCCAGGACACGGCTGCTCCGTGAGGACAGCCTGGATGGGGTGGGAGCACCCTGCAGCCTGGGGCCCCAACCCGGGACCCCAACCCAGGACCCCAACCCGGGCCCCCTCAGCTGACCCTGGCAGCGCTGGGTCCCCTCCCGGGATTGGCTCTGAGCGGTTGCCCCCCAACCCGGGGTACGGCGGGGTCTGGATCCCTCCAGCTCCGCTCGGTTCCCCCGGTACCGCCGGGATCCCGTCCTGCTCAGATTCCATCCCGGCGGTACCGGCGGGGTCTGGATCCCCCAGCTCCGCGCGGTTCCCCCGGTGCCGCCGGGATCCCGGCCCGGCGGGGCTCGCGTTCCCTCCCGGCGGGCGCTGGAGGCGGCCCAGGCCGCTCCGCCCGCGCAGGTGAAGCCAACAGATGTGAGCAATTACTGTCGCGCTGGGCGCTGCCAGCTCCGGGCTCGGCGGCGGCGGAACAACCGCGGCTTTGTTCGCTTTTATGTAACCGGGGAACCGGGGCCGCCGCCAGCTCGGCCGAGCGCCGCTCCCGCCGCGGCCCGTGCGGGCACGGTCCCCTCGGTGTGACATCCGTGTGACATCCGTGCGACATCTCTGTGACCTCCGTGCCCGTCCCCAGCGCGGTGCCCACCCCGAGCCCCCGGCGCGCTCGCCCCGTGTCCCAAAATCCCGTCCCGGGGGTGGAGCGGGGTCCCGAGTCCTCTGGTGGGGTGGGGACAGCTCTGTCCCCCTGTCCTGAGCGGGGACTGTCCCCAAGGCAGCCAGGCCGAGGCGGAGGCCATGGAGAAGGAGCTGCTGGAGGATTATCGCTTCGGGCGGCAGCAGCTGATCGAGATCTGGGGACACGCCTGTGCCGTGGCTGTCACCAAGGTGAGCCTGGGGACACCCAGAGGGGCTGGGGACACCTCAGAGGGGCTGGGGTCCCCACCGGGGGTCGGGGCGGGGGCCATGGGTGTCCCCAGAAGTGCCCGGGTGTCCCCGAGCCCCGGCGATGTCGCTGCTGCGGGGATCGCCCGGGGCTCGTGCGAGATGTGAGGAGCGGGAGGAGGAGGAGGAGGAGGAGGAGGAGGAGGAGGAGGCGTCCATCAAGGGCAGCTTTGTGCCTCGGGCCCGAGCGCCTCAGCTTTTCCATCGGCCCGTCCCTGCTCCGAGCGCTGATGAGGAGCAGAAATGTTTTGGTGCCGGAGATGTTGCAGCATCCCTGACCCCACCTGGCGCTCGGCATCCTCCTCTTCCTCGGGGCCGCCCCAGCTCCGGCTCCCCCAGCCCGCCAGGGTGTCCCCGGAGTGTCCCCGGAGTGTCCCCGCTGTGTCCCCGGTGCCAGGAGGTGCCGGTGGCGTGGCCAGCGCTGGGCCGGGGCCAGCCCGGGCTACCGGGGCCGTGTCCCGCTCCGGGCACTGGGGACGGGTCCCGGAGCCAGGATCCGTGAGCAGGAAAAAAATCCGTCAGTGGATAAACAGAGGCAGCGTCCCTCCCTCCCTCCGTCCGTCCGCCCGTCCGTCCGTCCGTCCGTCCCTCCCTGCCTGAGCCATCCTGGAATGTGCAGCGGGCGGGACGGGGATGGGGACGGGGCGGGGGCTGCGGGCACAGCTCGGCCTGGGCAGCGTCCTCGTCCCACCTGGGGCATCATCCCGAGGGCACCATGGGCATCACCCTGGTCCTGCCGTGGGCATTGGCTTGATCCCACCTGGGGCACCATCCTGGTCCCACCCGGGGCACCTTCCCTATCCCACCCTGGACATCTTCCTGAGGCCATCTTGGAATTCCACCACAGGCACCGTCCTCATCCCACCATGGGCATCATCTTCATCCCACCACTGGCATCATCCTCATCCCACCACGGGCACCACCCTCATCCCAGTACAGCCCCTGTTCCATCCCACTCCGAGTGCTACCCAAGTCCTGCTGTGGATGCCAAGCCATGCCCTGCCATGCCATACCGTGCCATGTCAAACCATGCCAATCCATCCCGTGCTATGGATCCCATCCCCGTCCTGCTTCTTGTGTCACCTCCATCCCATGTCGGGTGCTGTGTGCCAGTGCCACCCCGCTGTCACTGTCCCTGTCCCTTGTTGTGACACTGTCCCCCCTGGCTGTCCCCGCTGTCCCTGTCCCTGCCATGTGACACTGTCCCCCCGGCTGTCCCCGCAGGCATTCCCGGTGCGCTCTCTGCGGCGCAGGCAGCCCACGCTGTTGGTGGCGTGCGGGCCGGCACAGAACGGGGCCGTGGGGTTGGTGTGCGCCCGCCACCTGCGCAGCTTTGTGAGTACCTCTGCCCCCCGCCCTCCTCCTCCTCCTGCCGGCCTTCCTCCCGAGCCCCCCGGCTCCAGGGCTCCGTTTCTCCCCCAGGATTACGAGCCCACCATCTTCTACCCCAAGCGCTCCCTGGACCCGCTGCACCGTGACTTCACCACGCAGTGCGAGAAGATGGACATCCCCTTCCTGTCCTACCTGCCCACGGAGGTGACCCCAGTCCCAGATCCCCCTGACTGGGCCCTTCTCCTCCCCTGTTCCCCCTGTGAGCCCCCAAATTCCCCTGGTTATCCCCTTCTCCTTCCCTTTATCCTTCCCTTGAAATCCCCCTGCTTATCCCCCTCTTCTCCTTCTCTTTCCCCTCCCCGAACCCCAAAACCCCCCCAAATCCCCCCAAACCCCCGACTCTCCTAATCTCCCTCTTTCCCCTCCCTGTCCCCATCTCTCCTCCCCATCCCGGCGCTGCTGGGATCCCGGGAATGCCAGAAAATCCAGAAAATCCAGAAAATCCAGAAAATCCAGCAGCCGCTGCCTGCAGCCACCGGCTCTGTTATTTTTGGAACCTTGCAGCGCTGGGAACGGAGGAATTTGACCCAAAATTCGCCGTCTCGACTGCGCGGCCCCTCCCTCGCTGCTCCACTTGGGGGGGATTTTTTTTATTTTTTATTTTTTTGGCACGGCCGGGGGTTTGTGCCGTCAGAGGTGACACGGGGACACCGCAGATGTCACTGTCGCTGTCCCCTGCAGGTGCAGCTCATCAACGACGCCTACAATGCCGTGGTGGACGCGGTGCTGGGAGCCGAGGGGACACAGGGGACAGAGGGGACAGAGCCGTGTGCGGCCATCCTGGCCACCCTCAGGCACGTCCGCATCCCCATCGTCAGCCTGGATGTCCCCTCAGGTGATGCCCGTGTCCCCTCGCGTGTCCCCCGTGTCCCCCCAGGTTCTCCCCTTGTGCCCCTGGTCCCTCCCGCTCCGCTGTCACCGCACCCGTGGCAGTGTCACCCTGGGAGCCCCCGTGGTGGCCCTGGCAGGGTTGGGGACATCCCTGAGGTCCTGGCGGGGTGGGGACATCCCTGGACCCCCCTCAGTGGCCCTGGCAGGGTTGGGGACATGCACAGGAAACAACAAAGTGCCCAGCCCAGACATGACGTCACTCCCAGCTGGCATTCCCGAACTGCCGCGTGCCTACTGGGCAGGCCTGGCATTGTCACCACCCGTGTCCCCCCACTGGCCTGGCCGTGTCACCCTGCCCGGGGTGGGTCCCCATGGGGACAAACCCCGCCCGTGCCACCCCCCTGTGCCACCCCCGTGCCCTCCCTGTGCCCTCTCTGTCACCATCCACAGCAGCAGCGGGACCCCCGGGCCACCCCTGAGCCACCCCGTATGTCCCCAGGGGTGGCATGTGTCCCCTGGGGTCACATCTGTCCTCTGTCCGTGACCCCACCGACCGTTCCGTGTCCCCTCGTGTCACTCGTGTCCCCTGTCCGCAGAGCGGGCTGTGTCCCCTGGTGTCCCCCTGTCCCCTCTTTGTGTCCCCCGTGTCCCCGCTGTCCCCTGGGTGTCCCCGCTGTCCCCAGGCTGTCCTCTCATGTCCCCCGTGTCCCCGGTGGCTCCGCTGTCCCCCGCTGTCCCGGTGACCGCTGTCCCCTCCCCGGGGCAGGCTGGCTGCCCGGCCCGGTGGGTGGCAGCGGTGACATCAGCCCGGACGTGCTGGTGTCGCTGGCGGCCCCCAAGGAGGTGGCGCGGCGCTTCCGGGGACGGCGACATTTCCTGGCCGGGCGCTTCGTGCCCGAGGAGCTGCGCAGGAAATTCGGGCTCAGCCCCCCCGAGTACCCAGGCAGCGACTGCGTGGTGGCCCTGTGACCCCAAGGAAATCCCTGGGACCCCAAATATATCCCTGGTGTGGTCCTGGGACCCAAAAACCCCTCGCACCCCAAAAAGCCCCTGGGACCCCAAAGAAACCCCTGGGACCCCAAAAACCCCTGGTGGTGGCCCTGGGACCCCAAAAACCCCCTGGGACCCTAAAGAAACCCTGCTGGTGACCCTGTGACTCCAAAATCCCTGGGACCCCAAATAAATTCCTGGTGGTGGCCCTGGGACCCAAAAACCCCTGGGACCCAAAATAAATCCCCTGGGATCCCCAAAATCCCCTGGGACCCCAAAAAAAACCCACTGGTGGCCCTGTGACCTCAAAACTCCTGTGACCCCAAAAAAACCCCTGGTGGGCCCTGGGACCCCAAATAAACTCCTGTGACCCCCAAATAAAGCTCTGCTGGTGGCCCTGTGACCTCAAAAATAAAGCGGTGGTGGCTCCTAAAATAAAGTGCTGGTGGCCCTGGGACCCCAAACCAAACCCTGAGACCCCAAACCAAAACCTGGGACCCCAAACCAAACCCCTGGGGGTGGTCCTGAGACCCCAACATGCAGCGCTGGTGTCCCTCAGCGGGGGCTGTTTGGAGATGGGGACAGGGGGACCTTGGTGGCCTTGGGATGGGCTGGGGACTTGTTCTGGCACTGCAAGGCCTGGCCTGACCCCCTGGCAGTGCCAGCCCCCGTTGCTGGAGACAGAGCTGTCACCTCCCCTGCCACCCACCCAGGGGGACAGCAGCACTGCCAGGGTCCCGCGGGGCTGAAGTGGCACCAAAATGTCACCAAAATATCACCAAAATGTCACCAAAATGCCACAAAATGGCACCAAAATGTCACCAAAAACCCACAAAAACCCCAGGAAAAGCACACGGGAACCACCCCCAGAGCACGGGGATGTCCCTGAGGGTGACGAGCCACCGCTGGGGACTGTCCCCTCTGTCCCCTCTGTCCCCAGTGCCCCCAGTGCCCCCAGTGCCCCCCTCTCGAAGCCGCTGGAATGCCGGGAATGCGCAGGGATTTCCGCACGCCGGGGCCGCTGATCCCAAACCCCCCGGTGCCCCCGGTGCCCTCCCGGTGCCCCGCAGTGCCCCCAGTGCCCCTAGTGCACCCAGTGCCCTCCCAGTCCATCCCAGTGTCCCCAGTGCACCCAATGCCCTCCCGGTGCCCCCCAGTGCCCTCCCAGTCCATCCCAGTGTCCCCAGTGCACCCAATGCCCTCCCGGTGCCCCACAGTGTTCCCAGTTCCTCCCAGTCCCCTCCAACCCCTCAGAGCGACACCGGCTCCGTCTTTTCCCTTTTCCCGTAGTTTTGTTTACCCCGTGTTTTTATTTCCCCCGTCGTTTTAGTTTTTATTTTGTCCTGTACTTTTATTTTTCCCATACTTTTTAGTTTTTATTTTTCCCGTGTTTTCTAGTTTTTATTTTTCCCGTATTTTCATTTTCTCATATTTTATTTTTCCCCGTATTTTTATTTTCCGCTTAGTTTTTATTTTTCCCATAACTTCTAGTTTTTATTTTTCCTGTATTTTTATTTTCCCTGTAGTTTTCAGTTTTTATTTTTCCTGTATTTTCATTTTCCCTGTAGTTTTCAGTTTTTATTTTTCCTGTATTTTTATTTTCCCCATATTTTAATTTCCCCCATATTTTTTCCCATATTTTATTTCCCCCGTATATTTATTTTTCCCGTATTTTATTTTTCCCGCAGTTTTTATTTTTTATTCCCGAGTATTTTTGTTTCCTCTCCCCTCCCTCCCGCCGCATTCCCGGCTCATCCCTCAGCCAATTTTCGCAGCTGGACCCGAGCGGCGGCGGCGGCGGCGGCGCTGCCCCGGGCGGGCTCCGCTCCCATAAAAGCGGGGCCGGCCCCGCCGCGGCCGCACTCGCGCCCGGAGCGGCCCTGGCACGGCTGGCACAGCTGGCACGGCTGGCACAGCTGGCACAGCCAGCACAGCTGGCACGGTTGGAACGGCTGGCACAGCTGGCACAGCCAGCACAGCTGGCACGGGTGGCACAAATGGCAGGGATGGCACAGACGGCACGGGTGGCACCGATGGCACGGTTGGCACGGTTGGCACAGCTGCTGGTGGTGCTGGCAGTGCTGGGAGCCTCGTATGCTGCCAGGGTGGCAGGTAAGGGGTGTTTGGGTTTGGGGTTTGAGGATTTGGGGTCAGCAGTTTTGGGTTTAGGGTTTGGCATTGGGGTTTGGGGGTTTGGGGGTTTGGGGTTTGGAGTTTGGGAGCTGGGAGTTGGGGTTTCAGGTCTGGGGGTGAGTTGAGAGTTGGGAATTCGGGTTTGGGGATTTGGGGTTTGGGATTTGGGGTCTGGGGTTTGGGTTTGGGGTTTCAGGATTTGAGGTCAGCAGTTTCGGGTTGGGGTTGGGGGTTGGGGTTTGGGGTTTGGAGATTTGGGGTCAGCAGTTTCGGGTCTGGGGTTTGGAGTTTGGGAGTTGGGGTTGGTGTTTGGTGTTTTTGTGCCACTGGGGTTTTGGGGTTCCCAGTGGGAATGAAGGGAGGAAGGGGTGGAGATGGGCTGGTGGCACAGGGTGGTGGCATGGGACAGTGGCAGGGGGTGGGAAGGGAGTGCTGGCACCTGCCAAAGGGGAGGGGTGGATGGGGATCAGGGAATTGTGTCCTTCTCGGGATCCTGGTGCTAGAGGGACAGGGACAGGGACAGGGATGGGAACAGGGACAGGGACAGGGACCGGGACAGGACAGGGACAGGGATGGGGACAGGGTGGGCCTGGGACCCCGGAATGTGGCAGCGCCACCCGTGTGTCCCCAGAGCCGCTGGAGAACGAGTCGGAGACGGGCAAGGCTGGCACAGGTGGGAAGCCCTGGAAAGCCACACCTGACCTGGAGGAGCTGGACCTGGGCACGGCAGGTGAGGCCACCCCGAGGGCCACCGTGTCCCCTCAGTGTCCCCAGGGGCACTGCCCACCCCTGACATTCCCATGGGTCTGGGGACCTCATGCCACCCCCCACGTGACCCTTGGTGGTGAGCACCCTGCCGTGTCCCCTGGGGTCACCTGTGTCCCCTGTCTGTGTGCCCACAGGGTGGGCTGTGTCCCCCGGGGTCACCTGTCCCCTCTCCATGTCCCCACCCCGTGTCCCTCCCACTGCCCCATTGGCCATCCCCACCCCAGCAGCCCTCAGTGGTGACCTCCATCCCCACACCCTCTGCCCTCTTTGTCCCTAAGCTGTTCCCAACCCATCCCCAATGATCCCCAAGCTGTCCCCAACCATCCCAAGCTGTCTCCAAGCTGTCCTCAACCATCCCAAACCATCCCAAGCTGTCCCCAAGCTGTGCCCAAGCTGTCCCCTCGTCCCCCTCAGGAAAAGGCGCTGCCTGGACCTCGTGGTTCAACATCGACCACCCGGGCGGTGACGGTGACCACGAGAGCCTGGCGGCCATCAGGTTCTACTACGGGGACCGCGTGTGTGCCCGGCCCGTGGCCATCCAGGCGCGCAGCACCGAGTGGCACCTGCCCGAGGCCCTGGGACAGGTGGTCCATGCCAGCCCCGAGCGCGGCTTCCGCTGCCTGCACCGCGAGCAGCCAGCGGGCACCACCTGTGCCAACTACCACGTGCGCTTCCTGTGCCCGCTGGGTGAGCTGGGACACCTGGGGGGTACCTGGGGCACCTGGGGTATACCGGGGGTACCTGGCACATGTGAGGGCACCTGGGGGGGCAGCTTGGAGGCACCTGGGGGGGGCAGCTGACACAGCTGTGTGTCACTTCTGTCACACCTGTCACACCTGTATTCCACCTCTGGCACACCTGGGGCACACCTGTATCTCAGCTTTATCTCACCTGTATCCCACCTGTGTCACACCAGTGTCCCACTTGTATCTCACCTTTATGTCACCTGCATCCCACCTGTGTCTCACCTTCACCTCACCTCTATCCCACCTCTATTTCACGTTTGTCTCCCTTGTGTCCCACCCATATCTCACCTGTGTCCCACCTGGGCTGTGGGACGGGGGCGTTCCTTCCCCCTTTAACCCCTTGGCTGCCGCCTCCAGCCCGTGGGCCCCCAGTCACTCCCAGTATCCCGCAGATCACGTGTACTGGTCGCACTGGTCCCCGTGGAGCCCCTGCTCGCGCAGCGCCTGCGGCACCCGGGGCACGCAGAGCCGCTCCCGGCGCTGCGGCAGCGCCCGCAGCCCGGCCCCGCTCCGGGAGCTCCGGTGCCGCGGCAAAGCCACCGAGCGGCGGCCCTGCAGCGCCGGGCCCTGCCCAGGTACGGATCCGAGCCCGCGGTGCCACCGCCTGTCCCCGGGGGCTGCAGGGAGAGGACACGGAGCGGCCACAGAGTGCTGGAGGTGGCACTGGGGTGTGACAAGGACAGGGGTCCCTCCAAGGACCCGAATCCCCCTCTCAGCCGCCGCAGCAGGAGCAGCTGTGAAATTCCCCCCGGTGCCACCCACCTCTGGCCGCTCAGGCGCGGGTGTGACCAGGGGTGACCGCACAGGTCACGGTGACCGTTCCCACCGGGAATGTCCCCTCAGAGCCCGCCTGGACGGAATGGGGCGCTTGGGGTCCGTGTTCCCGCAGCTGCGGCCGCTCGGGGACGCGCGTCCGGCGCCGGAGCTGCCGCACGGCCAAGAACCCGCCGTGTCCCGGCCGCGCCACCGAGGTGCAGAAATGCCGCCCGCCCCCGTGCCCAGGTAACCCCACCGGTGCCCCCTCGGCGGTGCCCCCGCCGCCCACGGGCTCCAAGCCCCCCGCGGGCTGCCCCGGGCACACGCTGCGGGGCACGGTGGTGACAGCGGCCGGGGTGGCACTGCCGGGTGCCCGCGTGTACCTGGAGGGCCGCCCGCCCGTGCTGCTGGCCCGCAGCGATGCCCGCGGGCGCTTTTCGGCCTCGGGGCTGTGCCCGGGCTCCGCTGCCAACATCAGCGCCCACCGCGATGGCTTCGCCCCGGGACTGACACCCATCACCGTCACCAACGGCTCGGGCCTGGCCGAGGCGCACCTAAGGCTGCACCGGCTCGGTGAGAAGGCGGGGGCGATTTTGGGGCACTCCTGGGGGCGAGCCGGGGGTGCCCATGGGCTCGCTGCCCCTCTCGCCCTTTGCAGAGAAGCCCTACATGGTGCTGCAGCCCGCGGCCAGGGTGCGGGAGGCTGGGCAGGACGTGACCTTCTGCTGCAAAGCCTCGGGCACGCCCGCACCCCAGAAATATTACTGGTGAGCTGGCACGGCGGGCACAGCAGGCACGGGAGGTGGCGGGGGTGGCAGTGTCACCGCTGAGCCTGTCGCCTGTCACCTGTCCATGCAGGTACCACAACGGGACGCTGCTGGAGGGGACAGCGGAGCGCAGCAGCGGCCGCCTGGCACTGCGGGGGCTGGCATCGGAGCAGGCTGGCACCTACCACTGCAAAGCCAGCTCCGAGGCAGGCGCCATCCGCTCGGCGCCCGCGCAGCTCACCGTGCTGGGTGAGCGAGCACGGGGGGCCCCTCCGGGGTGACGAGACCCCCGCTGACCCCTCTAATGCCCCTCCTTCCCCTCCGTGCCCCCAGCCCCGGGCCAGCAGAGCTGCAAGGCAGAGCCGGAGCCCAGCCTGGTGGAGCTGCCCAGCGAGTGCCCGCAGGACGCCAGCGGCTCCCGCTACTACAACGTGGGGCGCTGCCCGGCCTCGCCATGCCCGGGCGGCTCTGCCGAGCCCTCGGGCTGCGGGGGGGAGTCGGGGCTGTGCTGCGGCGTGCGGAGGATGGAGCTGCGGCAGGTGCCGTGCGCCGGCTCCGTGCTGCCCCTCAAGGTGGTGGCCGAGTGCGGCTGCGGGCCCTGCACGCAGCCCCGGGTGCTGGTGCAGGGCCGGGTGACGGCGGCCGACACCGGGGAGCCACTGCGCTTCGGCCACATCTTCCTCGGGGGTAGGAAGGTGGGCTTCACTGGCTACCAGGGCTCCTTCACCATCGAGGTGCCGCCCGACACGCAGCGCCTCGTCACTCGCTTTGTGGACGGCCAGCAGCGCTTGGTGGACGCCGTCAAGGTGCTACCCTTCGACCCGCGGGGAGGAGCCGTGTACCAGGAGGTGAAGATGCTGCGCAAGAAGGAGCCGGTGGAGCTGGATGGAGGGCAGAGCAACGCCATCCCCCTGGGCGAGGCCGGCGACCGGGAGCCCGTCGGGGAGCTGGTGCTGCCGGCCGGAGCCTTCCTACGGCCGTCCGGGGAGGTTTTCAACGGCACCGTCAAGGCCAGCGTCACCTTCGTGGACCCCAGGGATGTGGGCACGGCCAGCGCCGCCTCCAGCGACCTGAGCTTTGCCAACGCCGAGGGGGAAATCGTGCCCCTGCGCACCTACGGCATGTTCGCCGTGGAGTTCCTCGAGGGCGAGAGCGGCGCGGCGCTGCAGGCCGGGCCCGTGCAGGTGAGGATGGACGCGGGGCAGGTGTGGATGGCCGAGCACCTGCAGAAGATGAAGCTATGGTCCTTGAACCCCGAGAGCGGCCTGTGGGAAGAGGAGGCAGTGCTGCGGCCGGCCGGGGGCGGGCGGAGGAGGAGGAGGAGGGAGGAGAGGACATTCCTGGTGGGCAACCTGGAGATCCGCGAGCGGCGCCTCTTCAACCTGGACGTGCCCGAGGATCGCCGCTGCTTCGTCAAGGTCAGGGCCTACAGCAATGAGAAGTTCAACCCCTACGAGCAGCTGGAAGGGGTGGTGGTGAGTCTCATCAACCTGGAGCCGCAGCCTGGCTTCCCCAGCAACCCGAGGGCCTGGGGCCGCTTCGACAGCGCCGTCACGGGCCCCAACGGCGCCTGCCTGCCCGCCTTCTGTGACGCCCGGCGCCCCGACGCCTACACGGCCCTGGTGACGGCCACGCTGGGTGGGGAGGAGCTGGAAGCCGTGGCCTCCAGCCCCAAGCTGAACCCCAACGCTGTGGGGGTGGCGCAGCCCTACCTGAACAAGCTGGGCTACCGCCGCTCGGACCACGAGGACCCGGCGCTCAAGAAGACGGCGTTCCAGATCAACGTGGCCAAACCCGACCCCAACAACGTGGACGAGAACAACGGCCCCGTCTACTCCTACCGGAGCCTGCGGGAGTGCGAGGAGGCGCCGGTCAGCGCCAACCACCTGCGCTTCTACCGCGTGGAGGTGGACAAGTACGAGTACAACGTGGTGCCCTTCAAGGAGAGCGATGTCACCTCCTGGACTGGCGACTACCTGGCGTGGTGGCCCAACCCGCAGGAGTTCCGGGCGTGCTACATCAAGGTGCAGCTGCAGGGGCCGCAGGAGTACATGGTGAGGTCCAGGAACGTCGGGGGCAGCCACCCCCGCACGCGGGGCCAGCTCTACGGGCTGCGGGACAGCCGGAGCGTGCGCGACCCGCTGCTGGACAACACCTCGGGCGCCTGCGTGGAGTTCAAGTGCGGCGGGATGCTCTTCGACCAGAGCCTGGCTGACAGGACCCTGGTGTCCATTGTGCCGCAGGGCAGCTGCCGCCGCACGGCCATCAACGGGCTCCTGCGGGACTACCTGAGCCGCCACCCGCCGCTGGCCGACAACAACCACACCGGGGCCTTCTCCATGCTGGCCCCGCTGGACCCGCTGGGCCACAACTACGGCATCTACACCGTGACGGACCAGAACCCGCGGCTGGCCAAGGAGATCGCCATCGGCCGCTGCTTTGCGGGCACCTCGGACGGCTTCTCGAGGGAGATGCGGGCGGGCGAGGGCACGGCCGTCGCCTTCGAGTGCCAGGAGAGGCCGGCGGGCAGGGAGAGCCTCTTCCAGCGGCTGCTGAGCTCCCCGGCCGAGGCGCTGGCCGAGATCCGCAGGGAGATGGGGAGCTCCGAGCTGCGCCGCGCTCCCCCCGAGGTGATGGACTTCGCCTCCGGAGCCCCCTCCGGGCCCGCGGCCACCCGCCGGACCCCCAGCAGCCAGCGGAGACCGGGCCGGCCGCGGGGACAACCCTGAGGCCCCTCCGTGTCCCCTCCCCGGCTCTGCTTTGTCGCCCCCTTTCCCCGTCGCTTTTGGCCTCGCTCATTTATAACGCCCGGAGGACTGGGGGGACCCGCGGAGCGGGGGACGGGGGCAGGGGACGGCGGGGACGTGGGGAGGGGGCCCCGCCACCCCCCGGTGCTGTCGCTGCCTCCTCTTGGTGCTCAGCCCCGCGCTGGCGGCCCCGCGGACGGGATGGAAATAAAAGGAATAAAAGAGGGGCTGGGGGCAAACCGGGGCAGGGGCCGGCAGGGCAAGGGGGTCCCCGCCCCGTGCTTTGCCCGGTGCCACTGGCGCAGCCCCGGTGTGCCCACGCCGGGAGCTGGGGGCATTGCTTTCATCCCCGGGATGTTTTGGGGAGGAAACCCCAAAGATAACGCGGATAAGACTCCCTCCCTGCCGTACCACCCCCACCCGGGGGTTGGTGCCATCCCCGCGGCACCTCGGGCACCGCGCCGGCCCGGATTCGGGCGGATTTGTACATTATTTATTACAAAATATACAATTCTTGTACACCCTTCTGGCTGCTGGGCTTCTCCGGGACGGGGGCAAGCCCCGTGTGTCCCCCGCGTGTCCCCCGCGTCTCTCTCGCGTGTCCCCGTTGTCCCCAGCCCCTGCCCCCGTTCAGTAGCACCGTCCCGGCCGCTCCTGTTTGCCTTGGGCCGGGCTCGGCCGGGCTGGCGGCGGCGGGGGGGGCTCGGTGCCAGCGGGACGTGGCAGCCGGGGCGGGGGCACCCACCGGACCCCCCGCTGGCACCGGGACGTGCCAAGGCACCGTCCGGGCACCCCCGCCGTGACCCCGCAGGGTGTGGCGAGGGATGGCTCTGTCCTGCTGCCACCTGGGTGTCCCCAGCGCGGTTATTTTTGGGTGTCTCCCCCCTCGCCGCCTCCTGCCGGCCCAGGCGCGGATGCTGTAATGGAACAGGCGGCGTTTATGGGGCCAAACCCGGGACAACATTTCCCTTCTCCAAGCCGCCCTGGCCCCGGCGCGGCATTTTTCCACCCTTTTTTCCACCCTTCTCGCTGGATGCGGCATCAAAGGGGGGCGCGGGGGCCCTGGGGGGGCTCCTTGGCCCGAGCGGCGGCCAAACCCTGGGCCCGCTGTCCCGGCCCGGTCCCGCCGGGACGCGATCCCAGCGCGGGCGGATGCCGGCGCGGCGGGGGGGCGGCGGAGGGAGGAGGCACCTGGAATGCTGAGATTCCACGGCGAGGTGTCGTTCCAACCCCTCCTTCCCAAAACCTGGCTGCTCCCTCTCCTGGGTTCTCCCTGTCCTCGGGGTTGTTTTTCCCTGGGTTCTCCTTGTCCTGGATTTCCCCCATCCTGGATTTTCCCTATCCTGGGTTCTCCTTGTCCTGGATTTCCCCTATCCTGGATTTTCTTTGTCCTGGGTTCTCCTTATCTTGGGTTCTCTTTATTCTGGATTTTCCCTATCCTGGATTTTCCTTATCCTGGATTTTCCCTATCCTGGGTTCTCCTTATCTTGGATTTTCCTTATCCTGGATTTTCACTATCCTGGGTTCTCCTTATCCTGGATTTTCCCTACCTTGGGTGTTGTTTTTCCCTGAACTCTCCTTATTCTGGATTCTCCTTATCCTGGATTTTCCCTATCCTGGGTTCTCCTTATCCTGGACTTTCCCTATCCTGGGTTCTCCTTATCCCGGATTTTCCTGTTTTTCCCTGGATCCTGATTTCCCTGTGTTCCAGGAATTGTCCCCACCGGGTTCCAGGTCCCCTCCCCAGGGACACCCCAGGGGTGGCTCCTGGTGGCAGCGCCTGGGACAGGGCCAGGATCATGCGGGAATGCCGGGAATGAGGGAATGCAGGAATTCCATGTGGGAATGTGGAAATTCCATGCAAGAATGCGGGAACCCCACGTGGGAATTCCGGTTTGGGCCTGGGCAGATGGGCTCCCATTGCTATTCCTGGAGTCAGGAAGGAAAAAAGGAGGGGAAAGGGCAAAAAAAAGGGGGGGAAATTGGGGAAAATGGGAGAAGAAATGGGGCGGAAAGAGAAAAAAGGGGAAAAAAGGGGGGAGGGAATGGCAAAAATAAAAAATGAGGGACAGAAGGCGTGACCCCAATCCCAGGGAAACCCCAGGGACCCCGATCTGTGGGATGGGGGATCCAGGGGGGGATTTTTACAGGTTTTGGGTTGAAATCCCTCAAATTTCCCACTTTTTCATGGAATGTGGGATGGGGATGGAGCGAGGATGCCCTGAAAGGCCCCAGCCACGGATTTTGGGGAATGGATTTTGGATTTTGGAGAGCCCCAGAGGTGGATTTAACCCTGGAGGATCTGGGAGGCAGGAGCAGGGCTGGGAATATCCCGGGAGACAGGAAAAACAGGATGAGAAAAACTCAGAAAAAACTTCTTTTCCCCATTCCTGGCCCCATTCCAAGCGGGAGCGGGAGCCCGGAGCCGGCAGCTCCCGGCCCGCCCCAGCAATTTGGGATGGCCAGATCCCAAAAAAAGACGGGAAAAGGATGTGCCAGCACGTCAGGATCTCGGAGAGGCTTTTTTTGGGATATTCCCCCCTCCTACGCATCCCAAAAACACATAAAAACCCCACAGGGAAGCAGGAGTGGAAGGATTTGGGATTTTATTTTTATTTTTTGGGATTTTTGGGGGATATTTTGGGATATTCTTCCCCTCACCTCCGGGAATAAGGAGCTGGAAAGGCCCCTGGGAAGCCGCTTTTGTTTTGGTTTTTTTATTTCTTTGAAAGAATGGAAAATGTAATGACAGGCTCTGAATGAAAAGGATAAAAGGAAGCAGCTGGAAAGGCCCTAAATAGAGAAAAATCCACCCCAAAATAAAACAGGACGAGAGGGAACAGGGGGTGAAAAGGGGAAGGGAAGGATTGGGGACCCCCTTTCCAGACCCTGTCCCCAAAACTGAGCATCCCTGGGGACCCCAAAACTGGGAATCCTTGGGAATCCCAAATTGGAGCATCCCAGGGGGACCTCAAATTGGTGAATCCCTGGGAATCCCAAATTGGAACGTTCCAGAAACCCCAAATCAGAGAATTCCAGACCTGAGCATCCATGGGGACCCCAGATTGGAACCTGTGAGGACCCGAAATCTGGGAATCTCTGGGAATTCTGAATTGGATCATCCTTGGGGACCCCAAACTGGAGCATTCCAGGGAACCCCAAATCAGGGAATCCCTGGGAATCCCAGACCTGAGCATCCCTGGGGACCCCAAGTTGGAATCCCTGGGAATCCCAAACCAGAGCATTCCAGCTGATCCAGCTGTGGAATTCCAGCTGTGGAATTCCAGCCCGTCTGGCCAAGAGACTCTACTGTGCTCCTGCCGTTCCCTCTGCTGGGAGCTGGGAAAATCCCTGATCCCCAAAATCCCTGATCCCAAAATCCCCAATCCCAGAAATCCCAAAAATCCCCCGATCCCAAAAATCCCAGACCCCAAAAATCCCCAATCCCAAAATCCCAACCCCAAAAATCCCTGATCCCAAAAATCCCCTGATCTCAAAAATCCCTGATCCCAAAAACCTCCAATCCCAAAAATCCCTGATCCCAAAATCTCCAATCCCAAAAATCCCCAATCCCAGAAATCCCAAAAATCCCCGATCCTAAAATCCCAATCCCCAGAAACCACAATCCCCAAAAATCCCAGACCCCAAAAATCCCTTATCCCAAAACCCCCGATCGCCAAAAATCCCTGATCCCAAAAATTCCCAGTCTCAAAAACCCCGACCTCTAAAAACCCCCAATTTATTTGTGTTTTTCCAAGGTATTTTATTTTATTTTTCAGCCACCTCTGGAAAAAACATCCCGATATTTTTTTTTTCTTTTTCCATCTATTTTTGAACCTTTTTTTGGCTCCTTTTCCCTCTCTGGGGTTCCAGCCCATAAATAATAATAAAAACAACATTTTTAAATCCTTTTCGCTGACACTTCACCAGCCCTGCCAGAGCCTTTTCATTCTCCAGATGGCGAAAATCCGCCTCAAAATAATAAAAATAAAAAAGGAAAAAAGGAAAAAAAAACCCTTAAAAAAAAAAAAACAGGTCTGGAAGTTTTGGTAAATATTTGGTGTTTTTCTCCTTTTTCTTCATTTTTTGGCTCTTTTTTTTTTTTTTTTTTTAATTCTGTCACATGAAGTCGTAAAAGTGGAGCAGGTTTTTTTGGGATATTTTTGGGATGTTTTGGGGATATTTTTGGGATATTTTGAGGAAGGTGCCAGGGCTTCATGCCCGCTTTGGGGTGCCCAAGGGTGCCCCTCTGGTTTGGAGGAAACTGAGGCAAGGAAAGAAAAAAATTAAAGAATTTAAGAAAAACAAAACTTTAAGAAACTTTTTTCTTTAAAGAATTAAAGAAAAATTAAACTAAATAAAGAAAGTGGAATGATTATTGAACCTCCCAAACATGCAAAATTCTCAGAGCTCCTCTCCCCAAATTTGAGGATTTTATTCCCAAAAATTTACGTATTCATAGGATCACCTAACAGGCTAATGCATATTCATTATGTGACCAAGCCCATTTCACTCCATATTGGTTGGAATATGAAATTCAAGGAAATCACAAAACTTCGGACCTGGAAGGCCAAATCTGGGAGAGAATTTTCCCCAATCGTTTGGGGAAATATTTCCTTGGAGAAAAGTGGAAAATCTGGGTCGGAATTAAAGCCAGGATTCGATCCCAGACCGGATTTGTGGTGTCGTGGTGGCTTTGTGGGGCTGGGGTCACCTGTCCTGGCCCTGTGCCCTCATTTCTGGGCCTGTGTCCCCTCTTGTGTCACCTCTCCTAGGCCTGTGTCACCTCCAGGTCATGGGGATCGAGGTCCAGTTGATGGCACTGGGTGTCACTGGGCAGTGTCCACAGTTTGGGGACGCTGGGTGGCACTGGGGGCTCTAGGCAATGCCAGGTTGGGGACACTGGCACTGGGTGGCACTGGTGGCACTGGGGGCTCTGGGCAGTGCCAGATTGGGGACCCTGAGTGGCACTGGTGGCACTGGCGGCGCTGGTGGCACCGGGCAGTGCCAGTTCTGGCCACTGGAGGGCGCTGAGTGCCTTGGCCCTGCCCCCTGTGTGTGACGTCTCCGCCGTGATTGGCGTCACCCCAAATCCCCTTCCCCGACCCCAAATCCCCATCCCCGACCCCAAATCCCCCATTCCCAATCCCAAATTCCCCATTCCCATTGCCCCATTCCCAATTCCACAGCCCCCAACTCTCCCAGCACAGTCAGGGGTTCCCGGGGCTGTCCCCAATCCCGGGGAGTGCCACCCTTGTCCCCGTGCCCACCCCCAGGCCTGTGGCCGCTGGCTGGGCCCGAGTGGCACCAGAGTGTCCTCGGTGTCCTCGTCCTGCACCGCGCCATGAGCAGCCTGGGGACACCCTGAGTGGCCTAGGGTGACACCAAACACCCCAAGGAGACACCGAGCGCCCCAAGGTGTGACATTTTTGGGGAACATTCTGATTTTCTCAGTAAATTCTTCCCCGGGAATTTTGGGATCCCGTCCCTGCCCTGGTGCTCCCAGCATGGACCCGGCAGGGCTGGCATGGAGCATGGCTTCACTGGCACGGGCTGGCACGGGCTGGCATTCAGCACAGCTTTACTGGGTGCCATGGCACGGGCTGGCATTTAGCACGGCTTTACTGGGTGCTGGCATTCAGCACGGCTTTACTGAGTGGCCTGGCACGGGCTGGCATTCAGCACAGCTTTACACGGGTCCTGGCACGGCTGGCATTTAGCACGGCTTTACTGGGTCCTGGCACGGACGCGGCGGTGGCAGCGGGGGTGGCAGCGCGACAGAAATGTGGCTCCCGGAGGGAGGGGACAGAGCTGTGACCCCACAGCCGGTGCGTGGCATTTGGGGGTCGTTGCTGGCGGTTTTGGGGTAAAATTCTCATTATGAGATAGCAGCGGGCGGGGTTGGCACAGGGGGGACACCCTGGGGACATCAGCGGGGACATCGCGGGGTCCCCTGAGCCCCTCGGTGCAGTGCCAGGGACAGGGGCAAGGTGTCCGTGGGGTCGGCGCCTTCTTTGGTTTAAATGTCGGGAATTTTGGAGCGGGTGGTGAGAGGTGGCAACTCCTGGCATTGCGGGTGGCACCGGGGACATCTTCGGGTGGCTCCCGGGAATGGGGCGGGGGTTGTACAGGAGGGGCGGGATCGGCGGGGATCGGCGGGGATCGGGTGGGATCCGGCGGTCCGGGATCCCGGGGAACCGGCCGGGAATTATCAGGAATCCCGGGAATCATCACCGGGAATCTCCGGGAATGGGGTCCCGCTGTCCCCCGCTGCTCCAGGGGCGGATCCCGGGGACGGAGCCGCGGGAAAGGCCCGGGGCTGGCCCCGAGGGGCTCTGCCCTAAAAGCGCTGCTGGCAGCGGGGACGTGGCCGTGGTGGCACTGGGGACACTCCGGGAATCTTCATCCTCATCATTCTCCTCCTCATGCCAGCAGGAGCCGTCGAACCCCACAAGGAACCCCCAAAATCCAGGCAAATCCCGACGTGGGGGAGCCTCTGGATTCTCCTGAAAACTGCCCCAAAAATCCCTGCGGAGACTCTCCGTGTCCTCCCGGTGTCCCCGGGTCCTTCCGTGTCCTCTCGGTGTCCCCGGGACTCTCCACGTCCTCCCGGTGTCGCTGTGCGTGGGAATGACAACGACAGCGACAAAAAAACCGGGACGGAGCCGCTCCAGTGCCGGGGGTGGCGTGTCCGGAGTTGGGGACCAGCTGTGCCGTGTCCCTGCTGTCCCCGGGGTTTGGGGACCAGCTGTGACATGTATGGAGTTGGGAACCAGCTGTGCCGTGTCCCTGCTGTCCCCAGGGTTTGGGGACCAGCTGTGCTGTGTCCCCACTGTCTCCCCGGGGTTGGGGACTCGGTGTGACATGTCAGGGTTCCAGGGACCAGGTGTGGCGTGTCCAGGTGTGGCATGTCCGAGGTTGGGGACTCGGTGTGACATGTCCGAGGTTGGGGACTGGCCGAGCCGTGTCCCCACAGTCCTGTCGGGGTTGGGGACCGGCTGTGCCGTGTCCCCGAGGTTTGGGGACCGACTGTGACATATCTGGGGTTGGGGACCGGCCGAGCCGTGTCCCCGCTGTCCTGTCGGGGTTAGGGACAGGCCGAGCCGTGTCCCCGCTGTCCCCGGCCCTGGGCACTCGCTGCGCTCCTCTCCCGGCGCTGCCGTCGCAGCCCGGGGCTCCTCCTCGCTCGGCCCCGGGCACAACCCGGGCTGGCGGCTGGGCCGAGCCCGCTCCGCGCTCCGCCGCTGCCGCGGGAGCAGCCAGCCCGCTGTCCCCGCGTGTCGCTGGCCCTCATTTGGTGTCGCCGTCGCCGCGGGCCGCGGGCGTGTCGGGCTCCCAGAGGACGAACTCGTGCAGTAGCGTGTTCACCGTGTCGGGGCACTCCAGCATCACCATGTGGCTGCCCTCGTCGATCACCTTCAGGAAGGCGATCAGCAGGATCTGCGGGTGGCCAGCGGCACGGTGAGACCCCTCCCGAGGTGGCACGAGCCCCCAAAAGCCACTCTGTCCCCTCCCTGGCGAGTGGCAGGGCCAGGAAGAGCCCCAGCCCTCCAAAGCCACTCTGTCCCCTCCCAGAGAGTGCCCCTGGCAGGGCTTGGAGCACCTTGGGACAGTGAGAGGTATCCCCACCCATGACAAAGTGTCCCTGCCCATGTCCCACCCATGTCCCTGCCCATGCCAAGGTGTCCTTGCCCATCCCTGTCCCACCCTGGCAGTGTCCCTTGGGTCACAAGAGGATTTTTCCCTCCCTTCCCACCCCACCCCAGACCTCCATCAGCCCCCCCACATTTCCGGAGGGGGGCAGAGTCCCCAAACCCATCTCAGAGGTGCCACTCCGTACCTCTGCCATCCTTTGGTCCTCCTCGATGGGCACAAACTTGTCGTGCATGCCGTGCACCAGCAGCACGGGCACGGCCAGCTCGGCGTGGTACAGCTCGTCGCCTTCGGGCCAGTACTGCCCACTCATGGTGGCCCTCAACACGAAGGACGAGACGTTGAAGGCGTTGCCCTCCTTCAGCAGCTGCTTCTCCTTGGCACCTTGGCGGGCAAAGCCGGCCCTGGCACAGGGGGAGGGGGCTCAGCCCGAAATTCAGCAGTGCCAGAGTGAGCCCCAGCCCTCCAGCTCCCCAAAGGCCACCCTCTCCCCTCCCTCAGAGTGGCACTGCTGGCATGAGTCCCCTGAGAGGTGACAGGAGATTCCAGCCCCCCAAAATCCACCTCCTGTCCCCTCTCTCAGATTGGCAGTGCCAGGATGCCTCCTGAGCTGCACAGGAAGCCCCCAGACCCCCAAAAGCTACACTGTGTCCCCTCCCTCAGCAGTGGCAGCGCCAGGCTGACCCATGGGTGGCACAGGACCCCCTCTGGGTGGCACAGGACCCTCCCCCCGGGCTGCCACTCACTTGAGGAAGCTCCAGGCCAGGCAGGGGGACAGGCAGTGCAGCACACACGGGGGCAGGTTGAAGATGGAGCACAGGCTGGGCTCCAGCGCCGTGGGGCCGCCCCCGTTTATCATGATCACCTTGTGCACCAGCTCGGGGTACTCGTGAGCCAGGAACGTGCAGAAGGACACCCTGAAAGGGTTAAAAATAACCACAGAGTGCTTAGTTTTCCCTATTTTAATTATTAATTATAGTAATTATATTGCTTATACTGATTGTGATCACTTTGTGCACCAGCTCGGGGTACTCGTGTGCCAGGAACGTGCAGAAGGCCACCCTGAGGGGACACTGGGACATGGTGCCAGCGTGGCAGGGCTCCGTCTCCTTTGTTAGTCTGCACCTAATCAGGAGCCCTAATCCTGGTTTATCCTAATTATAGCTCCTGCCCTTGCACTTCCCTCTCAGGATTAGCTGGACACCGAGATGGTGCCTGCCCCAAGGACACTCAGGAGCTCTGAATCAGGGGAGAAAGGGGATAAAAATGGGATAAAAATGGGTTAAACAGGATAAAAATGGGATAAAAATGGGATAAAAATGGGATAAAAAGAATGGGAACCCCACACCCCTAAAACCTGGGGTTTGTGACCATTCCCATTTTCCAGGATGCTCCCAGCCCCTTACCCGTAGGAGTGCCCAATGAGGATGTTCCTTTTCTTGGTGTAGCTCTTGAACACAGCCCAATTCCAAATCCCAGTAAAATCCCAAAACGGGAACCCCACACCCCTAAAACCTGGGGTTTGTGTCCATTGCCATTTTCCGGGGATGATCCCAGCCCCTTACCCGTAGGAGTGCCCAATGAGGATGTTCCTTTTCTTGGCATAGCGCTTGAACACGGCCCTCATGTCCTCGGCCAGCGCGTAGAAGGTGTAGGCAGCGGCCACGGGCGGCGCCGAGCTGCAGCCGTGCCCTGCCAAGTCCGGCGCCACCACCTCGTAGCCCAGCTTGGAGAAGAACTCTAGCTGCTCCTTCCAGATGTCCAAAGAGCCTCCAACGCCGTGGATGAAGAACAGCACCACGTCCCCGTGCGTGCCCTTACAGCTGGTGATGCGCTTCTTGCAGTCCACCGTCACCACCCTCTTGGGCTTGCGCTTGCGGCGCTTGGCAGCGGCCCCGGCGGGCTCCGGCGCTCCCAGCTCGCCGTTGGCCTCGGGCACCGGGCACGGCGGGCACCGCCGCGGGCTGCGGGCGTTCTCGGGGCACGAGGCCTCGCCCAGGTTCTCGATCAGCAGCTGCCCGTTGCGGTAGAGCGTGATGCGGCGCTGGCAGCGCACGGCGCCACGCTCGGGGGACGACCCCGGGAATTCCGGGGGCCCCGGGCGCTCGGGAGCGCTGTGGTGGATGCGCAGGATCCGGCCGGGCTTCACCTCCAGGAAGGTGAAGCCGTCACTGGACTCAACGCTGTCCAGGGGCCCCACGGCGTTGGGGGTCTTGCCCAGCAGGCAGCAGAGGAAGCCATCGGTGATGCTGGTCAGCATGGTGATGCCTGGGAAAATGGGGAAATTGTGGGGAAATTGGGGAAAAATGGGGAAAAATGGGATTCAGTCCTAATTCCAGCAGAGGAAGACGTCGGTGATGCTGGTCAGCATGGTGATGCCTGGGGAAATGTGGAAAAACATGGGAAAACAAGGAAGACCATGGGAAAGCACGGAAAAATGTGGAAAACCGGGAAAAACATGGAAACATGGACGATTCCCCATCCTGCTTTTTTCTGGGTCACATCCCTGTCCCCAAGCCCTGAAGTTCCCATCAAGCCCTTGGAAAAGGGATTTATTCTGGCTGAAAGAAAAAACCTGAGGGAAAAAAAGCCCGCTTGGAAGAGAAAATTCCCTTTTCCCAATAAACGTGGAGCACAGGGAAGTTCCAGCCCTGGGAATTCATTATTTATCCCACAAAGATAAATATTTATCCCATAAAATTGAAATATTTATCCGATTAAATATAAACATGGCTGTGGTCAGAAGCAGCATCCGAGGTGGGAATTAAAATTTAATTAAAATGTCTCCACAAAATAAACTAAGGAATGTGGGGTGTGGGATTATCCAGGCTGTTCCCAAAGCTTGCTGCTGGAGTTGAAATCTTGGGATTTTGGGAATATTCAGGGAAAAGCTGGTGGGAATGGGGGCACGGAGGTTGGGAAAGGGTTAATTATGGCGGAGGGAAAATGAACACGGTGAATTATTGATGGCAGCGGGAGGAGAGAGCGGGATCCGAGTGCTGATCCTGCGGGGTCCTGATCCCAGATCCCATTCCTGCAGGGTCCAGATCCCAGATCCCATTCCTGCGGTATCCTGATCCCGTTCCTGCGGGGTCCCAGTTCCCATTCCTGCACAATCCCAGTTCCCATTCCTGTGGGATTGGGATCCCAGATCTCATTCCTGCAGGATCCCAGTTCCCATTCTTGCAGGAACAGGATCCTGTTCCAGTGGGATCCCAGTTCCCATTCCTGCAGGATCCTCATCCCATTCTAGTGGGATAGGGATCCCAGTTCCCACTCCTGAATGATCTCAGATCCCATTCCAGTAGGATCCCAGTTCCCATTCCTGTGGGATCCCAGTTCCCTAGATTCCCAGATTCCCCGATTCCCGGATTCCCACATTTCTGATTTCCCAGATTCCCAGATTCCCAAATTCCTGGATCCCCATATCCCAGATCCGCAGATCCCAGGATCCCTGATCCCAGATTCCCGGATCCCTGTCTCCCATCTCCCCTGCGCTCGGTGCCTGGAGCATCCGGGGGGAAAGGCTGGAACCGGATCCCGATGGTTGAGGGAAGGCGGGAATGGCGCCCGTTGCCATGGAAACGGGATGGGGGGGGGGGGGGAATTCTCCCGACCCGACTCCTTCCCAGCCCCGCTCCGGCTGCCCGAGGGATCCCGGGAATCTGGGAAATCAGAAATGTGGGAATCCGGGAATCGGGGAATCTGGGAATCTGGGAAATCAGAAATGTGGGAATATGGGAATTTGGGAGTCTGGGAAATCGGAAATGTGGGAATATGGGAATCTGGGAATCTGGGAAATCAGAAATGTGGGAATCCGGGAATTTGGGAATCTGGGAAATTGGGAATCTGGGAAATCAGAAATCTGGGAATATGGGATTTTGGGAATCTGGGAATTCAGGAATCCTGGAATCGGGGAATTCAGGAATCTGGGAATTCAGGAATTTGGGATTTTGGGAATCCAGGATTTTGTGAAATTGGGAAGCCAGGATTTTGAGAAATTGAGAATCTGGGAATTTGGGATTTCAGGAATTCATGATTTTGGGAATCCAATGCCTCTTATGTAAGGCTGGGAATGGAAACGAGGCAGGAATGGCAGGATCTGGCAGATGGATCCTGGAGCAAGAGAAATCCATCCTTGGGATCCTGCCAAAGGGATCCAGCCAAGGGATCGTGCCACTGGGATTGTGCTGTTGGGATCCTGCCTCGGGATCTGGTCTTGGGATCCTGGCACCGGGGCTGGCACAGGGGACACAGGAATGGCACGGGGGACTCGGGAGCAGGATTAGGAACCAGGATTTGGAATCAGGAGCCTTTGGGATCAGGATTTGGGGTCAGGGCTTGGGATCTGGGGTTGGGATCAGGATTTGGGATCAGGGTCTGGAATCAGGGTTTGGGATCAGGCACTGGAACCAGCACTGGAACCGGCCCAGTCTCTCCCTCCACCTCGGGCAGGTTTTCTCAAAATTCCGGCCGGAATTCCAGCGGGATCGGACTCCCCTCCTCCCCAGCAATCCATCCCCGCCGTTGCATCACGAGGGGAGGAAAGAAGGAATGAAGGAAGGAGGGAAGGAGGGAAGGAGGGAAGGAAGGAGGGAAGGAGGGAAGGAGGGAAGGAAGGAAGGAAGGAAGGAAAGAAGGAAGGAAGGAAGGAA
>JAWWMS010000121.1:1699266-1712652 GCA_035048045.1 Chlorospingus semifuscus
TGCTGATTTGGGTTGAAACTCCCCCAAAAATTTGATTTTTCCAAGATTCTGGACGCACCAGGAAGCTCCTTCCCTTCTCTTCCCTCCCTCCCTGAATTTGGGGACAGCACAGAGACCCCCAAAGATCCCGACCTCCCCCATCCCTGGGGATCCCTAAAATTCCTCCTGGGATCTCTCCCAGCTGGGAATTCCCCTGCAGGGCCATCCCTGGATCCCAGCAGAGCCGTGGGATTCAGGGAAAAGCCTCCCCAGCCTCCCTTTGGCCATTCCCAACTGGGATTTTTCCAGCTGGATTTGGGGATTTTGGGGTTTTTTTTGGGTTTTTTTTCTTTTTGTAATGATTTTTTACAAAATGGTTCCCACCTCACCCCTTCTCCAGAGGAAATTCCTGCTGATTTGGCTCTGATTTGATCCAGGTCCAACTCTCACATCCCACTGGGAATGACCTCCCCTCCTCCTCCTCCTCCTCCACCCCTTTCCCAAATCCAAATATCCCAATTTAAAAAATTCCCCCCACCACCTTCCTTTCCTCCCTCAACCCTGGGTAAATTTCAAAATCCTGATTCCAATTCTTAATCCCACTTTCCTCCCCAGGAAGCAGCCACCCCTTCCCTAAAAACCCCCACTTCCAAATTTACTTTTTTGGGTATTTTTTTTTGTTTTTCTCTGGGATTTTTTTTTTTTGTTTGTTTGTTTGTTTGTTTTTCTTGGATTTTTTTTTTTGTTTTTCTCAGGAATTTTTTAAGTTCTGTTTGAAGCCAGCGTTGAGTTTTTACCCCTGGGTGCAGGTGGAGCTGTGGATGAGCCTGGATCCAGAGGCTGGATGGGGATTTCCTTCCAGAAGGATCCACAGCTATAGGATGATACAGGGCTTTTTGTCCTTAAAGGGATTCTCAGAAGCAGGAACTCCCACCAGGAGAGGATCATTCCGAGCATGCTGCTCACAGTAATTCATCAGCTCCGAGGATGCTTTGGAGACCTGGAGTTTGGGGATAAAAAAAAGCAGGAATTTGAGGGATAATCACAGGAATTTAGGGGATAATCCCACGTCAAAGTCAGCAGCACTTCCAGGGTTTTTGGGGTTTGACATCCAGCTTTTCCCAATAGAAATTCTGGGGAGATGAGGAGAAAAATGGGAATTTTTGAGGTGGAAAATCAGAGTGAGGAGTGTGGGGAAATGCTCCAGCTGGGAGATTTAAATTGAATATTTCATCTCTGTTTTTCAGGGATTTGGGATGAGCTTTAAAGACCTGGATATTGGAGAAAAAATCAGGAATTTATGGGAATATTCCCAGCTCAGAGTCATCAGTGCTTGCAGGATTTTTAGGGATTTACATCCAGCTTTTCCCTTAAGGATTTCAAAGGGATATTATTCCAAAGGGAATCCTGGAATGCTGGGGGAAACCCAGGATCTCTTCCCACTCCCACCTGAATTAGGAGTCTTTTGGAGCCAGGTCTCATAAACTCTTGGAGATTTCACACCTAAGATAGCTCAGCTACTTTAGGAGGAATAAAATTAGCGAGATGGCTTTTGTGGCAGTGTTGGAAACAAAAAGGTTTTAATAAAACTCAAAATAACAAATTCTGTAGAGAGAAAAACTAATCTAGGTGCAAGAAACCCTCTTCACAAAAACACCTCACAAAAGCCATTAGCTTTTTTGTTCTCTTTTTTTTCTAGTAAATTGTCCAAGCCAGACTTTTTAACTCCTGTCCTTAAATTTGAGGTGACGTCCCCTAAGTCTTATGAGCTTTTTCACCTCATTAAGGAGAGAAATTTCTGAGTTTATTTCCTTTTTATGGGGACAAAGGATAATTTTGTCACTCTGTCAACAAAGAGCACATTCCTATAACAAAGAGCACAATCCTATAACAAAGAGCCCATTCCAATAACAAAGAGCACATTCCTATGACAGCCCCTATAACAAAGAGAGCACATTCCCACTCCCATCCTCACCTTGATCCTCTCGATCCCGGCCTCGATGCGGAGCTGCTCCACGAGCTTCCGGGCCTGAGCTATGTTGTTAGTCGTGGACATTCTCTGCCATCGGCTCCGGGCCCCAGCACAGCAGAATCCTGCAGGGAACACGGGCACAGAGGGGCTGGAGCAGGGCTGGAGCTGCCCTGGCTCTGTGCTCCATCCCAGGATCATGGATGGATGGGAAGGGAGGTTAAAACTCATCCCCCACACCCACAACCACCAAAAAGAGCTTTGGTGGCCCCACTGATGCTTCCTGAGGTTGTTTCAAGTTCCCCTTTCCCTGAAGGAGCCTCAGGATCCCCTTTCCAGGGAGTTCTGTTGAAAGCTCTGCTGAGCAGACGGAAAAATCCGCCCGGTTCTGTGGGAGGGAAGCTCTGCCCCAGCACAGCCCGGGCTGGGCACCAAGGGGGGCTCTGGGGGCTCCTGGAGCCTTCTGGAACAGCCCTGGGGGCTTTGGGGTCCCTGGGGGGCTCCTGGAGCCTTCTGGAACAGCCCTGGGGGCTTTGGGGTCCCTTGGCAGGTGACACCTGCACGTGGGTCATGTCCAACCTGCACATGGGGTTGTGTCCATGGGACCACATCTGAACTTCCCATGGGATTTGTGTCCAGCCTTCCCATAGGATTTATGTCCAACCTGCCCATGGGATTTGTGTCCAACATTTCAATGGGATTTGTGTCCAACCTGCCCATGAGATTTACATCCCACCCACCCATGGGGCTGTCCCTGCACCCCCACAATGCCCTGACAGGCCCTGAACCCCCTTCCTTGGTTTCACAGCAGGAACTGACAGATTTTTTCCACGACACCCAAACAATCCCCCCTGTCCCGGGGGCACCTCCAGCCACACCGAACCCCTTGTCCAGACACCACCCTTGGCCTGTCCCCTCTGTGCCACCCCCGTGGAGGTGTCCCAGCCGCCACCTCCCGCCGCTGACTCAGCCCCAGGGCACGGGGGGCAGCTCCCACCCCGCGTTGGAGCCGGAGACGACTCCAGGAGGGGAAGGAGCCAAAGCAAACCCGCCAGCCGCCCACTGCAGCCCTTCCATGCCTTAATTAGAGGCTCCTCCAAGCTTCTCCCCGGGCCTGGCAGCTTCAAAGCCGAGCGTTCCCGGCGGGACCGGGGGTGGGAGCGCCCGGCCCAGCCCAAATCGTCGCTGTCTCGCCTATGTTTAGACGTTTGGGGAGTTCATTCCAGACCACAAGGGCACTCTCAGGGATTATTTTGTTTGGCAGCGTTCTCAGCTCCTCAATCCCTGAGCAGCACTCGGGAATGGGGCAGGGAAGGAGGAAACTGCAGCCCTGCATTCCCGGCTCCCCGAGGGAGGGAGGGAGGATTCCCTGAATTATCGGCGCTGTTTGGGAATCTCCGCCTCTCTCCCGTCCTGGAAGTTAAGTCAGGCCAGCACGGGGAAGCTGCCAGCGTGAAATCAGGTCCGGTTCTGTGGAAAACGGGAGGAGGAAGGAGGCTGTTCCCTGGGGAAGGAGCTCCTGCTCCGGTCTGAGGCGCTCCAAAACAGCCCAGCTGCAGCTCCCCAGTGAATCCCAGTGAATCCCAGTTCCCCTCTTCCCATTTGAGGCACTCCAAAACAGCCCAGCTGCAGCTCCCCAGTGAATCCCAGTGAATCCCAGTTTCCCTGTTCCAGCAGGGCCTTTTCCCCTCCCAAGAGCAGAGAGAAGCAGCAGTCGGTGCTGTCCCACAGGGGGATGTGAATCCCTCCCAGTCCCAAATTCTGCAATGGGATCAGGAGCAGGGAAAAGCTCTGTGCCAAAGCCCAGCTCCTTCCAAACCTGTGCCATGACCTCCAGAGCCCTTCCTGCTGCACAACTGCCAGAACTGTTCACCTGGACAAGAGTTAGCAGGCAGCTGGGGGGAAAAAATGCAAGGAATTTGTGTTTCCAAGTGTTTGCAGCAGCACAGGATCACCTGCCCGGACTTTCTCAGCTTCCTGTTTACGGAGGGAGGCCGATGAATCAGCCCAGGGAGAGTTCGGAGAACTTCTGGGAGCTGCTCCCACCCCCATCCCTGTCCCTGCAGCATCCTGAGGATCCAAAGCAGGGCAGTGCTGGATCCAAAACAAGAGCACTGCTGGATCCAAACCAGGGCACTGCTGGACCCACAGCCAGGGCAGTGCTGAATCTACACCAGGGCACTGCTGGATCCTAAACCAGGGCAGTGCTGTGGATCCAGCAGTGGATCCAAAACCAGGGCAGTGCTGGATCCAAACCAGGGCAGTGCTGGATCCAAACCAAGAGCACTGCTGGATCCAAACCAGGGCAGTGCTGTGGATCCAGCAGTGCCCAGATGTGGATCCAGCAGTGCCCAGATGTGGATCCAGCAGTGCTCAGATGTGGATCCAGCACTGCCCAGGCTGTGGATCCAGCACTGCCCTGGTTTTGGATCCATTGCTGGATCCAGCAGTGCCCATGTGCAGATCCAGCAGTGCCCAGATGTGGATCCAGCACTGCCCAGGTTTTGGATCCAGCACTGCCCTGGTTTGGATCCAGCACTGGCCTTGTTTAGGATCCAGCACTGCCCAAGTTTTGGATCCAGCAATGCCCTGGGTTGGATCCAGCAGAGCTCTGATTTTGGATCCATCTCCATCGTCCCTTTGCCCATTTTTTAAGGCAATCAGTGTTTGGGAAAGGGCTGGGATGTGACGTCTGCAGCCTGGGCAGGGAGCACAGGACAATGGGGACACCCAGGTCTCCTGCACACCCCCCAAAAGTGAAGAAATGACCCCCACAGAGGCCGAACTCCTTCTGCCAGGGGGGCAAACCCCTGGAGCCCAGCCTGGTCCCACCTCCTGCTGCTGCTGGAGCGGGGCCAGCGCTGCTGACTCCTGCCTCGCCTGGCTCTGCTCCGTGACTCAGCACCGGGCCTGAGTCACCGCAGCCCTCCTGAGCACAAACAAATCCTCCTGAATTCTGCAGCCGCGCTTCCCGGCTGCTCCCGGCAGCTGCGTTCGGGACAGGGCGATTTTCGGGAATGGCTCTGGTGGCGCTGTTCCTCACGCTGTGCCCTGGAGCTCTTCCAGCAGGGATGGAGTCACTGGGATGCTCCTCCTGGATCTGGCACATCCCAGCGCAGGGAACACTGACAGAAAGGTTTCCCAGCAGCACTGAAACCACGGGAAATCGATACAAATACAGGGAACGCAAGAGCAAGGGCAGGGAGGGATCATTGGGGTGGCACAGGTGGGAGGGAGGTTGGGAAATCCGGGATCCCACAGTGCAGGTGAGGTTTGGGAATGATGCAAACACAGCTCAGGAGGGTCTGACTGGAGCACAACCACTTCTGCCTGGTTCAGGGAAAGCACTGAGGTCGGGATAAACGCTGGAATGATCAGGGTTTGGTGTTTTAAACCGGTTTGGATATTCAGGACTAAAAGCAGGATGCTCAGAGCCACGTCTGACTCATGAACAGCCCCAAATCTCTCCTGGGTTCCAACCCTGCATTTCCAAGCTCAAATCCCGAGTTTTGTGCTCGCATTCCCACCAGCGGAGGCTGTGCCACCCTCCCGGTGCCGCGTCACGGCAGCACCGAGTGACGGCCGGAGCGGCCCCTCCGCGTCCCACGGCGCCGCTTTGTTCCCGAGCTCGCTCTCCCTGTGTGTGCCCGGCAGGCTGAGAAAGTCCCGATTTGGGGCTGTTTTTCCTGGGAAAAGGCAGCGCAAACCCGCGCAGCTCCTGACTCAGCGGCGCGCAGCAGCGGCGGGTGACAGCGCGGTGACAGCGCGGTGACAGCGCGGTGACAGAGCGGTGACAGCAGCGCTGGCTCTGCCGAGCCGTGACTCAGCAGCGGCTCCGTGCTGCAGGAGACGCCTCCTCCTCCTCTCCCATCACGGAGCTGGGCTGGCTCCGAGCAGCCTCTGCCCTTTCATCCATTTATTTATTGATTTATTCACGGATTTGTTATTCCCGGCGGGATGGAGGAGGCGCGGATCCCCCAAATCCATCCCCAAACCCATCCCCAAACCCATCGCTGCCTTTCCCTGGGCTCAGCCAAACCCTTCCCAGCCTTTCCCAACCGAAACGCGGCGCCGGGATCGCGGTCACGAGGGTGAAACCGGCCGGGAAGCCGGGCCTGTCCCGGCCTGACGGGCACCGGGGCTGGCACGGCTCCCGGGCGGCTCCGGCCCACGGTGCCACCTGCCCGGGCTGACGGCAGCGCGGAAATATGCGCTGATCCCGAGAGCGCCGGGAATTCCTGCATTCCTCCCATAGCTGCGAGCTGCCACTCCTCCGGCAGCCAGAGCCTGAGCGGCATTCGCCCTTCCAGGACCCCCTAAACCCCACAGGACGGCTTTTACCCTTCCAGGACCCCATTTACCTATCAGGACTGCACTCACCCTTCCAGGACCCCATAAACCTCTCAGGACCCTCTCTATCGTCCAGGACCCTACAAACCCCCTCAGGGCCTCATTTACCCTTCCAGGACCCCATTTACCTCTTAGGACTGCATTTACCCTTCCAGGACCCTATAAACCCCTCAGGGCTGCATTTACCCTTCCAGAACCCCATTTACCTCTCAGGACCCTCTCTAACCTTCCAGGACCCCATAAACCCCTCTGGGCCACATTCACCCATCCATGACCCCATAAACCCCTCCAGGCCATCCAGGACCCCATACACCCCTCAGGGCTGCATTCGCTCTTCCAGGACCCTATAAACCCCTCAGGGCTGCATTTACCCTTCCAGGACCCCATTTACCTCTCAGGACCCTCTCTACCCTTCCAGGACCCTATAAACCCCTCAGGGTGCATTCACTCTTCCAGGACTCCATAAACCCCACAGGACCGCATTTACCCTTCCAGGACCCCATTTACCTCTCAGGACCCTCTCTATCCTTCCAGGACCCCATAAACTCCACATTCACCCTTCCAGGACCCTATAAACCCCTCAAGGCCTCATTTACCCTTCCAGGACCAAAGTTTTGCTGCTTCTGTCTTCCTTTCCCCCACTGCCCACCCCAAAAAATGTGGGATTGGTGCAGCCTCCTTTTCCTGGTGGGATTTGGGATTCGCTCCGTGCTGGGGATGGGGGACGCACCCCTGGAACTCAGCCTTAATTAAATCGTGCTTTTAATTAATTAAAGAGCAGCCTCACATCCATTACATGGAGCTGCAAAAAACCCCAAACCCACCAGGACTGGGAATTCGGGGATGGAGCAGCTCAGGGGTCTCCAAACCCTCTGTGTTTTGGGATTTAGGGATGGAGAAGCCCGAGGGTTTTGGGATTTTGGGATGGAGCAGCCCAAGGGTCCCCAAACCCACCAGGACTGGGAATTCAGGGATGGGGCAGCCCGAGGATCTCCAAACTCTCCACGTTTTGGGATTTAGGGATGCAGCAGCTCCGTGGTTTGGGAATTCAGCAGCCTGAGGGCCCCCAAACCCACCAGGACTGGGATTTGGGGATGGAGCAGCCTGAGGGTCTCCAAACCCTTCATGTTTTGGGATTTAGGGATGGAGAAGCCTGAGGGTCTCCAAACTCTCCATGTTTTAGGATTTAGGGAGGTCTCCAAACCCTTCATGTTTTGGGATTCAGGGATGGAGCAGCCTGAGGGTCTCCAAACACTCCATGTTTTGGGATTTAGGGATGGGGCAGCCTGAGGGTCTCCAAACCCACCCAGGATTGGGAATTCAGGGATGGAACAGCCCCAGGGTCTCCAAACCCTCCGTGTTTTGGGATGGAGAAGCCTGAGGTTTTTGGGATTTGGGGATGCAGCAGCTCCATGTTTTGGGATTTCGGGATGGAGCAGCCTTAGGGTCTCCAAAACCACCTTGTTTTGGGATTTAGGGATGGAGCAGCCTTAGGGTCTCCAAACTCTCTGTGTTTTGGGATTCAGAGATGCAGCAGCTCCGTGTTTTGGGATTCAGGGATGGAGCAGTCCCAGGGTCTCCAAACCCTCCATGTTTTGGGATCCGGGGATGCAGCAGCTCCGTGTTTTGGGATTTCGGGATGGGGCAGCCCGAGGGTTTTGGGATGCGGGGATGCAGCAGCTCCCCCTGGCTGGAGCGGGGCCAGGAGCCGCCGCCACCTCCTTGGAGCGAGCCCGGAGCCAGGAAAAGCGGGGGGAGCCGGGCGGGGGAGCCGGGCCGGCGATCCCAGAGCCCGTTCCTGCTTTTCGGGATGACCTCACGGGTTTTGGGAACAGAGCGCGGCTGTTGGGGCCGCGGCGCTCGCTCCTTGTCTGGGCAAGAACAAAGCCGGCTCCATTTTCCCTTCACACTTCCTGCAGCAGCCTCAATGAGCCATTGAATTTTTCCCTGACTGCAGCAAGTTTTTATTCCCTTTTTTTTTTCCTTTTTTTCCCTCCCTTCACCTCCTTTCAGACCTCAAGATTTCTGTGGCGTGGGACCAGGAGCCATCGCAGGGTGGGAAAAATCCCTGAAAATTTCCTAAAAACTCCTTAAAAACTCCTGGGCTCTGCTCAGGAATGGATTTTCAGCCATTCCATGTCCCACCACAGCATGCACGGACCTTTTGGAGCTGCTCCATCCCACTTCAATCCATTCAAACCATAAAATCCAGGGAAACCTGAAGCATCCCCAAGGAATTCATCCCTTTTTTCCTGGGAAGCCTGAAGCCCCCAGGAATTCACCTCTCCCATTCCAGGGAGTTCAGGCCTGGCTGAAATCTCCTTCTCCCCAATTTCCCAGGTGCAGCCCCATAATTAACAGCCCTTTGCTAATGGAGCCTCAGAAGCCCAAGGGAGAATCTTTTCCCTAAGGCAGGAATTCTCCTGGAGCGGGAGAACTCAGCCCTGCTGGGAAGCAAAACCCCAAAACCTGAACCCCACAACTTTGGGATGAACACCCAGCTCCAGCTCTGGGCTGGAATGGGGACATGGAGCCACTCTGGGATCCTCATTCCCTACAAAAGGGCCCTGCTGGCACTGGGGATTTGGGCTCATTCCCGTTCTGGAATGGACATAGAGCTGCACCAGGATCCCCATTCCCTGCAAAAGGAAATGTAGGGAATGGGGATCCTGCTGGCACTGGGGCTCATTCCCGTTCTGGAATGGGGACATGGAGCCATTCTGGGATCCCCACTCCCTATAAAAGGGCCCTGCTGGCACTGGGACTCATTCCTGTTCTCAAATGGGGACACAGAGCCACTCTGGAATTCCTACAAATGGACCCTGCTGGCATCAGGGATTTGGGCTCATTCCCATTCTGGAATAGGTACATAGAGCTGCTCCAGGATCCCCATTCCCTACAAATGGGCCCTGCTGGCATTGGGGCTCATTCCCATTCTGGAATGGGGACATGAAGCCACTCTGGAATTCCCATTTCCTACAAAAGGGCCCTGCTGGCATCAGGGATTGGGGCTCATTCCTATTCTGGAAAGGGGACACAGCTGCTCTGGGATCCCCATTCCCTACAAAAGGGCCCTGCTGACACAGGGGTTCATTCCTGTTCTGGAATGGGGACATGGAGCCATTCTGGGATCCCCATTCCCTACAAGTGGGCCCTGCTGGCATCCGGGATTTGGGCTCATTCCCATTCTCAAATAGGGACACAGAGCTGCTCCAGGATCCCCATTCCCTACAAACAGGCCCTGCTGGTATCAGGGATTTGGGCTCATTCCCATTCTGGAATGGGGACATGGAACCACTCTGGGATCCCCATTCCCTACAAACAGGCCCTGCTGGCACTGGGGATTTGGGCTCATTCCCATTCTGGAATGGGGACACAGAGCTGCTCCAGGGCCCTGCTGGCATCAGGGCCCAGCTCACTCCCGGCCCTTTCCCGCTCCCTGGCCACGTGAGTGCCCTTTGGGGCACGGCCATCACATGAGTGCCACCCCCTGCTCTTTCCTCCTCCACCCATCCCCGCAGTCCTGTGACTTTCCCTCCCCAGCTTTGTTTTCATTCCTGCAGGAGCTCCAGAGGGTGACAGCGATGACAAAGCCACCCTAAATCATCCCCAAACCCCACGAGGGGTTCAGAGCCCGATGACTCCTCTGTGCTTGCCGGAGCACAAGGAGCCCAGCAGCTTTTTGCGTTTTCCCACAAAAGCGCGGCTTTTTGGGAAAAGGCCGATGACTGCAGCGTCATGTGAGGGTCTGCACTCCCTGCTGGGGCTGGCTCTGCCACGGGAGGAAGCTGAAGGTTCTTTTCTCTCGGTCACGCTGGGCTGGCACAGCTCCAGGGCTGAGCTCAGGGCTGGGGTTGCTGCCAGCGGCCGGCCCAGGCTAAAAAAGGGAATTTTCCCCAGTGTGTGAAAGGGCTGAGGCACGTGAGGGAGCTGCCCCGGGGTCACGGGCAGCTTTGGGCTGGCTGGGGTTTAAATTTAGAAAATTATCTGCTGCAGGTTGGGGAAAAACAGGGATAGGGAAAGAGGGAAAATTCTCTAGCTTTGGAGAGAGCTGATTGCAGCCCTGCAGGAGCTGGCAGGGAGGTGGAGGGGTTATTTACAGAGAGCCAGGATGCAGGGAATGGATTCCAGAGTGGGAAAGGGGGATTTGGGTGGGATTTGGGAGGGAATTCCTGCCTGTAAGGGTGGGGAGGGGCTGGGATGGATTCCTGGAGAAGCTGTGGTCTTTGCTGGGGTTTGATGGTAAAACAAGTGCAGAGGAGTCATCAGGAGGGAATGGCTTGATCAGGAAATGATCAGGCTAAGAAAATGATCAGGAGGGAATGGCTTCCAAACTGGAAAAGAGGAGATTTGGGTGGGATTTGGGAAGGAATTCCTGCCTGTGAGGGGCTGGGATGGGATTCCTGGAGAAGGGGGAAACAAGTGCAGAGGAGCAACCAGGAGGGAATGGCCTGATCAGGAAATGATCAGGCCGAGAAAATCATCAGGAGGGAATGGCTTCCAAACTGGAAAAGGGGAGATTTGGGTGGGATTTGGGAGGGAATTCCTGCCTGTGAGGGGCTGGGACAGGAGAAGCTGTGGCCTTTGCTGGGGTATGATGGTGAAACAAGTGCAGAGGAGTGATCAGGAGTGATCAGGAATGATCAAGCCAAGAAAATGATCAGGAGGAGGGAATGGCTTCCAAAATGGAAAAGGGGAGATTTGGGTGGGGTTTTGGAAGGAATTCCTGCCTGTGAGGATGAGGAGGGGCTGGGATGGGATTCCTGGAGAAGCTGCAGCCTTTGCTGGGGTTTGATGGTGAAACAAGGAAATGACCAAGCCAAGAAAATGATCAGGAGGAGGGAATGGATTCCACACTGGAAAAGAGGAGATTTGGGTGGGATTTGGGAAGGAATTCCTGCCTTTGAGGGGCTGGGATGGGATTCTTGGAGAAGCTGCAGCCTTTGCTGGGTTTGATGGTGAAACAAGCGCAGAGGAGTGATCAGGCTCTGAACCCAGCTTTGCATGAGGCCTTGTGGTGGTTAGGGATGATTTAGGGTGGCTTTGTCACCCTGTCACCCTCTGGAGCTCCAGCAGGAACAAAAACAAAGCTGGGGAGGGAAAGTCACACGACTGTGGGGATGGGTGGAGGAGGAAAAGCAGCAGCTGGGCCTGGATCCCTGGAAATTCCAGGGATGGAGCAACCTGGGACAGTGGAAAGTGTCCCCTGCTCGTGGCAGAATGATGTTGGCTTGGAATTCCCAGCTGCAAATCCCAATTTGCATCCCTGATTGGATAAAAAATGGATAAACAACATTTCTGTGCTGCTGGGAAAAGCTGTGCCCACACTTTGGCACTGCCTTGGAGTGGCCAGACTGGGATAAACTGGGATAAACTGGGACAAGGATGAAGGAGAGGCTCACCTGAGCTGGCCAGACCTGGCCCTGTGCAATCCCTGCCTAATTAGCACCTTCATTTAGGAGGTGAAATTAGGAGGAGCTCGGTGCCAGGACACTGAGGTGACACAGCTGATCCTGTTCCCCTCCTCCTCACCCATTCCAGCTACTTTTAATCCATTTATTTTTGCTTGTGAACTGTTAATTTCCATGTATTTTTATCTCAAATTTCACTATTTTAAAGCCAACACCCACCCACCCAACCTGCTGCAAAACCATCTGCATTAAGAGCTGAATTTAAAACTCAGGGTCAAAAATCCAACTCCCCCAACCACCTAAATTCAGGTTTTATTTGCCCAAAATTCACTTTGAGCACAGAAGTAGCTCAGCTTAACCTCCAGTCCCTCAGCTGAGATTAATTTGTGCTGCTCCTACCTGGAGTCTCCCAGGGCTTAAAATAGAGGGAGGAGAAGCAGGATTTAGCATGGTGTGAAAAAAACTGGGAATTTGGAATTCCAGTTTGGGAATTCAGCTGCTACTAAGGGCTAAAAAAAGGAGGCAGCAGGAGGAGTGAAGTCCTTGGCACAGAGTGGCTCCTCCTCCTCCTCCTGTTCCACCTTCTCCTCCTCCTCCTCTTCCCAATCCTTCCCTGGCACATGAGTCACGTTCCCTGAGGAACCCACTCAGCCCAGTTTTCCTCTCTGGGTGTGAAAAGAGCAGGAAAAATATCCTGGAATTGCCAGCAAGGTGGGGCTGAGCCCATGGCAGGCGCTGCAGGATCCCACAGCACCTCCAGCCCCAAACCTGGGCACAAACAGGGCTGAGTCAGCTGGGACACAATCCCAAATCCCCAAATCCCCAAATCCCCAAATTCCCAAATCCCCAAATTCCCAAACTGCCAAATTCCCAAATCCCCAAATCCCCAAAGCCCCAAATCCCCAAATTCCCAAATCCCCAAATTCCCAAACTGCCAAATTCCCAAGTTCCCAAATTCCCAAATCCCCAAATTCCCAAATGCCACCGTGGGAGGCTGCAGGGAACGTGTCCTGAGGGATGAAATAAGGACAGAATTTGGGCATGGAAAGAGCCTTAAATGCAGATTTTGGTTAAAAATGGGGATTTTTGGATGGCTGCAGGCACGTGGCACAGCTCTGGTGCCATGTGAGGAAATTCTGCTGGCTGGGATTGCCAAAAACAGGAGAGAGGGAGAGGGATCAGAGCTCCAGGAGTGCTGGTGTGTGATAACTGCAGAGTCCTGAGGGCTGATATTGGATAATATTGATAATTGATAATTGGTAATGCTTATATTTGAGAATTGGATAATGCTGATGTTTGATATTGGATAATTGGATAATAATGATACTTGATAATTGTATAATTCTCATATTTGACATTGGATAATATTGATATTGGATAATTGGACAATGCTGAAGCTTGATAACTGGATAATATTGTTATTTGATAATGCTGATATTTGATAACTGCATAATATTGATATTTGATTATTGGATAATCGTGGTATTTGGTAACTGGATAATCCTGATATTTGATAATTGGATAATATTAATATTTGATAATTTGGTAATGTTTATATTTGAGAATTGGATAATGCTGATATTTGATAATTGGATAATACTGATATTTGATAATTTGGTAATGTTTATATTTGAGAATTTGATAATGCTGATGCTTGATAACTGGATAATATTGATA
>JAWWMS010000121.1:1713129-1723173 GCA_035048045.1 Chlorospingus semifuscus
CCTGATATTTGATAATTGGATAATATTGATATTTGATAATATTGATATTTGATTATTATGTAATATTAATATTTGATAATTGAATACTGTTTATATTTGATCATTTGATAATATCGATTTTTGATAATTGGACAATATTGATATTTGATAATTGGGGAATGCTAATATTTGATAATTTGATAATATTGAATATTTCATAATTGTGTATTATCAATATTTGATAACTGGATAATATTGACATTTCATTATTGGATAACGCTGATATTTGATAATAAGATAATGATATTTGATAATTTGATAATGCTGATATTTGATAATGCTGATATTTGATAATTTGATAATTCTGCTATTTTATTACTGGAAAATGCTGATATTTAATAATTGGATAATGCTGATATTTGAGAATTTGTCCACCAGTCCTGACTCCTGGGACAGGACAGGACAGGAGGTTCCTGGCCTGGCACCCTGCTCATCTGTCCCTCCCCTGTCACCTCCTGCAGCAGCTCCAGCCCAAAGCTCCCCCACATTCCCAAACCCCAGGAGGCTCCTTGGACACTCCCAGGGATCCACAGCTGCTCTGGGAATCTCCAAAATCCTGAATTCGGGGCTGGGAACTGCGGCTGGAGCCGTTCCCAGCCTGTGATGCCTTTCCCAGATGTGCACCCAGATAAAAACTGAGTTTGCCCAGGGGCTGGGATCCCCCTCTGTGGGAAAACTGAGCTCAAATTCCCCCAAAACCTGGGAAAACAAAGAGGTGTCAACTCTGTGAGGGAGGAAAATCAACATCCAGGAGGGAAGGAGCAAAGGATCAGGAATTCCAGCTTGTTCCCTGTGTTTGCAGACAGAGGACAAAACCTGAGGGTTTCAAAAAATATTTAAACCAATTAAAAATCAGTTTTTAAGTTTCAGGTTCCAGTTTTAAGTAAAAAAAAAGCAGTTTAGAAATCAGTTTTGTGCTGGTGAGCTCAAGTGCAGGAGCTCAGGAGGAAGGAAAAGGTTTCTTACAAACCACAGATGTTTCACTGCTGCCCCAAAACCCTTCCCAGTTTGTTGGGTTTTCCCTGAAAACTTGGGGTTTTCACCCAAATCCTTCATCAGTGGTTTCACTTCCAAGAGCTGCAATTTCCTGAGCTTTTCCCAGCTTCTCTGTGGGTTCAGCAGCTCTTCCAGGCAGCGTTTCCTATTTCCCCCAAAAAGGTTCAGCTGAGCCATCCCCAAATGAGCATTTTGTGCTTTGACAGCTCTGAGCTTCTCAGAATTCTGACAAATCACCCTGAGCTCAGAGAACACGTGAGCCTTGCTGGGAAACAATCCCCAAACCAATCCCAAACCCAGGGATTTGGGGTTTTTATGGATGGGGGATGTTTTGTGGGGAGGATTTTATGGATTTGTGTGGATTTATGAGGATTTGCTCCTCGGTTCGGGGTGCAGACAAGGCAAACCTTCCTGCAGCTGGAATGGGATGTCTGGGGGTGTTTATTGGGATGATCCTGGTGTTTATTGGGATGATCCTGGTGTTTATTGGGATGATCCTGGTGTTTATTGGGATTTCTCAGCATTCCCAGGGAAAGGCTGGGTGACTCAGGACGGGAAAGGCAGCACCGAGCAAACCCCGGTGATCCCTTTGTCCTGCCCACATCTCCCTAAAACAAACCCCAGGGGCTTCCTCAGCTGGTGGAGCAGCAGAAAAGGGAATTTTTGGGTTGGAAAAGCCGTGTGGGGGCAGTGGGGTGAAGGTTTCTGGGTGTGCAGGTGCAGTGTGGGAGGGCAGGAAGGACAAACCCCAGAGTGAGTCAGCAGCGCTCTGGCTGCTTCCTTATCTCACATCTCTGAGCAGAAAGGGCAAAGCAGCAAAGCTGAGCTCAGCTGAGCTGGAAAAGGGCTCCAGAGCTGCTGGGAAGTGCAGGCAGGGCTTGGATTTGGGATTTTCCTGCTGCCAGAGAGAGGAGATGAGGGGAAATTGGGATGCAGCTGCAGTCAAAGGCGGCGCCGTGAGCGTGGATGGAAATGGGGGATGCAGCTCACCCCAAAAAAACAGAATTTCCAGCAGGAAAACACAGATCACAGTGGGAAGGAGGGTCCCACCCAGGAAAAGATGGAATCACAGTTGCCATGGTGGGAAATGAGGGTTCCACCCTGCTCAGAGTCTCCCTCGTGGCTTTCCTTGGGGGAATTCCTCCTCTTCTTCATATTTCCTCCTAAAAATGGGGAAAACATCTTTCCTTCTCCTCATTCCCACCTAAAAATGAGACAAACACCTCTCCTTCTCTTCATTCCCTCCCAAAAATGGGGGAAACATCTCTCCTTCTCCTCATTCCCTCCCAAAAATGAGGGAAGCACGTCTTATCCTTCTAATTCCCCCCAAAAAATGGAGTAAACACCTTTCCTTCTCCTCATTCCCCCCAAAAATGAGACAAGCACCTCTCCTTCTCCTCATTCCCCCCAAAAAATGGATTAAACACTTCTCCTTCTCCTCATTCCCCCCAAAAAATGGGGCAAACACTTCTCCTTCTCCTCATTCCCCCCAAAAATGGGGCAAACACCTTTCCTTCTCCTCATTCCCCCCTAAAACCAGGGTGAACATCCCAACTTTTCTTCCCTTTAATCCTTAAAGGATTAACTGTGCCCCTAAATAAACAACACTCAGGAAAACAGGAGGGATGATGCAATTTAAATAAGAAAAACAACACAACAGATTAATTTTTGCCTTTTTTTTTTTAAGGCAAGGAATAGAAGAGCAGAGCTGGTACTGACAGGCCGAGAGGCCACCACAAAGAAACCAGAACAAACTCCTCACCCTGAGCCAGCACCACCCCATGCAGGGATTTCTGAGCCAGCCTTCCAAGTGAATTCCCAGAAAATCACGTGGATTCAGGAGCAGGAGGGTTTCCAATGTTTTCCTGGCAGGGCTGAGAGCCAATTCCCAACTCCTGGAGCAGCTCTGGAGCTCAGCCCTGAGCTCTTTGTGTGCTCCAGGTTGGGGCAGGAGAGATTTGGGGGAGAGATTTTACAGAGAGATTTTAGGGATGGATTTTAGGGATGGATTTTAGGGACTGGAAGATCATGTGGATTTAGGAGCAGGAGGGTTTCCAATGTTTTCCTGGCAGGGCTGAGAGCCAATTCCCAACTCCTGGAGCAGCTCAGTCTGAGCTCTAGGAGAGATTTGAGGGACAGATTTTACAGAGACATTTTAAGGATGGATTTTAGGGATGGATTTTAGGGACAGAAGCAGGATGGAAGGAAAATTCCTGGGAAATTCAGGATGGTGGAAGAGCCAGAGCAGCACAAACAACTCTGCAGCCACAGGGTTTGATTGAAAGGCTCTTTGAATTTCTGTGTGTAAAAGGACAGAGTGCAAATGGCACAGAGTGCTCCAAAGGCTCTGGATCATCCCTGATGATCCATCCCCACCTCCTCCAGCCCCAGGAATGAGTCAGGCAGGCCCTGAGCAGGGCAACACCTCCGTGCAAGGCTGGGTCACGGCACCTGCCCCACTCACAGCTGATTTCAAAAAACGCCATGAATTCTGTGCAAAAAATAAATATCAAACAGATTTAACAGCACCCAGCAGCAAGAGGCACAACAGGAGCCTAAAAGGTTTTTTATCTGCCCAATTTTCTCTCCTCCCTGCACATCTGGGCAGATGTTGAGGCCAAAATTCAGGCTGTGCTGATCAGAGGAAGAAAAGAATTTAAAAAAAAAATTCCCACCTCCAGCTGGAAGGCACCCAAAAGCTTGGCTGCAGTTTGGGTCTGAAACAGCACCTTATTTAGACAATCTGAGGAATGTTTGGGAGGCTGCTCTGGCTGGGGATTTGCATAATGGGTGTCTGTCCGTGCTTACCTAAGAGCACAGGAATCCTGTCTGTCAGTCGGTCTAGACTGTGGGGTTGGATCCAGGGAATCTCCCAGCCAGGAATAACACGGGCAGCAGGGCAGGCTGCTGCCACCTGCCGATGGCACCCAGAGGTTTGGCAGCAAATTTGATTTTTGGGGTGATTTTTTGGGGGTTGGGGTTGTGGCGAAGACCTTGGCTCAGGGTGAAAATCCATCCTCATCATCCTCATCCTCTTGGGAAAACCCCACTGCTCCTGGTGGCCCTGCAGAGCCTCACCCCGCTCTGCTGGTGGTTCCATTTTTAATTAAAGCATTGGGAGCGCTTTGACTAAGGAATTTCCATAGAAATAATGAGATTAAAGCCAATTAATAAATAATAAAAGCAAAGTCCCACAAGCGCTGGCCAAGCGCGCCCTCTGCGGGTCGCACTGAGGAACTGCAGGCAAGGAAATCCTGGGAGGTTTTTTCCCTTAAAAAATGGGATTTTAAGGGATTTTTCACCCGAAATGCACAAAATCAGCCCATTTCCATTTCCCAAAGCTGGGGAAACGCAGAGCTCTGGAGCCACCTGGATCTCAGCTCTTTGGGTGACACAAGAGCAGCAACCACTCATCATCCTCATCATCCTCATCACCCCAGTGTCCTCCTGTCCCAAAGTTTGATCTCCTGTGGGGAGATCAAACCCCTCCCAAATCCAGAGAGGGCTCAGCCTCCTGCCCCTTGAATTCCCAAGGTTATTCCAACAAAAACCCTGAGGATGATCCAGCCCTGGGACAACACAGCCACAATTCCCAGCTCTGGGTTTGTCACCTCCAAACAACCCCAAAACAGCCCCAAACAACCCCAAATAATCCCAAATAACCCCAAATAATCCCAAATAACCCCAAACAACCCCTTCACAGAGTTTTCCATGGAACAGCAGCTCCCACACAGCTCCAGGTCCCCTCTGGAATGCAGAGATCTCCCTCCTTAATTAATGAGGTAATTGCAGCACATAATGAGGTCCCATCATCAGCAGCACCCACAGAACCCAAATTCACATCCAAACCCATTCCAAACCCTTCATCCAGAAAGTTTTCCAGATAAATGAACCAATTAATGGGAAATTAATCAATAATGAGACAAATCTGCTCACCTTCCTACTGCAGAGCAGCCTCGTTCTCCACGTGGATTCCTTGATTTTTTCTGGATTCCTCAATTGCTCCTGCCAAGGAAAATGGGAATGCAGATCCATCAGCCCAAGCAGGTGGAGCTGTGTTATTAATGGAGTTATAATTTGGGATATTTACCCCATCATGGCATTAATTATAATTGGTGAGGGACATCCCTGGTTTGATCAATATCCAATTATTCACTGGGAAATCTTCATTGATTAAAAATCAGAATAATGACAGAGAAGTTGTGGAATTTTTCTTTGTTTTTATAAATCACAGCTTGAGTGAGGGCTCAGGGAAATTTTTGGGTCTAAATTGTATTTTTTGGGGGAAAAGCAGAGAGGGAGAGGGGTTTGTATCATTTTGGGGGGAATGAGGAGAGGGAAAGGTGTTTGCTTCATTTTTGGGGGGAAAATGAAGAAAAGGAATTGCATCATTTTTGAGGGGAATGAGGAATTGGAAAAGTGTTTGTTTGCCTCATTTTTTCGAGGAAATATTAAAAATAGGAAGTGTTTCCCCATTTTAGGGGGCAATGAGGAGAGGGAGAAGTGTTTGCATCATTTTTGGGGGGGAATGTGAAAAAGAAGAGGAATTTCCCCCATTTTAGAGGAGAATATGAAGAAGAGGAGGAGTTTGCCCCATTTCTGAGAGGGAATGATGGGAGGCAGAAGTTTCTCCCATTTTTAGGGGCAATATTAACAAGAGGAGAAATTTCCCCCATTTCAAAGGAAAATATGAAGGAATTTGCATCATTTTTTGGGGGGAGGAATATGAAGAAAAGGAGGAGTTTGCCCCATTTCACAGGAGAAGATGAGGAATAGGAATTTGCATCATTTTTTGGGGGGAATGTGAAGAAGAGGAAGAGTTTTTGCCCCATTTCAGAGGAGAATATGAAGAAGAGGAGTCTGCATCATTTTTTGTGGGGAATATGAAGAAGAGGAGGAGTTTGTCTCATTTCAGAGGAAAATATGAAAGAATTTGCATCATTTTTTTGGGGGGAATATGAAGAAAAGGAGGAGTTTGCCCCATTTCAGAGGAAAATAATAATAAGAGAACTTTGCATAATTTTTCTGGGTGGGGAATATGAAATAGAGGAGGAATTACCCCCATTTTTTGTGGAGAATATGGAGAAGAGGAGGAGTTTGCCCCATTTCAGAGGAAAATATGAAGGAATTTGCATCATTTTTTTTGGGGAGAATATGAAGAAGAGAAGGAGGTTTTGCCCCATTTCAGAGAAGATGAGGAAGAGGAGTTTGCATCATTTTTTGGGAGGGAATATGAAGAAAGAAGAAGCATTTACATCATTCTAGGGACAGTTACAGAGCATTTCACCACAGAAAAAAAGAGTTTTCAGCACAAAAAAAAAAGTTCCTGAGCATTTCAGCACAGAAACAAAAAGTTTCCTGCCGTGGCTGAGCACATCCTGGAAGGTTGAATTTCCAAGAAAAGCTCAGTCCCAGGCTGCAGGAACGAGCTGCCCTTGGGAGAGCTCCCAAAACCCTGCCCAGAACCCCTCGTGCCTCACGTCCCCTTCCCAGCACAACATTGCTCAACCCAGCTGGAGTCAGGGCAGGAGAATTCCAAGAATCCATCAGAGCTGAAATCCAGCCCTGCTTGTTTTCCTCGCTCACTGGTTGAACACAAACAGGGTTTTTTTTTTTGTGTTTTGGTTTGGTTTGTTTTTCTAAAGGAGTCAAACTCACGTCAGTGATTCTGGGCTGGGGTTCCTTTCACCTTCTCCTTCTCTGCAGTGGGTTCAGGGGTGAGGAACAGCCAAAAAAAGGAGTTTAAACTTGGTCTGGTTTTGGTTTTTAACAGAGATTTTTGACAGATTTCACATTGCAGGGCCAGATCTGTGTGGAAATAGGAAGGTGAGGGCAGGGAAAAAAAGGTGAATTTGGGGCAAGGTCAGGAGAGCAAAAAGGAATTGGGGACAAAGGCACAAACACCTCAAACAGCTCCAAGTTTGGAATTGGCTTTGGAATGGGAAATCCTTGAGGCTCAGGGAATCCTGGAATGGTTTGGGATGGAATGGGCTCAAATCCCACCCAGTTCCACCCTTCCCAATGCCCCAGGTTGCTCCAAGCCTCTGGAATTGGGCATTTCCAGCCACTCCCAATGCCCCAGGTTGCTCCAAGCCTCTGGAATTGGGCACTTCCAGCCATTCCCAATGTCCCAGGTTGCTCCAAGCCTCTGGAATTGGGCACTTCCAGCCATTCCCACTCCTCCAGGGAGATTTTCCACAGCACCACCCATGAATCCCTGGATTCTGGGGAGGTTTTAGCTGGATTTGGGATGGGAGGATGGAAAAAAGCACCTGGATCATCAGGATCCCTTGGGATGGGCAATCCCTGAGGCTCAGGGAATCCTGGAATGGTTTGGGCTGGAAAGAGCTCAAATCCCACCCAGTTCCATTGCCCCAGGTTGCTCCAAGCCCCCAAAGGATTGAAATTCCAGGGAATTCATCCCCACAGTGCAGCTGACAAACAAACAGGAGCATGAGCTGACAAAATGCAGCAGCTCTGGGAGGTTCCAAGGGCAGGGAAAGCCAGCAGGAATTTTGGGATAAGATCCAACCTTCAGCTGCCATCCTGACTTCAGAGGGATTTTCCAAGGCAAACAATTCCACGGAGGTGAAGCTGCTGCCAAAATCAGCTCCACACAAACCACCCCAAACCAAATCACCTCCAAACCCCTCAGCCAGGTAAAATGAACCCATTAATGTCAGATTAATCAATAATAAGAATTCCCTTCCCCTCAGACCAAGCTGAGCTGAAATTCTGCAGTGACAGCACAACCTGTGCTTTATTTCTGTCAGTTTTCCCTGGAATTTTGGGCTGCTTTGGGTTTCTCCTTTTATGTTTTCCTTTCCAAAGCCACACAGAGGTTCCTGCACTAAAAATGGTTAAATTTCAGGTTTAGAGCTGCTCTCAGAGACCCCATGGGGACCTGGCAGCAGCCACACCACAACCACAGGGGAAAAAACAACCCTGGAGCTCTCCAGAGGGACAGGATCCCACCTCTGGGTTGTTGTTCACAGCCCTGCAGGATCCCTGCTCTGCGAGGGAAAACAAGGCTGACCTCAGCTGGAAGAAACTCTGCAATAAACTCTGCCCCCTCCTTCCTGCCAGCCCTGTCCTGGTGCAAAGGTTTGGAACCTGATACTGCACAGGCTCCTGTTGACAGACACCGCAGTGGAGCAGCCCTGCTCTGCTGCCAGCCCAGCTGGGGACACTCTGGGGACACCCAGGGACACTGAGAATTCCCTGTGCCCCAGACTCTGCCATTCCCTCTGGGAAATGTCCCCTGGATCCGGGGCTGGGGGGCTTGGGAAGGCTCTGCCCCCTCCCCACAAAGGCAATTCCTGCTGGGAATGTCACGCTGGCACCTGGGGCAAAACCCTGCCTGGATCTGGGTTTTCCTGCCTCTATCCAGGTTTTCCTGCCTCTATCCAGGTTTTCCTGTTTGGATTCAGGTTTCCCTGCCTGTACCCAGGTTTTTCCTGGCTCCATCCAAGTTTTCCTGCCTCCATCCAGGTTTCCCTGGCTCTATCCAGGTTTCCCTGTCTGTATCCAGGTCTCTCTGCCTGTATCCAGGTTTTCCCAGTTGTACCCAGGTTTTCCTTTCTGGATCCAAGTTTCCCTGCCTCTATCCAAATTTTCCTGGCTGTATCCATGTTTCCCTGGCTCTATTCAGGTTTTCCTGCCTGTATCCAGATTTCTCTTCCTGTATCCAGTTTTTCCTGCCTCTATCCAGGTTTTCCTGCCTGTTTTCCTGGCTGTATCCAAATTTCCCTGCCTCCATCCAGGTTTTCCTGCCTCTATCCAAGTTTCCCTGAGTGCATCCAGGTTTTCCTGCCTGTACCCAGGTTTTTACGGCCTCCATCCAGGTTTTCTTGCCTGTATCCAGGTTTCCCTGCCTCCATCCAGGTTTCCCTGCCTCTATCCATGTTTCCCTGCCTCCATCCAGCTTTTCCTGCCCTTCCTTCCTCCCCTGACCCTGCCAAGCCTGACCCATCCCTTTCAGAGATGCCCGGAGCGGGTGTGGGCAGCAGGAAGGGGAATTCCCTCCCCAGTTCTCTGCAAGCACCAACAGTTGGGAATGTGAAGCATCCTGGAGGGCCAGAGCCAGGAAAGGAACCGGATCCTGCAGCCCAGCCCAGCAGAATTCCCCTCTGGAGCCAGGAATGCCTGGGGAAGGAGCAGGAGCCTTCCCAGGAGGAGCCCCCAGCTCAGCAGCAGAAGGAATTTTGTGCTGCTGGAATTCTGTGCTGCTGGAATTTTGTACAGCAGGAATTCTGTGTCCTTGGAATTCTGTGCTGCAGGAATTTTGTGTCCCCAGAATTCTGTGCCCCTGGAATTTTCTGCTGCTAGAATTCTGTGCTGCTGGAATTTTGTGCCCCTGGAACTCTGTACTGCTGGAATTCTATGCTGCAGGAATTCTGTGCTGCAGGAATTCTGTGCTGCTGGAATTTTGTACAGGAGGGATTCTGTGCTGCAGGAATTCTGTGTCCCTGGAATTCCATGCCCCTGGAATTCTCTGTCCCTGGAACTCTGTGCTGCAGGAGTTCTGTACCCCTGGAATTCTCTGCTGCTGGAATTCTGTGCTGCAGGAATTCTGTGCCCTTGGAATTCCATGCTGCAGGAATTCTGTGCTGGTGGAATTCCATGTCCCTGGAATGTTGTGTCCCTGGAATGCTGTACTGCAGGAATTCTCTGCCCCTGGAATTCTGTGCTGCTGGAATTCTGTACAGCAGGAATTCTGTGTCCCTGGAATTCTGTGTTGCAGGAATTCTGTGGCCCTGGAACTCTGTGCTGCAGGGGTTCTGTACCCCTGGAATTCTGTGCTGCAGGAATTCTCTGCCCCTGGAATTCCATGCTGCAGGGATTTTGTGCTGCAGGAATTCTGTGCTGGTGGAATTCCATGTCCCTGGAATGTTGTGCTGCAGGAATTCTTTGCTGCTGGAATTCTGTGCCACTGGAATTCTGTGCTGCTGGAATTCTGTACAGCAGGAATTCTGTGTCCCTGGAATTCTGTGTTGCAGGAATTCTGTG
>JAWWMS010000121.1:1726791-1737462 GCA_035048045.1 Chlorospingus semifuscus
TCCATCCATCCATCCATCCATCCATCCATCCATCCATCCATCATCCATCCATCCACATCCACCCATCCATCCATCCATCCATCATCCATCCATCCATCCACATCCATCCATCCATCATCCATCCATCCATCCATCCATCCATCCATCCATCCATCCATCCATCCATCCATCCACATCCATCCATCATCCATCCACATCCATCCATCCATCCATCCATCCATCCATCCATCCATCCATCCATCCCTCCCCACAATTCCCATTCCCTCCCCCATCCAAGGGGATTTGTCCCCTTTGAAGGAACCAGCCACATCCATGACATCCCTGAGGCTGCCTCAGGGGAGTTCCAACAAAAGAAACCAGGGAAAAATAACCTGAGCACCTCATGGAAGTGAGAGACAAGGAGAGTGACAAAGATTCAAGGGAAGAAAGGGAAGAGGAAGGCAGAGCTGCAGCATTTCATCTTCTGTTCCTCCCCACAACCAGCCAATTAAAAAGCCCACACACTAAATTAATTCCAGTTCCAGGGGAGCTGGAAATACAGAGCCACTATTTAGGTTAGGGAAAATTGCTGCATTCTGTTCCTTTGTCAGGTGGCAGAGAATGACATCTGCAAAAGGGAAAAAAAAAAGGGGAAAAAAAAAGCAAAAAAAAGCAGAGTTTGGGATCCAGCACAGCAGAAGCAAAGGAAAAGGAGGGAATGCAGGGAAGGAGCCCCATCCCCACGGACAGGGCACAGAGCTGAGCAGAGATCCCCATGTTCTCCCAGCCCTCACACCTCCTCAGTTCCTGCTTTTGTTTGGAACAAGTGCCCAGGATGTGGTCACAGAGCTCTGCTTCCCTAAAACCCTTCCCAATGTTTCATTTATCCCTCTGATAAAACCCAGCCCTGCCAGCGTCATCGGCTCCAGGGTAAACATCGCAGCCAGGTTTGTGGGGACTCTGGGATTTCATCCCTCTCTTCTGGGCAGAGAAACCCCCAATTCAAGCTGGAATTTTAAGGGAATAAACCCCAAAGGGAGCAGAGAATACAAATTATTATCCCAGCTTTTTTCCAAGGATGACAAAACCCAAGCAGGGTTTTGCTGGAGGCCTCAGGGCAGTGCCAGGCTCAGCTTTGCAGAGGGAGCTGCTCCACTCCCTGTGTAATCATTAACAGCAAAACCCAGCCCAGATAAAGCCAGGGAGCAGCACCTGGAGCAGGGAACAGCAGCAATGACAATTAGGAAAACCCATCCATTTGTCTGGGAATTGGGAAAACTCATCAATTTATTTGGGAGCTGGAAAAACTCATCCATTTGTTTGGGAACTGGGAAAACTCATAAATTTGTTTAGGAATTGGGAAACCTATCGATTTGTTTGGGAATTGAGAAAACTCATCCATTTTTTGGGGAATTGGGAGAACCCATCCATTTGTTTGGGAACTGGGAAAACTCATAAATTTGTTTACGAATTGGGAAAACCCATCCATTTGTTTGGGAATTGGGAAACCCATCCCTTTGGGAATTGGGGAAACTCAAAAATTTGTTTGGGAATTGGAAAAACTCACCCATTTGTTTGGAAACTGGGAAAACTCATAAATTTGTTTGGGAACTGGGAAAACTCATCTGTCCATTTGTTTAGGAATTGGGAAAACCCATCCATTTGTTTAGGAGCTGAAAAAACTCATCCATTTATTTAGGAATTGGGAAAACTCATAAATTTGTTTAGGAATTGGGAAAACTCACTCATCCATTTTTTGGGGAATTGGGAAAACTGATGCCAGGCCCTGGACCCAGCTGGCAGCAGGAGCTCCGTGCCAGGGATGCCCCTGCAGAGCTCTGTGGTGCCACCAGGACATGATGGGGACAAGGACAAAAGCCCCAGGATGTGGCACAGGGAGGGGCAGAGCTGGCCCCACAAACAGAGAAATAATTCAGGAAAATGAGTTGGGATTACAGGAAACCCAGTGGAGTTTATGGAGCCTTTTCCTGCCTGCTCTGAGCTCCCAAACTTCGGGATTTACACCAAAACCCCTCAGGGCTGCTCTGACAGGATCATGGATGTGGGATTTGGAGAAAAATCCTATTTAGGATCACAGAACCTCAGGAAAACAAACTGGGATTACAGGAAACCCACTGGAAGTTCAGTGGAGCTTAGGGAACTTTTTCCTGCCTGCTCTGAGCTCCCAAACCTTGGGATTTACACCAAAACCCCTCAGGGCTGCTCTGACAGGACCATGGATGTGAGATTTGGAGAAAAATTGTGTTTAGGATCATGGAACCTCAGGAAAACAAGTTGGGATTACAGGAAAGCCAGTGGAGTTTAAGGGAACCTTTCTCTGTCTGCTCTGAGCTACCAAATCTCAGAATTTTCACCAAAACCCCTCAGGGCTGCTCTGACAGGACCATGGATGTGGGACTTGGAGAAAAATCCTATTTAGGATCCTCAGATCCTAAATGGAACCTCAGGAAAACAAATTGGGATTACAGAAAACTCACTGGAAGTTCAATGGTGTTTAAGGAAACCTTTTCCTCCCTGCCCATGGAATGCACGTGGAATGCCTCAGGAATTGCAGGAAAAAGGGAGAATTTGCACCTGGAATGCCTCAGGAATTTGTACCTGGAATGCCTCAGGAATTGCAGGGGAGAAATTGTACCTGGAATGCCTCAGGAATTGCAGGAAAAATGGAGAATTTGTACCTGGAATGCCTCAGGAATTTGTACCTGGAATGCCTCAGGAATTGTAGGAAAAAGGGAGAATTTGCACATGGAATGCCTCAGGAATTGCAGGAAAAATCCTAAATAGGATTTAGGAAGAACCTCAGGATGGTTTGGGTGGGAAGAGAACTCAAACCCCACCCCATTCCAAGGGCAGGGACACCTCCCACCATCCCAGGTTGCTCCAGCCTGGCCTTGGACACTCCCAAGGATCCAAAGCTGCTCTGGGAATCCCATCCTGTTCCCTCAGCACCTTCACAGGGAGGAATTCCTTCCCCAAAATCCCTCCTGGAGCTGGCAAAGCTGGAAAATCTGTCAGGATTTGTCCTGGAAAATCTGGAAAATCTGGAAAATCCGTGTCCCTCAGGATGAACCAGCTCAGGAGGTTGGAGGGAAGCTCCTGAGCAGGAAATATTCCAGGATCCTGGCAGGAATGGGATTCCAGCTCTCCTTGTGTCATTCCTCACTGCCAGCTCCACCACCAAACCTTCAAAGAGCAAAAAAACCTTTGAATTCCCCCAAATCCTGCTCCTAAGGAGATCCCTGTCAGCCAGGAAGGCAAACTGGGAGTATTTATAGCCCTGGATTAGAGCAGGATCTGCTGGGAATGCAGGGAATGGAGCAAATTCCCATTCCTGGGGAGGTGACAGAGGTGACAGATTTATGAGCTCTCACTCCACAATCCATTCTTTTTTTCCAGCACATTTATACAGAGTTTCTGCAGCTTTATCCTGCTCTTCTCCTGGAATTTTTTCCCATTCCCACTCCCTTGGGGAATCAGGGATCAGGAACAGGGATTTATTAAACCCTGGAATTTCTCCTCCACACCAACCTTTCAAAGCAGGATCATGGTGTTATCCTGGAAGGATTGCATGAGCAGCACTGCCAGCCCTCAGCATCCCTGATTTTATTACAACAAAACCTGGCAAAAATAAGTTTTTCCTTGGATAATCCCACTGAACTTTGCAGAAATAACAAATTTTACAACTCCTGCAATTTACAACCACCCAGAGCACTGAGGAGAAAAAAATATTCCTGCTTGGCTAAAACCTAGGAGAACATCCAGGAAAATACACATGTGGACAAAAAGCTTTTTCCAATCTGTTCTAGAATGAAATGGAAGGTGGCCAGGCCCACCCCTTTTCCCACCCAGCCATTCTGTTTTATTTTAAATCAGCAGCCCCAAACTCCATCCATGGGCACCAGCACTTGGATCAGCTCCACACAATCAGTCCCAGCAGGAACCCAAACCCATAATTACAGCAGATGGAAATGGAAAACATGGAAAACACCAGGCAGGGAGGGTTTATTTATGCAGGGGACAGGAGTTTTGAGGATGAGACAAATAAATCAGGGGAAAAAAAATGGATTGGGGGAGTTTGGGGGAAAAAGCAGCCGCAGCAGAGGCTCTGTGGGTGCTGAAATTGCAGGAAAAATGGAGAATTTGCACCTGGAATGCCTCAGGAATTGCAGGGGAGAAATTGTACCTGGAATGCCTCAGGAATTGCAGGAAAAATGGAGAATTTGTACCTGGAATGCCTCAGGAATTTGTACCTGGAATGCCTCAGGAATTGCAGGAAAAATGGAGAATTTGTACCTGGAATGCCTCAGGAATTGCAAGGGAGAATTTGCACCTGGAATGCCTCAGGAATTTGCACCTGGAATGCCTCAGGAATTGCAAAAAATTGAGGATTTGTACCTGGAATGCCTCAGGAATTGCAGGAAAAATGGAGAATTTGTACCTGGAACGCCTCCAAACCACCAAATTTTAGCCAAAAGCAGCTTGGGACTCTCCCAACTTTTCCCAAACCATGGCTCTGATTGATTTTTTTTCATTTTTCCCCTCACCAGGGATGCACACAATGCATCTCCTCTGGTGGTTGACAACCCCTCTTCTATTTCAGGAATGCTCATCTGCAGGTGGAATTGGATTTCTGTTCCCATGACTGACAACACAACTCCATCCCGGCCTATGGCAGCTGCTGCTATTTTCAGCAGCTCTGCCTCTCTCTCTCCAGTATTATTCCAAAGGTGAGAATTATTTCCAGAGAACAGCGTTTTTCACACCTTAACAGAAAAAAAAAATTGGGAAAAAAATAAAAAAAAATCACAGAATTTTTCAAAGTTTTGCCACAGGGCAAAATTCTCTGCAGCAAAGAGCATTAATGAGCTCGTGGAGTGTTAAAATGGAATTAAAGTCCCTGTTGGAATGGGGAAAATAATCTTAAATTGGGTTGTCACAAAGATATTCCTCACCAGCAGGCAGGGAAATGCTGATTCCCTCCATCCTGGCAATGCAGGAATGGGAATTGTCCCCAGGAATTGCCATAAATCAAAAACCAACAAAATGGGATGCAATTCTGGAGTTGGTTTCATGGCTATCCCTAAAAATGATGGATGTGGGGTGTGGAATTTGGGTTTGCTGCTCAATCCAGTGTGAGAGTTTGGAGCCTCTGGAAAGGTTCAGATGCTCGGGGAGAAAAGCTGAGGGTGGGATAATGAGGCAGGGAATGTTAATTAATTAGCAATCAGAGAGAGAGGGAGGGAGGAGAGCTGGGATCAGGGGCTGACCCGCTCTGCGTGGCTCATCCTGGCACTCCAAGGTGTGGGAATTGTGGCAGCTCCATCCCACCCCTCTGCAATTCCCAAAAATCCATTCCCAACAACACAGCACCCAGCAACACCAGGATAAATTCCCAAAAATCCATTCCCAACAACACTGTACCCAACACCACCAGGACAAATTCCTAAAAATCCATTCCCAGCACTCAACAAAACCAGGAAAAATTCCCAAAAATCCATTCTCAGCACCCAACACCACCAGGATAAATTCCTTGGAGCCAGACCTTGTCATCCAGCCCTGTGAAATTCCCAAAATTCCATTCCCAGCTCAGCCACTGCACCCAATACCACCAGGAAAAATTCCCAAAAATCCATTCCCAGCTCAACCACCAGGTTAAATTGCCAAAAATCCAATCCCAGCTCAGCCCCTGCACCCAAAACCACAAAAATTCCCAAAAATCCCTTCCCAGCTCAGCCACTGTGCCCTCTCAACACTACCAGGATAAATTCCCAAAAATCCCTTCCCAGCACCCAACACCATCAGGATAAATTCCTTGGAGCCAGCCCTTGCTCTCCACCCCTCTGCAATTCCCAAAAATCCCTTCCCAGCTCAGCCACTGCATCCAACACCAGGATCAATTCCCAAAAATCCATTCCCAGCACTCAACACCACCAGGATCAATTCCCAAAAATCCAATCCCAACATCACCAGGATAAATTCCCAAAAATCCATTCCCAACAACACCAGGAAAAATTCCCAAAATTCCACTCCCAGCTCAGCCACTGCACCCAACAACACAAAAATTCCCAAAAATCCATTCCCAGCTCAGCCACCAGGATGAATTCCCTGGAGCCCTTCCTTGTCCTCCCCTCTCTGTGCCCCACAGGGACAGAATTGTCCCCCTGAAGCCCAGAGCTGGTGTTGCCCTGGGATTAATCCCTGGCAGGCACCCAGAGCCAATTCCATGAAGGTGGAATTCTGGATTTCCCTCTAGGAAAAATGCTCTGGGAGTGCTGGGAAAGGAATTTGGATTGCAAATCCCCCAAAATCCTGGGATTTTGCTGCCTTTGCCAGATCTGTGTTTGCAGCACTGACAGCATGGGATGGGCTGTGGAGTCACCAAACTGGGATCCAAAGGAGGATTTCCACTGGGAAAAGCTCTGGGATCACCCCTGTGCCCCATGCACACCTTGTCACCAGCCCTGAGCTCCGAGTGCCACCTCCAGGGCCACCTCAGGGACTCCAGGGACCCCAAACCTCCCTGGGCAGTTCCAAGGCCTGGCCACCATTTCCATGAGGGAATTCCTGCTGCTGTCCCACCTGGAGCAGCTCTCTCCTGTCCTGGTGTCCCCTGGGGGCAGAGCCACTCCTGTTGGGGACTTGTGGGGATTGGGAATGTCCCCCTGATCCTGCTTTGCTCCAGGCTGAGCCCCTTCCCATCTCCCTCAGGAATTCTCCATTCCCTTCCCATCTCCCTCAGGAATTCTCCATTCCCTTCCCATCTCCCTCAGGAATTCTCCATTCCCTTCCCACCTTCCTCAGGAATTCTCCATTCCCTTCCCACCTTCCTCAGGGATTCTCCATTCCCTTCCCATCTCCCTCAGGAATTCTCCATTCCCTTCCCATCTCCCTCAGGAATTCTCCAGCCCCCTCAGGGATTCCCCATTCCCTTCCCATTTCCCTCAGGAATTCTCCATTCCCTTCCCAGCCCCTTCAGGAATTCTCCAGCCCCCTCAGGAATTCTTCATTCCCTTCCCATCTCTCTCAGGAATTCTCCATTCCCTTCCCATCTCTCTCAGGAATTCTCCAGCCCTTTCCCATTTTCCTCAGGAATTCTCCATTCCCTTCCCATCTCTTTCAGGAATTCTCCAGCCCCTTCCCATTTCCCTCAGGGATTCTCCATTCCCTTCCCATCTCCCTCAGGAATTCTCCAGCCCCCTCAGGAATTCTCCATTCCCTTCCCATCTCCCTCAGGGATTCTCCATTCCCTTCCCAGCTCCTTCAGGAATTCTCCAGCCCCCTCAGGAATTCTCCATTCCCTTCCCATCTCTTTCAGGAATTCCCCATTCCCTTCCCATTTCCCTCAGGAATTCTCCATTCCCTTCCCATCTCTCTCAGGAATTCTCCATTCCCTTCCCATCTCCCTCAGGAATTCTCCAGCCCTTTCCCAGCCCTGGTGTCTCTCTGGATGCTCAGCTCACCCCCAGCATTAAATTCCCTCCATGCAGCAGCACCACAGCTCCAATTCTGCCCCTTTTGTGCACCATAAATATCCCCATAAATATCCAGGTCCAGAGCCAGACTTGTCACATCCCTAAAAACATCCCCCTATAAATAGCAAATTATCCAACAATGGCACCAGGGCAACCACCCCAAAACATCCAGGCAGAGCTTCAAATCCTCCTCTCAGGTCCCTCCTGAGCACTCAGGGCTGGAGAAATGAAATCCCCCTTTCCACATTTCCATAAAAAATTGTGAACAAATATTTGCACAAATATTTCCCACAATAAATTACAACAAGAACCTCGCTGAGCTTTCCTTTTTTTGTTTTTCCCTCTTTTGCTCCTGGTTTGGATGAAATTTGTGACTCAGTGACCCCACATCCGTCCCCTCCTGAGGACACCCCAAGTGCACAAATCAGGGCAAAAAGGACATTTTTGGGGTTTTTTTTTAGGAAAGTGAGGCAAGAGGAAGCTCTGCCAAGGAGCAGCGGTCACATGAGGATGTCCAGCCCCCAAAGCAGCTGCTAATGAGTGTCTCAGTTAATTACTCGGCTCCCTGGGATGAGGAGCTCGGGGCTGGCAGCTCATCCTCGGCTCCACTGCCAGGGACACAGTGCCCTCTCTTGGAGACTCCAAATCCAGCCTGAAGCCGGGAGTGAGGACAAAAACCTCCTGGAATCTCCTAAAAAATTATTTCTGCCCAAGAAACAACTGTGGCCTGGCTGGGAATTGCTTGAGGAACAGGGGAACAACTCTGGAGCTGCTCCTGAGGCAGGTCAGTGACCCATGACCTTGATAAACCTTTGGATCTTATCAAAACTCTGATATTTTTTTAAAATTTAGAATTTTTAAAATGGAGACTATTGAAACTCCAATTGGAGACTCCAAATCCAGCCTAAAGCCAGGAGTGAGGACAAAAACCTCCTGGAATCTCCTAAAAAATGATTTCTGCCCAAGAAACAACTCTGGCCTGGCTGGGAATTGTTGGAGGAACCTCTGGAGCTGCTCCTGAGGCAGGTCAGTGACTCATGACTTTCATTTGGATCTTCTTATTAAAACTCTGATATTTTTTTAAAATTAAGAATTTTTTAAAGATGGAGAATATTGAAACTCCAATTGGAGACTCCAAATCCTGCCTAAAGCCAGGAGTGAGGACAAAAACCTCCTGGAATCTCCTAAAAAAATTATTTCTGCTCAAGAAATAACTCTGGCCTGGCTGGGAATTGTTGGAGGAACCTCTGGAGCTGCTCCTGAGGCAGGTCAGTGATTCATGACCTTGACAAACCTTTGGATCTTCTTATCAAAACTCTGATTTTTTTTAAAATTAAGAATTTTTAAAGATGGAGAATATTGAAACACCTAAAGAGTGGTGATGTTGTGGTGTCACAGAGGGGTTTGGGAAGGATCAGCCAGTTCCAGGGAAAAGAATGGAATTGTTTTATTCCAGTTGGAGGCAGCAGCTCCACATCAGATTTCTGTGTGGCCCCAGGGCTTGGTCACCACCTCTGAGTGCCCACCTGGCACAGGTGACCATGGACAGCCCCATGCCAAGGCTGGACAGGGCTTGGAGCACCCTGGGATGGTGGAAAGGGCTTTAGGATCCTTCCCACCCAAATTCCAGGTGGGAAATCCCTGATTTGGGGCTCAGCAGGTGTTTGGGTGTCTGTGGGTGCTGCTGGCACCTACCTGGGCAGGTGTCCCCACCTCCTCTGGCACTTGCTGCAGGGGGAAAGGACAAATCTCCTAAAATAAAAAAAAAAAGAGAGAATTTTCAGCAACTGAAAGGATCCTGCAGGGAATTCCAGCTCCTCTCAACAGCAGGTTTGAGCCCACCAGCTGAAGCACCTCACACCTTTTCCCCATCTCCATCATCCCATTTTTTCCCTGTTTTTTCCCTGTTTTTTCCCTGTTTGTTCCCTGCTGGATTCCAGCCCATTCCTGAACTATTTAAAGCACCTCACACCTTTATCTCCATTTCCAGCCCATTTTTTCCCTGGTTTTCCCTGTTTTCTGCCTGCTGGAACCCAGCCCACTCCAAGTTGATTTAAATCCACCCAGCCACACAAGGAGTGTGCCCTTTGGGGTGGTTTATTTACATTTCAATCTGTTCAGGACCTGCCCTGGAGATTTTTTTGGTGTGGGGATGAAATCCTAAAAGCCCTCACTGGGCAGGTTTAGTGAGGATGATGCAGGTGGCACTTGAGGCTTTCTCCATGCTCATCCATGGAATGGGGGATAAAAACCCCAATTTCTACCAACTCAGACCTGCCTTTGAACACAGCGATTCCAACAGAGAATTTTGTGGTGGGGGGGAAAGTCTTTCCCCAAGGAGCCTGGCAGCTCCCAGGCTGTCACTGTGCAATTCCAGATCTGAGTCTGAAGATGGCTCCATCGGAACGAGGGATGCCATCCATCCATCTGTCCGTCCATCCGTCTATCCATCTATCCATCCATCCATCATCCATCCATCCATCCATCCGTCCGTCCGTCCGTCCATCCATCCCTGTGTCCATTCATGTCTCCATTCCTGTGTCCATACCTGTGTCCATCCATCCATCCTCCATCCATGGATGCATCCGTCCATCCATCCTGCATCCATCATCAATCCATCCATCCTTGTGTCCGTCCATCCATCCATGGATCCATCCATCCATCATCCAACCATCACCCACTCATCCATCCATCCATCCATCCATCCATTATTCAATCTCTCCACCCATCCATCATCCATCCATCCCTGTGTCCGTCCGTCTGTCCATCCATCCCTCCCTCCTTCCCTCCACCCATCTATCATCCATCCCTGTCTCTGTCCGTCCATCCGTCCATCCATCATCCATCCATCCCTCCCTCCATTATCCATCCATCCATCTGTCCATCCGTCCATCCATCATCCCTCCACCCATCCACCCCTGTGTCCGTCCGTCCATCCATCCATCCATCCATCCACATCCATCCATCCATCCATCCATCCATCCATCCATCCACATCCATCCATCCATCATCCATCCATCCATCCATCCCTCCATCCATCATCCATCCATCCACATCCATCCATCATCCATCCATCCATCCATCCATCCATCCATCATCCATCCATCCACATCCATCCATCCATCCATCCATCCATCCATCCATCCAACCATCCACATCCAGCCCTCCATCCAGCCAGCCATCCCTCGCGCATCCAGCC
>JAWWMS010000121.1:1737562-1767365 GCA_035048045.1 Chlorospingus semifuscus
AATTGTCCCCCAACCCTGTCCCCAGTTCTGTCCCCCAATCCTGTCCCTCAGGTGTCCCCAGCTCTGTCCCCCAGCCCTGTCCCCAGCTGTCCCCAGCCCTGTCCCCCAATCCTGTCCCTCAGGTGTCCCCAATCCTGTCCCCAGCTGTCCCCCAACCATTCCCAATCCTCTCCCCTAGCTGTCCCCAGCCATTCCCAGCCCTGTCCTGAGCCTGTCCCCAGCAGTCCCCCAGTCTGTCCCCAGCCCTGTCCCCTGCTGTCCTAGGTGTCCCCAATCCTATCCTCCAGCCTTGTCCCCATCTCTGTCCCCAGTCCCATCCCAGTCCTGTCCCCCAGTCCTGTTCCCAGCCTTCTCCCCAATCCTATCCCCAGTTGTCCCCAGGCTGTCTGTCCCCCAGCTGTCCCCAGCCCTGTCCCCCAATCCTATCCCCCAGCCTTGTCCCCAGCCATCCCCAGCAGTCCCCCAGTCTGTCCCCAGTCCTGTCCCCTGCTGTCCTAGGTGACCCCAGTCCTATCCCCCAGCCCTGTCCCCATCTCTGTCCCCAGTCCCAGCCCAGCCCTGTCCCCCAGCCCTGTCCCCAATCCTATCCCCAGCTGTCCCCAGGCTGTCTGTCCCCCAGATGTCCCCAATCCTCTCCCCCAGCCCTGTCCCCAGGTGTCACCAGCCCTGTCCCCCAATCCTATCCCTCAGCCCTGTCCCCCAATCCTGTCCCCAATCCTCTCCCCCAGCTGTCCCCATCTCTGTCCCCAGTCCCAGCCCAGTCCTGTTCCCAGCCCTGTCCCCCAATCCTATCCCCCAGCCCTGTCTCCAGGTGTCCCTCAGGTGTCCCCAGGTGTCCCCACTCACGCCTGGATCAGGCTGGCCAGGTCGTTGGTGGAGGGGCTGCTCCCGGTCGCTCCCATGGCGTTGTGGCCTCCCGAGATCATCCCCGACATTCTGGGGAGGGAAAAAAGGGTTCAAAACTGGGGAAAAATCCCCAAAAATCACCTGGGGATGGGTGGGAGCAACTTCCCATCCTGGGGATCTCAGAATTCCCTGCAGCAGCTTTTGGTTGGCTGGAAATACCTAATTAAGCTGAACAATAAATAAAATTATTATAGTAATGTCGATATTCCCAGATTTATGGAATTACAGCCCTGCTCTGCCTCCCTGGATTCCCTCCAGGGCTGGATCCAGGTGGGAATTCCCAATGGCACCAGGAATAGGGAGAAGCCAAAGGGAGCTGAGTGGTCTCATCCCAAAATCCAAGGATTTGGGGGCTCCAGAGGGTCTCTCCCTCCTGCTGTGCTCCACAGGGATGCTCAGGAATGGATTCAGGAATTTATCCATTTTCTTCAAATATTGGGAACTGCTCCTCACAACCATCCAGGAATGGGAATATTTCCATTTTAACCAAGCTGGGAAATCCTGAAATCCCATAAAACTGCAGCAGAGCAAATTCCAGGGCCATGATCCATCCCACCCCACCTCCCTTGGGAATAATTTTATTCCAATTCCTCTCCCAACATCTCCCAGAGCACCCAAATCCCCCAAGCTCAGGGAACTGGGCTGATCTTAAGCCCCCCTCAACATTCCTGGCCCAAATTCCCTCCTGCTCCCACTGGGAAAGGCCAAACCCAGAATTCCAAGAGGGAATAAACCCAGAATTCCAAGAGGGAATAAATAAAAGTGGGATCCAACTCACAGCTGTTGTACTTGGGGGTTGTTCATGAGGTTTGAGGCCTGTGGGGAATAAAAACAACACCCGGGTGAGGCAGCAGGGACAGGGTGGCATCAACCCCAAAGGGAAGGTGGGAATGTTTGGGAATCCAGGAAAAGGGGGGAAATGGCAAAAAATGGCAAAAAGGAGAGCAAAGGCCAAGCCCAGAGCAGAGCAGGCCCTGCCACAGGCTGGGAAAAGCCTGAGGAGAAATTCCCAGCTCTGTCTGAGCTGGAGGGAGCAGCAGCAGCTTTCCAACAGCCCCAGGGAGTGGGGAAAGCTTCCAGAGGGGCTCCATCCTGAGGAATTCCATGTGAGGAGACACCAGAGGGGCTCCATCCCAGGGAATCCCACCCAGGGGAGCCCCCAAAGAGGCTCCATCCCGAGGAATTCCATGTGAGGAGACACCAGGGAGGCTCCACCCCAGGGAACCCCAGGATCTGCAATCACCATGCTCATGAAGCCGGGGTTGTTCAGCAATCCGGCCAAGTCGAACCCTCCGGGGCCGCTGGTCTGGAAGAGAGAAACCAGAGCTGCTGTCATTGCCCATTCCTCATTGCTCATTCCCCATTCCCATTGCTCATTCCCCATTCCCATTCCAAAACCCCATTCCTCAATCCCATTCTCCATTTCCTATTCCTCATTCCCCATTCCCATTGCTCATTCCTCATTCCCATTCCAAAATTCCATTCCTCAGTCCCCATTTCTATTTCCAAACCCCATTCCTCATTCCCCATCCCTGTTCCCAACTCCCCATTCTCCATTCCTCATTCTCATCCCTCATTCTCCATTCCCATTCCTCATTCCCATTGCTCATTCCCCATTTCCCAATCTCCATTCCCCATTCCCATTGCTCATTCCCCATCCCCTGTTTCCAATTCCCCATTCCCATCTCTCATTTCTCATTCTCCAATCCCCATTCCCATTGCTCACTCCCCATTTCCCATTCCCAAACCCCATTGCCCATTCCAAAACCCCATTCCTCATTCCCCATTTCCCAAACCCCATTCTTCATTCCCCATCCCCATTCCTAATTCCCCATTCCCATTCCTCATTCCCCATTTCCCAAACCCCATTCTTCATTCCCCATTCCCATTCCTCATTCCCCATTCCCCACTCATTTCTCATTCCCCACTCCTCATTCCCAAACCCCATTCTCCATTCCCCATTCCCCACTCCTCATTCCCAAACCCCATTCCTCATTTCCCATCCCTCATTCCCATTCCCCATTTCTCATTCCCCATTCCCAGAGCTGCCAGAGCCCGTGAATCCCAGCAGCAATGGGTTGGGATCAAGGGATCCATTCCCAGCCCCTCCCACTGTCCCAGCCTGGCCTTGGGCACTCCCAAGGATGGAGCAGCCCCAGCTGCTCTGGGAATTCCATCCCATTCCCTCCCCACCGTCCCAGCCAGAATTCCTTCCCCAAATCCCACTCAGATCTCCCTTTTCCGATTTTAACCCCATTCCCTGTGTCCTGTCCCTCCATCCCTTGTCCCAAATCCCTCTCCAGCTCTCCTGGAGTCCCTTGAACCCCTGGAAGTGACTCCTTGGAGCTTCTCCAACCTTTCCTTGGGACACTCCAAACTTTTCTGGGAATTCCATCCCAGCCCCTCAAATCCAGGGATTCCTTCCCATTCCCCTTGTCCTGTCTCTCCAAGCTGTTGGAAAAATCCTTCCCCATTTTTTGGAGGATCCCAAACCCAACATTTAAACCCTGACAGGGGGAAGAGGCTCTGTCCAAATCCCCTGGAAAATCCCAGAGATTCCTGCTCACCCCCTCTGTGACCTCCCTCCCTCAGCTCTGCCCTGGAAAAAAAACCTTGGAAAATTAAAATCCCCTTCAAAATGATCCATAAAGGACATTCCTGCCAAAACTCCATGTTTCTTTTGGAAAAAAAAAATTTCCTTTGTGTAAAAAAAAAACCACCTAAAAACACCTTTGGTGCTACAGGGAAAATTTAAAAAAAGCTGAATTTTGGAGAGATTTGATCACAAAAGTGGAAATTGCTGTTGCAAATCCCTGCTCCTGCTCTTTTAACCTCAATAAATTCCACAACTTACTGGACTGGGAGTCTCCTTCATTTTCTGTTCAGCTATTTTGAGGTTGGATTTGTACGTTTCGTTGTCCGGATCCAACTCCAGAGCTTTTTTGTAGTAAACAACGGCTTCTGTGTGTTTGTTTAGGCTGGACAGGGCCAAGCTGGGAAAAAAAAGAAAATTCAAAGTCATAGAAAGGTTTTTTGTCACCTTTTTTAATCCAATTGTTGTCCCCACCAACTTTTTTAGAATTGAAAAATGTGAATTTTTTCTCCACCCTAAAAAGCTGAAACTGCAGGGATTTTATCATGGTGGAACAAACTGATAAAATCCTTGTTCTGGGAATTGAAAATTCCAGCAGGAATGGTGGAAAGAAAATAAAAATCAAAGTCACAGATGGGTTTTTTTGGGCACTTTTTAAATCCAGTTATCCCCATCAACATAGAATTAAGAAATAAATGTTCAGGAAACCAAAATTCCAGCAGAAAAGAAAATAAAAATCAAAGGCACAGAGGAATTATTTGGTCATTTGTTTTATCTAACCGCTGTCCCACCAACTTTCTTAGAATTTAAAAATAGAAATTTTTCTCCACCCTAAAAAGTTGAAGCACTAGGATAATTTTCATGGTGGAACAAACTGATAAAATCCCTGTTCTGGGGTTTGCAGGGCTGCAGAATTCCCAAGGAAAGGTGGAAAGAAAATAAAAATCAAAGGCACATAGGAATTTTTTTGGTCACTTGTTTTATCCAACTGCTGTTCCACCAACCTCCTAAAAAATTGAAAAATGTGAAATTTTTCTCCACCCTATAAAGCCAAAACAGCAGGAACTTTTTCATGGTGGAACAAAAGGATAAAATCTTTGTTCTGGGGTGTGCAGGGCTGCAGAATTCCCAAGGAAAGGTGGAAAGAAAATAAAAATCAAAGAGGAATTTTTTGGTCACTTGTCTTATCCAACCATTGTCTCACCAACCTCCTAAAAACTGAAAAATGTGAAATTTTTCTCCACCCTAAAAAGCCGAAACTGCAGGAATTTTCCATGGTGGACCAAACTGATAAAGTCCCTGTTCTGGGGCGTGCAGGGCTGCAGAATTCCCAAGGAAAGGTGGGAATTTGCCCAGGAGGAGGCTGCTCACCCCATCCTGCCGTAGGCTTTGCTGTAGCTGGGGTCGATGCCGATGGCTCGCTCGCAGTCCCGCACGGCTCCCGCGTAATTCCCCAGTTTGCTGTAGGCAGCAGCTCTGGAAAAATGGGAAAAATCCACAATCTCCTGCATTGCCAAGCAAATTGGATTCTATTTGTTATCTGGATGGCAGCTGGCTTCTGTTCAGTGGGCAGTTTTCCTTATCTCTTCCACAACAGGGGAGACATCTGCTGATAAGAGGCTGTTAAATGTCACTGCACAACTGATAAGAACCACAGCATCCCATTGGGAGATGTGAGCCCAGAGGGAGGAGCCAAGCATTCCTGCCTGGATATAATCTAGAGATTTCAAACATTCCTACCTGGATAGAATCTGAGATTTCAAACATTCCTACCTGGATACAATCTGAGATTTCAAACATTCCTACCCTGGATAGAATCTGAAATTTCAAACATTCCTACAATTTGAGATTTCAAACATTCCCACCTGGATGTAATCTGAGATTTCAAACATTCCCACCCAGATATAATCCGGAGATTTCAAGCATTCCTACCTGGATACAACCTGAGATTTCAAACATTCCCACCTGGACAGAATCTGAGATTTCAAACATTCCTACCTGGATACAATCTGAGATTTCAAACATTCCTACCCTGGATAGAATCTGAGATTTCAAACATTCCTACCTGCATAGAATTTGAGATTTCAAACACTCCTACCTGGATGTAATCTAGAGATTTCAAACATTCCTACAATCTGAGGTTTCAAACATTCCTACCTGGATATAATCAAATTAAAGTTCAAAGTCTGTTTTATCCAAGAATTGCAGAGAAACACAAAAACCTCCCCCCTTCCATGGCTGATTCTGCACACACAGCTCCCTTAACTCTCCATGAGGAGCCTCCAGCTCCTCATTCCACCCTGAATTCCCAGCACATCCCACTGTGCATGGAAGAAAACCCTATTTCCTGGCATCCCTCATCTGATAAAGGTCTGATAAAGGTAATTTGCACACCCACATCCCACCCAGAGATCCCAGGAGACAACAAAAGCACAGCACTATCCCACAACGAGAGAGGAACTGCTCCAAAACTCCACAGGATCATTTGAAAAATGGGATTTTTGGCCCTCCAGCTCCTCACTGCATCCTGAATTCCCAGCACATCCCATTGTGCATGGAAGAAGACCCCATTCCATGGCATCCTTCATCTTTCCAGTGCTTAATAAAGATAATTTCCACACCCACATCCCACCCAGAGATCCCAGGAGGCACCAAAAGCACGGCACAATCCCACAACAAGAGAGGAACTGCTCCAAAACTCCACAGAATTCTTCCAAAAATGGGATTTTTGGGCATTCTGGAGCTTGAGGTCCCAGCAGGGAGGAGCTGCTCAGTACCTGTTGCAGAAATAAACGGCGTTGGCTGGGTTTAACTCGATGGCTTTTCCATAAAAAGACACGGCAGCCTCGAAGTTTTCTGCCTTCATTTGGTCATTTCCTGGAAGGAGAGTGGGAAAAAATGGGAAAAAAAACTGGGATAAACCAAAGCAAAGGCCTGGATCCATGAAAACAGCACAGGGGAGAGGTTTGTCAGAGTGGGGCAGGGCCAGCAGTGAGGCTGTGCTGGAAATTCCCCCATTCCTGATCCTGAATCCCAAAAACCACCCCAGGTGCTGCACCCACACCCATCCCATTTTTCCCAGGAAAAAGCCATGCACAGAGCAGGGAGGATGGATGCTCTGCTCCACACCCCACAGGATTTTTGGGATAAAAATCCAACTGATCCAACATCCCTGGCAGCAAAACCTCCCCACATCCCCACAGCCCAAGCAAGAGGCAGGAACACAAAACAAAACAGAAAACAAAATAGAAAACATTCCCTTTTTTCCTCCAATTCCAGGTGCCAGGGAATTGAGATGGCCTCCCAATTAGCACCAAACCCTCGTTATCCAGCAGCTCCAGGTGTTTGGTACCTTCAGTCTTGAGTCTTTCAGCCTCAGCCACGTCATCTTCTGAGGGGGTGACGGGCTCCGAGTTCGTCCTGGAGTGTTCCAGCTCCTTCCAAGGAGAGGCACAAGCTGAGCTGAGCATTCCCACAATTCCCACAAATTTTTCCAGCCCAAAACACTCCCCTCCCACACTCTCTGAGGGGAGCAGCAGCCTCCTGGAAAACCCAGCAGAGCTCAGGGAAAAGGGAACATCCCAGGGCTCTCACTCACCTTCCCTGCCACGGCTTCAAATATTTCGGGGAGGGTCTGGGACACAGCCAGGCTTTGGTCTTCCATGGAGACCCCAAATGCTGTTTCCAGGCACTGGATGGCCACTGGATAAGGAGAGTTTTTAAAATTAATTAATTATTAATTAATAAATATTCATCCCTCTCCCTCATCTCTCAAAAAAACCCAGGAAAAAATCCCAATATTTCCCCCACGCCAGATGGGATTTTTGGGCTGCATCCTCAGATTTTTCAAAACTCAGAGCTGGGCAAAGCTTCCCTCTGGATCTCCTGGATGGAGTCAGTCCCAGTTCCCATCCCCTGAGGGATTCCTGGGGTTGGAAGTGATTCCAACCCCAGGAATGGGGCTGCTGCAGCATTTCCACAGCTGAGGAATGTGGGGATGGCCCAGAATTCCAAACATTCCCCTCACTCTGGGAACCCTGAGCCACCTCCTCCCTCCACAGGCTTGGGAAGCTGTTCCCAGGGAAAAGCAGAGCCTCCCAGAGCCTTCCTGCCACATTTTACATCCCAAAATATCCCACTCCCAGCAATGTCCCCCCACCCCACAGCCACGCTCCTTTCACCGCGACAAACCCACAAACCCAGGGCTAAACCTTAATCTCCTTAAGGAAACCTTTTAAGATCCCTGCCCTTTAAAAAGGTCTGGAAAAACCTTGAGGGGTGATATTTTGGGGAGCAAAAGAGGAGAAACAACTCCAGGAGCACAAAAAGTTTCCCTGGAGTCACAGAATTCTCATTTCCCACCCCACAGAACGCTCCCAGCTTGGCCTGGATGAACCCTCTGAGTCTCCAAGCAGGGATCAGGGAGGATTCCGAGCCCAGGTACATCCAGCTAAGCAGCTCTTGGCAGAGATCAGAAGCCACACAAGCCACCAGCATCCCTGGATAAATCCCAAAAGGAAAAAATCAACTCCAAAATTCCAGCGAGGTTCGGCAGCGGGAGCAGCCCAGCCAAGCCAGGGGCAGAAAAGACATAAAAAATTGTGAAATTCTCCCAAATTTTGGCCTGATAGAGGCAGATCCACCCACCTTCCAAACTCTCCTGAGCATCTGGAGACATGCTCCCGTTCTGGAGCTGGGTGTGCAGGAACTGGATGATGGAGAAGGCCAGACGCTTCTGGTCTGCCATGCTGGGCTCCACCGCTCCTGGCTTCCCAAAAAATCCTGCAGAGACACAAACCGGGCATTGAAACACAAAAGGGAAAAGGATTTTGCTGCTGCTGCCCCTCAGGGAGGTGCTGAGGATATCAGAATGGATTTGGAGTTGGTAAGAACTCCAGAACATTCTTTATTTTGTTTAGGAATTCTCCAGGTTCGGATTTGCCCTCTGCTTGGCACAACCCTGCCAAGGGAAGCACCCAGAGGTGTTGAAATCCCTGGAACTCGCCAGGAAAAGCTCCCAATTTTCTTGCTCCTGAAACCAGAGCCAAGAGCAGGAGGAATTTGGGATGGTGGCCCCAAACCAGAGCCAAGGAGGAGTTTGGCAGCCCCAAAGCAGAGCCAAGGAGGAATTTTGGTGGCCCCAAAGCAGAGCCAAGGAGGAATTTGGTAGCCCCAAACTAGAGCCAAGAGCAGGAGGAATTCAGGAAGAACTTGGTGGCCTTAAACCAAAACCAAGGAGGAATTTGGTGGCCCCAAACCAGAACCAAGAGCAGGAGGAATTTGGGATGAATTTGGTGGCCCCAAAGCAGAGCCAAGGAGGAATTTGGAGGCCCCAAACCAGAGCCAAGAGCAGGAGGAATTTAGAAGGAATTTGGTGGCCCCAAACCAGAGCCAAGGAGGAATTTGGTGGCCCCAAAGCAGAGTCAAGAGCAGGAGGAATTCAGGAGGAATTTGGCAGCTCCAAACCAGAACCAGGAGGAATTTGATAGCTCCAAAGCAGAGCCAAGAGCAGGAGGAATTTGGTGGCCCCAAAGAAGAGCCAAGGAGGAATTTGGTGGCCCCAAACCAGAGCCAAGAGCAGGAGGAATTCAGGAGGATTTTGGTGGCCCCAAAGCAGAGCCAAGGAGGAATTTGGTGGCCCCAAACTAGAGCCAAGAGCAGGAGGAATTTGCTGGCCCTAAACCAAAACCAAGGAGGAATTTGGCAGCCCCAGAGCCAGGAGCAGGAGGGATTCAGGAGGAATTTGGCAGCCCCTGGCAGCCCGGGCAGTGCCAGCCTGTCCTGGCAGGGCACAGGGAGGGAAATCCCAAAGCACAGAGAGCCCAACCAGCACCACCTGAGGCTGGGAATTCCCAGGACAAACTCCCCGCACTTCCACTCGGTTTGTAGCACAGCCAGGCTCAGTTAACGGAGACCGAGCTCCGTTTAACGCGAGCCCACCGGAGCTGAGCCGGTCCCGTCCGCCCAGAGCCCCCGGAGCAGCACCGGGCCCACCGGGCTCCCGTTCCCCGGTAGCCCCCGGACCCACCGGGCGGAGAGGGGAGGGCGCCGCTCCCTCCCCGGTGTCCCCGAAGACCCGCGAGCACCGCCCGGACCCTGCCCGGTGGAAACAACCGGGGATCCCCGGTTACCGGTGCGCTCACCGGGACCGGGACGGGCGACTCCCAGGCCTGGCACCGGCAGCACCGGAGACACACAAGTCCCAACGGAGGGCACATCCCGCTCCCGGTACGTCCCGTCCCATCCGGTCCCGCCCCCCCAGGCCCCGGTGCACCCGGTACCCCCCGGTGCCGCTGTGCCCAGGCGGAACAGAACGGCGGGCAGCACGGCCGGGCACCAGCGGGTCTGGAGGCGGAGGGGTCCCGGCGGAGGGCCGCTCCCGGTGCCCCCGTCCCGCTCCCGGTGTCCCCCGGTCCCCCCGCGCTCACCGGACACTCGCCTGGGCCGGGCGCGCTCCCGCACTGCGCATGCGCCGCGCCCGCCGCGCGCCGGCTCCGCTGCGGCCCCGCCCCTCCCAATAGCACAAGAATGGGCGTGGCCTATGGCGGAAGCCCCGCCCACACCGGTACCATAGAGATGCGGCGTTGTCACGGCAACGCGCGGGGGCGTTGCCATGGGAACGGGCGGGCGGGACCCGGGGATGCTCCGCGCCCGCCCCGCGCCCGCCCCGGGGCCGCTCCCGGCCGGCTCTGAGGGTCGCGGCGGGGATGAGCTGCCCCCGCCGGCCGGTCCCGGTGCGGTGCGGTGCGGGCGGGAGCGGCCCGGTCCTCCAGGCTCCCAGCATGCCCCGCTCTCCCGCCCGCCTCTCCGGTCGGGGCACATGCTCGGTGCGTGGGGCCGGCCCGGTTTCCTCCCGGCCTCGTCAGCAGCGTGGGGCCTCCCGGTATCCCTGGCACCGCCGACATGGCCCCTCCGACAGGTACCGGCGGGATGGGGGGCGCGGGGACACCGGGGAGAGCGGAGACACCGGGGAGAGCTTTGGGGCGGTGGGACCGGACCGGGGGCGGCAGGACCGGACCGGGGGCGGCCCCTCAGGCCGGCCAGGGTCTCCTGTGCCGCCAGGTCACCTCTGTCCCCGAGGAGGACAGCCTTGGCAGGGACACCGGGCCGGGCACGGGGTCGGGTTTCGGTGAAGCATTTCCCAGCCCCGGGAGGGCTCGGATCTCCCGGGACATGATCCCACCGCGAATCCCCAACGCTGGGGCCCTCCCTGGAATTCTGCCCTGCAGGGAATGTCGTGGACAGCCAGGCCCCGCGTCCCCTGGCCAGCCAGCTGCGCTGGGACCTGACGGCCGAGCAGATCGAGGCCATGGCGGCCGAGCTGACCGAGAGCACCAAGCTCGTGTACGACCGCGTGGGAGCCCAGGAGCGCGGAGAGGTCTCCTACGAGAACACCCTCAAGGCTCTGGCCGACGTGGAGGTGGAATACACAGGTGGGGACGCTGATCCTGCTGGCAGGGGTGGGGTGGGATGGATGCCGGGATGTGGCATTGGCGTTGTCTGGACAGACAGACAGACAGACAGACAGGATTCTCTCTGTCTCAGGTTTTTGCTGGAGTGCTGTTCTTGGGGCTTCTGCAGGGATGGCAGCAGGGAATGTTCTTGTTTTCCTCCGTGGAATTGCATCAGGACAGGGTGTGGTGGCTTTTGGGGAAGTGTCTGTAGGAAGGGATTGTCCCACTTTGAGGTTTAAAGGAGACAGGGAATGCTGCTGCCATGAGGAATCATGGAATTCTGGAGCTGCAAGGGAGCATCAAACCCTGCACAAAATTCCCTGTGCTGCCACAGCTGGGGCAGAGCTGTTGGGGGCTCACAGACACAGAATTCCTGTGGATTTTGGGAGGATTGTGGTGGAAATCCAGCAGGTGAATGTGCTGAGCGGCAGAGAAGGGACCAAAGGGAGCAGGAGCCATCAGGAATCATGGAATTCCTTGAGCTGGAACTGAGCATTGAGCCCTGCACAGAACTCCCCAAACCTCCTGTGCTGGCAAAGCTGTTGGGGGCTCACAAACCCATAATTCCCGTGGATTTTATGAGGATTGTGGTGGGAATCCAGCATGTGGACGTGCTGGGCAGCAGGGAAGGGACCAAAGGGAGCAGGAGCCATCAGGAATCATGGAATTCCTCAAGCTAGAAGGAAACATTGAGCCCTGTAGAGGACTCCCCAAACCTCCTGTGCTAGCAGAGCTGGGGCAGAGCTGTTGGTGGCTCACAGGCACAGAATTCCTGTGGATTTTGGGAGGATTTTGGTGGGAATCCAGCAGATGGACATGCTGGGCAGCAGGGAAAGGACCAAAGGGAGCAGGAGCTGCTGCCATCAGGAATCATGGAATTCCTCAAGCTGGAAGGGTGCATCAAGCCTTGCACAGAACTCCCCAAACCTCCTGTGCTGGCACAGCTGTTGGGGGCTCACAGGCACAGAATTCTTGTGGATTTTGGGAGGATTGTGGTGGGAATCCAGCATGTGGACGTGCTGAGCAGCAGAGAAGGGACCAAAGGGAGCAGAAGCTGCCATCAGGAATCATGGAATTCCTCAAGCTGGAGAAGCACAGAGATCAAAACAATTCTTATTTGCTGCTCCTGTGTTTTGGAACACGTGGGATGTGTTCAATTATTTACCAGAAAGAATTTGATTAGATTCTAGTGTGAGTGTTTTGTTTTTTTAACCAATCCCTACAAGCTGTGTTCTGACAGGAGACAGCTATGAGATTTTGAGTGTTTATACAGTTTCAGTTTAGAGTAGTGTAATATAGTATAAAATAGTAATGTAGTATAATAAAGTGATTAATTAGCCTCCTGATATCACAGAGTCAGGGGTGTTGCCCAATTTTACAATAGTGGGAGGCTCTGAGCTTGCCCAGAGCAGCTCTGGCTGCCCCCTGGAAGGGTCCAAGGCCAGGTTGGAGCCCCCTGGGGCAGTGGGAGATGTCCCTGCCCACAGCAGGGCTGAGCTTTGAGGTCACTTCCAACCCCTCCCACGATTATTAAGATTTTTGGATTTTATTTTATTTTTTTTTAGCTCTGTGCTGTCACCTGCTTTTCTCTGCCTGTGGCTGCCAGCAGAATGTTGGTTTTATTCCCAGTTAATGTTTATACATTGAGGAACCAGCACAAAGAACAGATTTGGAAAAACAAATGAACCCAAGGGCAGCCCTTTGGCAGCAGGAGCAGCTGCTTTCCCAAGGCTGTCCCGGCTTTCATGTGTCACCAGTGGGAACAAAAGCAGAAAAGATCCAAGAAACTCTCACCTCCTTCCTCAGTTTTCCCTGGGGCAGTGGGCAAAAGTCTCTCCATGGGCCTTGTTTCCTGCTGGGATATTTTTGGGAGAGTAAATCCCACTGGGATTTTTTGGCAGAATAAATCCCACTGGGATTTTTTGGAGAATAAATCCTGCTGGGATTTTTTGGGAGAATAAATCCTGCTGGGATTATTTTTGGGAGAGTAAATCCCACTGGGACTTTTTGGGAGAATAGTTCCTGCTGGGATTTTTTGGGAGAGTCAGTCCTGGTGTGATTTTTGGACACTCAGTCCTGCTGGGATTTTTAGAAGAATAAATCCTGCTGGGATTTTTTGGGAGAGTCAGTCCTGCTGGGATTTTTTGGGAGAGTCAGTCCTGGTGTGATTTTTTGGGAGAGTAAATCCCACTGGGATTTTTTTGGGAGAATAAATCCTGCTGGGATATTTTGGAGAATAAATCCTACTGGGATTTTTTGGAAGAATAAATCCTGCTGGGATTTTTTGGAAGAATAAATCCTGCTTGGATTTTTTTGGAGAGTCAATCCTGGTGGGATTTTTTGGGAGAATAAATCCTGCTGGGATTTTTGGGAGAATAAATCCTGCTGGGATATTTTGGAGAATAAATCCTACGGGATCTTTTGGAAGAATAAATCCTGCTGGGATTTTTTGGGAGAGTAAATCCTGCTTGGATTTTTTTGGGAGAGTAAATCTTCTGGGATTCTTTGAGAGAATAAATCCTGCTGGGATTTTTTTTGAGAATAAATCCTGCTGGGATTTTTTGGGACAGTCAGTCCTGGTGGGAATTTTTAGGAGAATAAATCCTGCTGGGAATTTTTGGGATAGTAAATCCCACTGGGATTTTTTGGGAGAATAAATCCTGCTGGGATTTTTTGGGAGAGTCAGTCCTGGTGTGATTTTTGGGGAGAGTAAATCCCACTGGGATTTTTTGGGAGAACAAATCCTGCTGGGATTTTTTGGGAGAACAAATCCTGCTGGGATTTTTTGGGAGAGTAAATCCTGCTGGGATGTTTTGGTGCAGTTTTGGTGGTTTATTTGCAGCAGGGTGACAATTCAGGTGGCCCCTCCTCGTGACACCTGGGCTGCTCGAGCTGCCCCACCTGTCTGGGGCAGGGAGCAGCCTCATCTTCCTCCTCTCCCCGTCCTTTTTTCCTAAAATAATAGGGAAAAAAATAATTCCTCTTGCTCAGCAGGAGGAGTGTTCAGCTCAGCAGGGCTGTCAGCAGTTCCCTGGCTGAGCTGCCTGTTCAGCTTCTCCTGGAGAGGGAATCCAGGTGCCTGGAGAGCACCTGGAGTGCTGTTCTTGGAGCTTCTGCAGGGATGGCAGCAGGGAATGTTCTCCCTGCTTTCCTCCACGGAATTGCATCAGCACAGGGCACACCTGGGGCGTGGTGGCTTTTGGGGAAGTGTCTGTAGGAAGGGATTGTCCCACTTTGAGGTTTAAAGGAGGCAGGGAATGCTGTTGCCATCAGGAATCATGGAGTTCCTCAAGCTGGAAGGGAGCATCGAGCCCTGCACAGAACTCCCCAAACCTCCTGTGCTGGCAGAGCTTTTGTAGGCTCACAAACACAGAATTCCTGTGGATTTTGGGAGGATTTTGGTGGGAATCCAGCAGATGGACATGCTGGGCAGCAGGGAAAGGACCAAAGGGAGCAGGAGCTGCTGCCATCAGGAATCATGGAATTCTGGAGCTGGAAGGAAGCATCAAGCCCTGCACAGAACTCCCCAAACCTCCTGTGCTGGCACAGCTGGGGTAGAGCTTTTGGGGGCTCACAGGCACAGAATTCCCGTGGATTTTAGGAGGATTTTTGTGGGAAGCCAGTGTGTGGGCAGCAGGGGAAGGACCAAAGGGAGCAGGAGCTACTGCCATCAGGAATCTTTGAATTCCTTGAGCTGGAAGGGAGAATCGAGCCCTGCACAGGACTTCTCAAACTTCCTGTGCTGGCAGAGCTGTTGGGGGCTCACAGGCACAGAATTCCCGTGGATTTTAGGAGGATTTTGGTGGGAATCCAGCGGGTGGATGTGCTGAGCAGCAGGGAATGTGCCATCCCTGCCATCAGGAATCACAGAATTCTGGAGCTGGAAGGGAGCATCAAGTCCTGCACAAAACTCCCCAAACCTCCTGTGCAAAGCTGTTGGGGGCTCACAGGCACAGAATTCCCGTGGATTTTAGGAGGACTGTGGTGGGAATCCAGCGGGTGGATGTGAAAGGTGGATGTGCATCCCACCTCTCCCCTTGTGTGTGTGTGTGAGGGGAGGGAAAGGCTCTGGGGCTGCCAGCCTGCCTGTGGGTGTGCACTGGGACGTGAAGCCACCATCCCTGTCCCCTTTTGTCCCCCCAGTCCGTAGGAACATGCTGGACTTCCCCCAGCACGTGTCCCCCTGCAAGGCCATCCGCGCCGCCAGCACCGAGGCCGACAAGAAGCTCTCGGAGTTTGACGTGGAGATGAGCATGAGGCAGGACGTGTACCAGAGGATTGTGTGGCTCCAGGTGTGTCCCCTGCCTGATTGGAACCCCCTGGAATTCCAGCAAATCCTTTTCCTTCATCCCAGAGCTGAGGAGGGAAGGATGCAGGAGTGGGGAGGGAGCGCGGTGGGGTCACGGCAGAGTGGCACAGCTGGCGTGAGGGATTTTTTGGGAGAGTCAGTTTGGGATGGGGAATTTGGGATTGAGGGCTCTGCCCCCTCACTCAGAGCCTTGATCACCCCTTTGTTGGTAAATCCAACCCCCCTCAGTGGTGATGTCCCCCCAAAGTGCCCCTCAAAATGCTGACATGGCACAAAGGTGATGTGTTTAAAGCAGTCTGGGAGGAATCCTTGCCCTGAGGTGACGCAGGAACCTCTGCACCAAACCAGAGCCTTCCCTGGGGCTTTTCCATCTGCTGCTGGGTCTCTGATATTCCCAGAATTCCCACTGGGAAGGAGCTTCCTGCAGCTCCCTGAGGAGAGGAGATTTGTTTTGTTTTCCAGGAGAAAGCAGAGAGTGCTTCCCTGAAACCCGAGGCAAAGAGGTACCTGGAGAGGCTGATCAAGCTGGGGAAGAGGAACGGGCTCCACCTCCCCGAGGAGACACAGGAGGTGAGAGCACAGAATCCCAGGATGGTTTGGGCTGAAGGCACCCTAAAGCCCATCTTCCACTGTCCCAGGTTGCTCCAAGCTGGCCTTGGATACTTCCAGGGTAGGGGCAGCCACAGCTGCTCTGGGAAATCTGTGCCAGGGCTTCTGCACCCTCACAGGAAGGAATTTTTTTCCTAAAATCCCATCTAATTCTAATTCTTGTCAGTCTGAATCCATTCCCCCTTGCTGTGGCAGGGCTCAGGGCAGGGTGTGAGGCTCAGGTTTGGGTTTTGCCCCCAGTTCTGGTGATTTTGGGTGATGTCTCCAGCTCCCCCTTTTTGCTTTCCGTTTAAAGGGTGATTTTAACAAAGTGGGAGTTGAGGAATTCCTGGGGAGGTGAAATTGGGGAATTACCAAATCCCCACATGCCAAGGGCTGGAGTTGGGCTGAGCTGCTCAGGAGCCTCCCTCTCTTACCATGCACCAGCAGAGTAGCTCAGAACTGGGTTAAAACCAGAAGCAAATGGGAAATCAGGAGAGGGGAGGTTGTTACTGCAGCACCTGCGGCTCCTGAGGCAGCAGGGAACAGGCAGGACCTGCTGAGGTGGCTGAGCCCTGCCAGGTGTGACCCCAGGGAGCCTTTCTGGGCTGCTGGCTCACCACCATTAATTGTGCACCATCGTTAATTGGGCTGGCTCAGTGCTGGGCAGCTCAGCAGGGTGGGAACAGCCTGAGTGCCCCTCCAGCTTTGATTTCTCTCCGATTTTTTGCATTTTGAAGAAAATCAAAGCTATCAAGAAGAAGCTGAGCGTGCTGTGCATCGACTTCAACAAGAACCTCAACGAGGACACCACCTTCCTGCCCTTCTCCAGGGAGGAACTGGGTATGGAGGGCTCACACTGGATGGTCCCAGAGAATTCCTGCAGAACCCTGGGCTCAGCCCCTGCCTGCTCTTTTCCCAGGGGGGCTCCCTGAGGATTTCCTGAACTCCCTGGAGAAGACAGAGGATGGGAAGCTGAAGGTGACCCTCAAGTACCCACACTACTTCCCCCTGCTGAAGAAGTGCTACGTGCCTGAGACCAGGAGGAAGGTGGAGGAGATGTTCAACTCCAGGTGCAAAGAGGTCGGTGGGACTGACCAGGGCACCCAGGGAAAGATTTGTGTTCCTTTCCACACTGCTTATCTTCTTCCTTGTGTGATATGTTATGAAAAATCCCTTCACCAGGATTTTTCATAAAATACAAAAATTCTTTTCCTGGGAAGCTTCAGCTTCTCTGTTTTGCTGCTTTAGAATGTGATTAGAGAATTGTTTATTAAGCACGTAAATTGTTTTAATTTAATGACCAATCACAGCCAGCTGTGTCGGACTCTCTGAGTCTGTCACGGGTCTTTATGATCATTTTTTTTCTAACTTTCTGATATATTCTTTCTCTTTCTTTAGGATAGTTTTAGTATATAATTTAATAATACAATATGATATGATATAATACAATATAATACAATATAATACAATATAATACAATATAGTGCAATATAATATAATGCAATACAATATTATACAATATATTACAATATAATTAATATATAATACAATACAATATAATGCAATATAATGCAATACAATATAATACAATATAATACAATACAATATAATAAATTTAATAATAAATCAGCCTTCTGAGAACTTGGAATCAAATTCTCATTTCTCACCTTCTCCTGGCACCCACAACAACACCACACGTGTGCTTCACTCTCTGCCTTGCAGGAGAACTGCCTGATCCTGAAGGAGCTGGTGGACCTGAGGGCTCAGAAGGCCAATCTGCTGGGCTTCAGCACCCACGCTGACTTTGTGCTGGAGATGAACATGGCCAAGAGCAGCCAGACGGTGGCCACGTTCCTGGGTACGTCCTGGGGCCTGCCCAGCACATCCTGGGCTGGGTGTGCTGCTCTGATCCCTGATCCCAACCCTGCCTGCCTTCCCCAGATGAGCTGGCCCAGAAGCTGAAGCCCCTGGGGGAGAAGGAGCGGGCTGTGATCCTGGACCTGAAGAAGAAGGAGTGCGAGAAGCGCGGGCTGGAGTTTGACAACCGCATCAACGCCTGGGACATGCGCTACTACATGAACCAGGTGGAGGAGACCAAGTACAGCGTGGACCAGAACCTGCTCAAGGAGTATTTCCCCATGCAGGTGGTCACCACGGGCCTCCTGGCCATCTACCAGGAGCTGCTGGGCCTCACCTTCCACCTGGAGGAGAAGGCTCAGGTGTGGCACGAGGACGTGCAGCTCTACACCGTGAAGGACGCGTCCTCCGGCGAGACCATCGGCAAGTTCTACCTGGACCTGTACCCACGGTGAGACCTGGGGAGAGGGGAAATGTGGGAGCAGGAGGAGCAGAGCCTGAGGAGGAGGAGGAGCAGGAACAGGAGGAGGAGGAGGAGGAGATTCCTGCTCCCAGCTGTGTGGAGTGAAGGGAGCGCCCTGTGCTGGGGCAGGGATGTCACCAAGGGCCGTCACTTGGGGCTCCTCTGAGGACCACAATGGGTGAGGCCGTGGCTGTGTGTGGCTTTTGGAAGGATCCTGAGCCTCCTGTCCCTCTCCAGGGAAGGGAAGTACGGCCATGCTGCCTGCTTTGGCCTCCAGCCCGGCTGCCTCCTGCCGGACTCCAGCCGCCAGATCTCGGTGGCCGCCATGGTGGCCAATTTCACCAAGCCCACGCCGGACGCCCCTTCCCTGCTGCAGCACGACGAGGTGGAGACCTATTTCCACGAATTTGGGCACGTCATGCACCAGCTGTGCTCTCAGGTGAGGCCTCCCTGTGCTGGCACAGCTTGGGGCTTTTCCCCCATCCCGTTTTTTTGTGGAATTCCGAGCTGGCCGTGTCCCCCAGGCGGAGTTTGCCATGTTCAGCGGGACACACGTGGAGAGGGACTTCGTGGAGGCCCCGTCGCAGATGTTGGAGAACTGGGTGTGGGAGAAGGAGCCTCTGCTGCGCATGTCCAGGCACTACAAGACTGGGAGCCCCATCCCCGATGAGCTGCTGGAGAAACTCATTAAATCCCGGCAGGCAAACACAGGTGGGAGGGATTGGATGTCCCCTGGGTGTGGGGACAGGAAGGGGACAGTCAGTGACCTGGCTGGGGACAAAAAAGGCTTTTCCTTGCTCACCATGGTGTTGGGGGTTTTGAGGGGATGGGGAGAAGGAGCCCACATCATAGAGAAGGTGATGTGGCACATGAAAGGGACAAAGAGGTGCCACCCAGCCTGCCCTGCTGCCACCTGCCTCAGTGTCAGTATCCCAGCCTCAGTTTCCCTCCTCCTCCTCTTCCTCCTTTTGGGAACAGGGCTCTTCAACCTGCGCCAGATCGTCCTGGCCAAGGTGGACCAGGCACTGCACACCCAGACCAAGGCTGACCCCGTGGAGGTGTTTGCCCAGCTCTGTGAAGAGGTGCTGGGTGTCCCTGCCACCCCAGGTACGCCGTGCCACCCTCCTGTCCCTCTTGCCCTGTGACAGCTCAGCGAGTTCCTGCCGTGTGTGTGGGGACGGTTTCTGCTGGCTCTGGGAAAAGCAGAGCTGGAAAGTTCCTCCCTTTGTCCCCTGGGTTGTGTGAACAGCTGGGACAGCACTGGAGGGATTTTTTCCCATGGGGAGGAGTGGAGTCCCTTTTGACCCCTTTTGTCCCCTCAGGTACAAACATGCCAGCCACCTTTGGCCACCTGGCTGGGGGCTATGATGCTCAGTACTACGGCTACCTCTGGAGCGAGGTGTACTCCATGGACATGTTCCACACCCGCTTCAAGCAGGAGGGAATCATGAACTGCAAGGTAGGGATGTCAGCATTTGGAAACACACAATCACAAGAATGATTATATGCAGGTGCTTTTATTGAAGAGCTCTGGGTGTCAGGGGTACAAACCCAAATCTGACATGTTCCTCCCAAATTTTGGGATGAATGTGTTTTTATATTCTATTTTTATATAACTTTCATGTTAATTATTAAACTTACATTGTTCTATTGTATACATAGATTTCAGCCAAGCATGGCTCTTCATGGCCCCCCTTAAATTTCTAACATAGTTTCTCATGATTCTTCTTATGATTATGCAGTAATTATATTTAATTAGTAAACAATCATCACATCTAACAATTATATATATATTTACATATATATACATATATATGTATATATACATACATATATACATATATATTAATTATTATTAATATTATTATTATATATTTATATATTATTAATATTACAATTATTATTACTATTATTATATATTTATGTATTAACAAATATATATATATAATTGTTAATACATAAATATATTTATCATATACTGCTCACGCAGGTGCAATGATCTGGCAAAACACAAAGCCTGACATTTTCAGAGTCTATCTTTAACATTTCTGCAGGGCCCCACTATCAGGGACAGGGTTCTGTGTGCATGCCCAGGGGGGTGTGCCAGCCCTGCCCCATGTGTGTGTGCCCACAGGTGGGCATGGATTACAGGAAGTGCATCCTCCATCCTGGTGGCTCCGTGGATGCTTCAGACATGCTGAGGAGGTTCCTGGGCAGGGAGCCCAAGCAGGACGCCTTCCTGGCCAGCAAGGGACTGAAGGTGGAGAGCAACTCGGTGCCTTCAGCCTGAGAGGTGCTGCAGGGCCCTGGCAAGGGGGAAAAGCTCCTGCCCACGCACCTGCCCTCGCCTGGTTCCTGTCACCAAACACCCCCTGCCTGGAGCTGCCCCTCTGAGCCCCTCCTGAGGCTCTGTGGCAACACTAAGGTGACCTGCCCTTGTCACCCCAGGGTTTTGTGGGTCACCCCCGTCAATTGGCTGAACTTTGAACCTGATTTCTGCACAAGGGTGAGTTTTGGCCTCGTTTGGAGCCAGGGAGGAGGGGGAGAGGAGTTCCCAAACTTGAATCTTTGTTTTTAAATCCCTTCTCTTTTAAGGAGCCTCGTTGTTGTTGTTGTTGTTGTTGCCACCTTGGCTTGGTTTGTGACACAGCTGTCACCAGGGCAGGGACAGCCCTGCTCTCCCCATCTTTGGGCAGCTCTTGGCTGTGCAGTAAAGATGGGGAGATCCCAGAGCTCCAAACCCACAGGGAATGAACTGGAACATCCTGCCCTGAACCCCTCAGGGACCTTCCTGCCTGGCAGGGGGACAGAGGTGGCCGGTGCAGGTGTTCCAGAACAGGGGGTTTGGGGACCTCTGTGGCCTCTGTGTCCCATTTCAGGGTCATCCCAGGGGCTCAGGCTGTGGCAGCTGAGGGTGTTGCTGTTGCTGTCAGCTCCTGGGACAGGGCAGGGTTGTGTTTATGACTGAAAACACGGAGCTGACAGCTTCAAACAACACAAATGCCGGGATAAAAATATCCAAAATATCCCCTGGGCTCCGTGCCAGGCCTTGAGCTGCCGGCCACGGGGAGGGGCAGCAGCCAGCCCGGGCTGTGCCACCTGCCCCAGGCTGTCCCCAGTGTGCCCCAAGCCAGCCCAGGCTGTCCCCAGTGTGCCCCAGGACCCTGCACGGCACAGGGTGTTGTGGCACAAGGTTCCTGACCCCGAGAGCAAAGCTTTGCTCCCAGCTTGGGGTGGCTTCCTTGGGAGCTGAGGAGTTCCAAGGGGGTTCAGGGTGACCTGGGATTTGTGTCCCACCCCTCCCAGCCTCGGGTGCATTGTGTGAGGCCATTTGAGGGCTGTGGGATCCATCCCTGCCTCTCTGCCATGGTTTGGGGACACAAGTGACAGCTGAGTGCCCCAGCTCACTGCCACCATCCACCACTGCAGGCTGTTCCCTGTTCCCTGTCCTTTGTCACCAGCGCTGGGACAAGGCTCCCCCCAGTGTAGACAAAGTCGTTGCTGTCACCTCTGTCCGCCAGGCCCCGCTGGTGACACAGGAAGATTGGTGACACCCCCTGGTGACACCCCCTGGGCGGGTCCGGAGGCGGCTCCTTGGTGCTTGCTGGGGCCACCTCGAGCATCTTGTCCTTGTCCCCTCCCCTCCGTGTTTTCTGCCCCTGGGTGTTTTTAGTGTCCTGTTTTACTGAGCTTTCCAGCGTTTCCTACGACTCTTCTCTCCAGAGAGAGAGAAAAGTGAAGCTGAACAGGGAAACCACGCACTTTCCTCCCTCTGTCCCCTCTCCAGTGTCCCCACTGCCCCGGGACATGGAGCTGCACCTCCCCATCCCCATCCCAGGCTGGCAGGGAAGAGAGAGCTCCTTTTTATTTTGGTGGTTTGGATTTGGGGGTTGTTTTATTCCTGTTAACAGTTTTAAAGGGCAAACTGGTGTGTGTGGGTGGGTGTGGGTGTGGGTGTGTGCGTGTGTGTGTGCTGTCCGTACTGGTCACGTCCCACCCCCTGCTTGTTTCCATGACTGGATTTTAGACGGTTCCCAGCACTAATAAAGGTTTTCCTCCGCGGATGTTGGGGCTCAGCTCCTTTGGGGAGGGGTGACAGGGACACAGCACCGCAGCATCCAGCAGAGGGGCTCCTGTCCCACGAAGATGGGCACGGAGTGGCAGGCGCGGGGTGGCAGCGTGTGGGGTGTGAAACCCTGGGTAAGGACAGGCCGGTGACCCCCACGTGTCCCTCAGTGTCCCTTTGTGTCCCTCAGTGTCCCCCGTGTCCCTCAGTGTCCTCCCGTGTCCCTCAGTGTCCTCCCATGTCCCTCAGTGTCCCTCGTGTCCCTCAGTGACACCTGTGTGTCCCTCAATGTCCCCCGTGTCCCCGGTGTCCCCCAGCCCCACACCTGTGTGAGGAAGGGGTGCTGCAGCAGCCGTGCGGGGCCGGGCCGTGCCGCGGGCTCCCGCTGCAGCATGAGGGCGATGAGGGCGCGGGCAGGGCCGGAGAGCCCCGGGGGCAGCGGGTACCGAGCGCTGCGGATGCGCCGGAACAGCTCCGGCCGGCGGCGGGCCTGGAACGGGGCCTGGCCGGTCAGAGCCGTGTACCTGCGGGGAGAGCGGCGGCCCTGTGCTCCCTCCGGTGTCCCTGCCTTCCTCCATCACCCCTCTTCCTCCCTCCGGTGTCCCTGGCCTTCCTCCATCATCCCTCTTCCTCCCTCCGGTGTCCCTGGCCTTCCTCTGGCTCCTCTGTCCTCCCTCCAGCCTCTCCATTTTCCCTTCATCACCCCTCTTCCTCCTTTCAGTGTCCCTGTTCTCCATCTGAGCCCCCGGTCCTCCCTCCAGCTCCTGTCCTCCTTCCAATCTCTCCATCCTCCTTCCATCCCCCTGTCCTCCCTCCATCTCCCCTCATCCCACCCTCCCTCCATCTCTCCTCATCTCATCCTCCTGCCATCTCCCCTCTCCCTCCCTCCATCTCCCCTAATCCAATCCTCCCTCCACCTTCCCTCGCCCTCTCTCCATCTCTCCTCATCCATCTCCATCTCTCCCCATCCTCCCTCCCTCCCTCCAGCTCTCCTTATCCTCCCTCCATCCCCCCTTATCCTCCCTCCCTCCATTTCCCCTCATCCCATCCTCCCTCCATCTCCCCTAAAACCACTCTCCCTTCATGTCCCCTTGCCCTCCCTCCATCTCCCCTCATCCATCTCCAGTCCCCCTCATTCCACCCTCCCTCCATCTCCCTTTTCCCTCTCTCCATCTCTCCCACCCTCTCTCCATCTCCCCTCATCCCATCCTCTCTCCCCTCTCCCTCCCTCCATCTCCCCCATCCCCTCTCACACGGCACACCCCAGTGCCCAGACATCCGCGGGCTCCGCGTGTCCCCTGCGCTCCAGCACCTCCGGGGCCAGGTACGCGGGTGTCCCACAGAGCGCCCTGAGGTGGGGACAGCAGCGGTGACCCTTGGGGACATGGACAAAGTGAAACCCCCTCCGTGCATCCCCCCCGGCCCCGCTCACCCCCAGCGCCGCCCGGGCGGTGCCGCTCGCTGAGCCAGCCCCAGGTCCCCGATCTTCACTCGCATCCTCTCCGTCACCAAGAAGTTACCTGTGCGGGGAGTGACGGGAATTGTGTCACCCTCGGGCCACCCTGGGGTCACCCCCGGGTCCCCCCCAGCCCCACGCACTCGGTTTGAGGTCCCGGTGCACGAGGCCGTGGCCGTGCAGGTAGCGCAGGGCCGAGAGCAGCTGCCGCAGGTAGTAGCGGACCTCGGGCTCCGTCAGGCGGCCCCGCGCCCGCAGGATGGCGGCGAGGGACTGCGGACAGAGCGACAGCGCTGGGACAGAGCGACAGCGGCTGGGGACACTGAGGAGGGACTGGGGACAGAGGGACAGCGGCTGGGGACAGAGCGACAGCGGCTGGGACAGTGAGGAGGGACAGGGAACAATGGAGGGGAACTGGGGATGGAGTGACGGGGACTGGGACAGAGGGACAGCGGCTGGGGACACTGAGGAGGGACTGGGGACACTGAGGAGGGACAGGGGACACTGACAGCGCTGGGGAAACTGAGGAGGGACTGGGAACAGAGCGACAGCGGCTGGGACAGTGACGAGGGATGGGGACAATGAAAGGGGACAGGGGACGGAGTGACAGGGACTGGGGATGGAGTGACAGGGACAGAGCGAGGGGGGCCTGGGGACAGAGCAAGGCACCAGGCTGGGCCCTGCAGAAGCCCCGGCCTGAGGGGGCTCAGTTTTGGGGTGTTTACGCTCAGTTTCGGGGTTCAGGGGCTCATTTTCGGGGTGCAGAATTTCAGAGGGGTTCAAGGGCTCAGTTTCGGGGTTCAGGAGCCCAGTTTCGGGGCTCAAGATCTCGGTTTTGGGGTTCAGGAGCCCGGTTTCGGGGCGCAGGTCTCACCCCCCGGCTGCACAGCTCCAGCAGCAGGTAGAGGTGCCCGCCGTCGGCGAAGTGCCCGTGCAGGCGCACGATGTGCGGGTGGCGCAGGCGACACTGCAGCTCCCGCTCCCGCTCCACCTGCATCGACAGCAGCCCGGCAGCCCCGGGGGGACCCTCAGGGACGCTCGGGGGACCCTCGGGGACCCCCGGCACTCACCCCGCGGGGACGGGAACCCACCCAGACACCCGGGGAGGGGCACAGGAGGGGCTGTGCGGGGTCCCCAAGGGCACTGTCCCCTGTCCCGGGGCACTGTCCCCTCCCCGGGGAGTGTCCCCTGTCCCCGGGCACTGTCCCCTCCCCGGGGAGTGTCCCCCCGCACTCACCCTGTCCCCGATGCCCGCGGCAGCCAGCCGGGCTCTCGGGATCACCTTCGCCGCGTAGCGCCGGCCACTTGTCACCTCTGTCACCTGGTAGCAGCGGCCGAAGGTGCCCTGCGAGCGACCCCGTGGGGTTGGGGTGCCCACCCAGGTGTGGGGCTCGCAGCCCCAGGGACCGGAGCTGCTGGGGCTCAGTCCCGTGCCTCAGTTTCCCCTTCCCCCCCTTGGTTCGGGACCCTCGGGGGGTGCGGGTGTGTGATGCCCCCATGGTGCCCAGCGGGGAGGGGGCGCTGGGGGCAGCTCAGGGGGGGCAGTTCAGGGGATTTACCTCTCCCAGGAGCCGTCCCCGCTTGTAGAGAGTCCCGGTGCCCTCATCCAGGAGGTACCAACCCGGAGGGGGCTCAGCCCCTGCGCTCCCCGGGTCCATCCTGCCCGCTCTGCTCGGCACCGGGGACACCCCGAGGGACACTGGACACTGTAACCCCTTCAGCTCCGGGTGCGGGTGTCCACGGCGCCCAGGGGTGCTGTGTGCCCCTCCCCGCACCCAACACTCACCGCTCTGTACCCCCGAGCCCCCTCAGAAAACCCCGATCACGGAGTGGAGACCCCCGCGGGGGTCCCGGCCCTCGGGGATGCGCAGCACCGGAGGGTCCCGGATCGGGATCCAACCGTGCAGGGAGGTCCTGGTGCCTCCTCCCCTCCGCCGCTGGTGTTGGGGGGGTCCCGGGGGGGCGCTGATGTTGTTTTACAGCACCCGGGAGGCCACCACCCCCCCCGCGACCGCCGGAGCTCCGGGCCCCCAAGGGTTAACGGGCGGCCGGGGAGGGCTGGGCGCACCTTTGGGGCTGGATATTAATAACGCGGCGGGGAGGGACGGGAGGCGAACGGGGAGGGTGTGTGTGTGTGGGGGGGGAAGCCTCGCCCGGCCCCCCCGGAGCTGCGCAGGCGATGCCCGCTGGCCCCGGGTCCCCCCCGCTCCCCGCCGCCGGGACGCCGAGCCGGGACGGAGCCGCCGGGACGCGGCGGACGAGGGGCGGCATGGCCGGGAGGGGCCGTGGGGGCGGCTCGGACCCCCGCGGGGGACCCCACGGTGCCGGGTAAGCTCCTGGTTTGTGCTTTAACCCTCACGGACCCCCCCTGCCCCGCGATTCCGCGCCCTACCGGAGCTCCTGCGGGGAAACTGAGGCACGCGGTGCCCCCGCGCTGCCAGCGGGGTTTGGGCATCACCCACCGGGCATCGCCCGAGCCTCGGCGGGGTCCGGACGATACAAAAACCCCTTGGAGAGGCAGCAGCGCGACCCCCCGGCCCTTCCCTTTTCCTGCTGGGGGCACCCAGAGCCGGGGGCTGCCGGTGGCCGCCCGCAATGGGACGGGACCGGCCCAACCGGGGGATTCCCGGACACGGGGACGGGACCCCCGCACCCCCCGCACTCTCCCGGCGCCTCCCTCACCCCCGGGCTGGGCGCTTTGGGGTGCTGCAGGCTCGGGCGCTGTGGGGCCTCCCGCTGCCCCCCATCCCGCTCGCCCCACGGCGGGGCCGGATCCGGATCGGGGAGCGACGCGGGAGCCCCGGCGAGCAGGTCTGGTCCTGCCCCGGCAGGCAGCGATCCCGGCCCGGCGCCCGCCGCGGGGCCCTGGGGGCGGCGGGGCCGTCACCCGTGCCGGGGCTGCGTGGGCACGTGGGGGGGACACCCCGTGTCACCCACCCGGTGTCACCCACCCTCTGTCACCACCCCGTGTCACTATCCACCCTGTGTCACCACCCCGTGTCACCATCCACCCTGTGTCACCCACACCGTGTCACCCACACCGTGTCACCACCCACCCTGTGTTACCACCCATCCTGTGTCACCCACCCTCTGTGACCCACCCCGTGTCACCCACACCATGTCACCACCCACCCCATGTCACCACCCTGTGTCACCCACCCCGTGTCACCCACCTTGTGTCGCCCACCCTCTGTGACCCACCCCATGTCACCACCCCATGTCACCCACCCTGTGTCACCACCCAGCATCACCCACCCCATGTCCCCCACCCGCCTGTCCCCGCTGGTGGCACCAGACCCCACATCCCCTCCCTGGGGTCTGGGCTTGTCCCCCTCACCCCCATCCCCTCTCTGTGGTCCCGGGGGTGTCTCGGTGGTGTCCCCACCTCGGTGGCCGTGCTGGGCAGGGGGACAGCCCGGTGCCACCCCCCTGTCCCCGGGCTCAGGGCTCTCTGCCCCGCAGGTGCTGGCGGCTGCTGCTGCTGGCCTGGCTCAGCCTGGTGGGCACGGCGCAGGTGAGGGGGCTGGGGGGCACCTGGGGGGGGCTGGGGCACCCCCGGGCTCCTTCATCCCCCCCCAGCGCTCACCATCACCTTCCTCACGCAGGACCCAGCCCTGGGGACAGCAGCGAGGGTCCCCGAGCCCCCAGCCCCTGCTCGGCCCCAGGGGACCTGGGGGTCCTGGGGACCCTGGAGCTCCTGCTCCAGCTCCTGTGGGGACGGGGTCGCCCTGCGCAGCCGGCGATGCCTGCGGTGAGTGGGGGACGGGGCAGCACAGACCCTCTCGGGGTGTCCCCAAACCCCACAGCACGACCTTGCCACCACCTCGTGTGCACCACCCAGATGCCACCAGGCAGCGCCATCCCTGTGGTGGCTCGGTGGCATTGTGGCTCTGGAGCTGGGGGTTCCCTGTGTGGGACAAGGAGGTGACACTGCTGTCCCTGTGCCCGCAGGAGCAGCGAGGAGCAGCCGTGCCCGGGGGACCCGCGGCAGTACCGGCTCTGCCAGCTCCAGGTGAGCGCCGGCAGCGCCGCGGCACGGACGGGGCTGTCCCCGGTGCCCATGGCAGCTCCATCCCGGTGCTCCCACAGGGCTGCCCCGCCGGTTCCGTGCCTTTCCGTGCCATGCAGTGCTCGCTCTATGACAACCGGCCCGTGCTGGGCACCTCCGCCCGCTACCGCTGGGTGCCCTTCCACGGAGGTGAGTCCCGCCGTGCTGACGGCATCACCGGGGGATCCCGGCCGTCCCCGGCATCACCCCAACCCCTTCCCCCCGTGCTCCGGCAGCCCCAAACCTCTGCGACCTCAACTGCCTGGCCGAGGGACACAATTTCTACTACAGCTTCGGCCGGGTGCTGGACGGGACGCGCTGCAGCCCCGGCTCCCCGGACCTGTGCGTCGGCGGGCGCTGCCTGGTGGGTGCACAGGGGACTGGGACCCCCCTCGGGACCCCCCAGGCCCGAGCCCCGCGCTGAGGGGGTGTCTGGGCTCCCCACAGAGCGTGGGCTGTGACGGGATCCTGGGCTCGGGCCCCGACGCCTGCGGGCACTGCGGCAGCGGCCACGGCTCGTGTGTGCTGGTGCACCGGCTGTTCCAGGGCTCCGACCCCTCCTCCGGTGAATGAACCATTGCCCCGGCCCCCTCCATGGGTGAATGCTTTGGCTCTTGGCTCCCCTGTCCTCCTGTCCCCACGCGTGTCCCCAAGGCATGGCCTGGGTGCCCTTTTGTCCCATGCCCTGTCCCCCATCCCGAGGGTCTCTGGTCCCTTCACTTGGGGGGTTAACTCATTGCAGAGGGGTCACTCCTGGCCTGTGGGGAGCCTGTGATGTCCCCAGGGGTGTCCAGAGTCCCTGTCCCCACATGTTCCTGATGTCCCTGCACGTGGGGCCCAGTTGGGTCAATGTCCCAGCCTCAGCTCCCCTCTGTGCCCGTTCCCTCCCTCTCTGTCCCCCCGTGGTGCCCCCTGGGCCCTGCCCAGGCTCTGCCCTGACTCGGCCCCCCCTCCATCCCTCCCCAGGATATTTGGGATATGTGAACGTCACCAAGATCCCGGCAGGGGCCACCAACATCAAGGTGATGGACAAGAGCCGCAACTACCTGGGTAGGACCTGAACTGCCTCCATCCCAGTCCCTCCCAGTCCCTCCCAGTGCCTCCCAGTTGGCCCAGGCTGGTGCCAGCTGTGTGTGCGGGCAGGGCAGGGGTGGCCGTGTCGCGCCGTGCTGCCCCATGTTTGTCCCTTGTTTGTCCCTTGTCGTGCCGCGCCGCTCCCTCCCTCGGATGCTGTTTTGAGCACCGCGGGGTCACTGAACTCCCAAGCGCTCGGGGCAATTTTCCAGAGGCCGCGGCCGCGTTTTGGGAAGGGCTGCGCTGGAGCGGGGCCAGCCCGGCCGCTGCAGCACCGGGACAGGGACCTCCATCCCCACCCCCGTCCCCTTTCCCCTTTCCCATGCGGTTGGAGCCCCTTCCCCCCTCCCAGCCGGGCTTTGGGGGGGCTCGGGGCTGGTTTTGCACACCCGGCTTGGGCTGCGGCTCGGGCTCGGAGCCAAGATCCGACAGGAACGCGGATTCCCGGAGCCCCGAGCGCGGCTCCCGGCCCACGGGAGAGGCCTCCGGAGGGGACCGGGCCGGGGGTCCCGGGGGCCGTGCCGGGCTCGGTTTAGCGGAGCCGCTCCGTCCCGCAGCGCTGATGGCGAGCGACGGCCGCTACGTCCTCAACGGCGACTGGGCCATCGCATGGCCGGGGCCCTACGAGGCCGCCGGGACCCTCCTCACCTACAACCGGGCCCCCGACGGCACCGAGAGCCTGGAGGCGCCCGGACCCACCCACGAGGACCTGCACGTGATGGTGAGGACAGACGGACACGGCTCTGGGGACAGCAGCCACCCCCGTTCCCACCGTCCCTCCCAGCCCCGCTCGTGTCCCCCCATCCCCTCCAGGTGCTGCTGCAGGAGCCCAACCCCGGCATCGAGTACCAGTTCTGGCTGCCCCGCGGGCACCCGCAGCTCGGCCGCGGTGACACGAGCGCCCTGCGGCAGCCCCAGCCCCGGGGCGCCGGCAGCCCCCCCCCCCCCGCGCCCCCCGCCCCCCCCCCCCCCCCCCGGCCCCCGGG
>JAWWMS010000121.1:1783985-1803287 GCA_035048045.1 Chlorospingus semifuscus
CCTTTCCTTTCCTTTCCTTTCCTTTCCTTTCCTTTCCTTTCCTTTCCTTTCCTTTCCTTTCCTTTCCTTTCCTGCTTCCTTTCCTTCTTCCTTTCCTTCTTCCTTTCCTTCTTCCTTTCCTTCTTCCTTTCCTTCCACAGCATCAAAGCCATCGAGAGCAACAGCAAGGAGGATGACACCATGTGGCTCACGTACTGGGTGGTCTACGGCGTTTTCAGCATCGCCGAGTTCTTCTCCGACCTTTTCCTCTACTGGTTCCCCTTCTACTACGCTGGGAAGGTAACGCTGAGCTCCTCCCGTCCCGGGGCTGTCCCGGGCTCCTCCCGTGCCGGGGCTGGATGGGAGGAGCTGAGTGTGCTGGGCTCTGGTGGGTGGTGATGCCCAAAGAGGCTCCCTGGAACAGAGCTGGGTTAGCAGAGTTAAAGGAATAAAATAGGGATTTATTAAAAGGGTTCACATTGGGCAGTGTAAGAGCCCAGCCAAAGCTACACCCAAGCTGGATTGTGTGTCATGAGTTTTCACACTTTTATAAGTTTTGGTCTGTTTCCATATTTGGGTTAATTGTTCAATTCCAGCTTCGGGTTGTGCTCCAGTCCCATCCTCCCAGATTGCTCCCCTCAGTTCCCTGTTGTTTGCACTTTTTGGGCCTGAAGCTGCAGTGCTGTCCTTGGTTCTGGGGCTGGAGAAGGATTTTGTGTGACTGAGCTGTGAGGAGAACTTGCTAACACTATATAAAGTTCAGAGTTATAAACTAATGCAGTACAGAATGTGGAAAATATGAAAGCCAAAACTTAAAGCATCAGAGGGGCTGCACCCAGCCCAGATCTGGGATCTCCAGTGAGCTGGGGGTCCCTGGAGCACTGAGCCCCCCCTGTGCCCACAGTGCCTGTTCCTGGTGTGGTGCATGGCCCCGGTGCCCTGGAACGGCTCCCAGCTCATCTACCACAGCGTCATCCGACCCTTCTTCCTCAAGCACCACCAGGCCGTGGACAACATGATGGGTGACATCGGCACCAGGGCCCTGGACGCGGCCTCCAGTGTCACCCGAGAAGGTGACTCTGCTCCCCCTGTCCCTCCTCCACCTGCTCCGTGCCCAGGTTTTCCCGGCTCAGGGGCGCTGGGCAGCTCGTTAATGTTAATTACCGGCGAGTGATTATTTCTGGGTGCTCCGGGGGTCTCGGTCCCCACTCTAACCTCTCTCTCCTCCCTGTGCTGCACGGTCCAGTCCTGCAGACTCTGGCCAAGAGCAGAGCCCGGCTGGCGGCCGGGGTGGCCCCACAGCCCAGCCTGCCCGTAGGTACCGAGCCGCGGGGGCCGGGCCGAGCCCCGTGTCCGCCGTGGCGCCGCCCGAACCGCTCTGCTCCCGTAGCACCGGCCCGTTCTCCCGGGGAATGGGTAGAGCAGGCGCTTCCCTCCCGCTTCTCCATAGCCAGACCCCATCCGTGTGTCCATCCGTGTGTCCATCCGTGTGTCCATCCCTGTGCCCAAGTGTCCCTTTGGCGCTGCTTTACCTGGGGCTCCCCTCCGGAGCTGTCACCGCCGTGCTCAGCGGGACCGGGAGGGAGCGGGACGGTGATGCGGGGCACCGGCCACTGCCCCAGGGGCGGGCATTAACGGCGTCCGTGTCTCCGCAGGCGTCAAAGCATCCCTGAACCTGGCAGAGTTCGCGGAGAAGGTGAAGTAAGAGTGGCACCGGAGCCTCTGGTACCGGCACAGCCCCGGTACTGGGATCAGTACCAGCACCACGCTCTCAGTACTGGTACCGGCATCCTCCGTTGTGGCACCGAAGTCCCTCATACAGACGCCGGTACCGGCACCATACTCCCGGCATTGGTACCGGCATTCTCCGTTGTGGCACCGAAATCCCCGATACAGACGCCGGTACCGGCCCCGTGCTCCCGGCACTGCTACCGGCATCCTCCGTTCTGGCACCGAAGTCCCTCATACAGACGCCGGTACCGGCCCCGTGCTCCCAGTACCGGGCCCGTGGCCCTGCTGACGGTACCGGCCAGCCCGGGCCGTTCCCGCCCGGGATCCCGAGTTTCTGCAGCCCCAGTGTGTTGTACCCCGGCCCCCCAATAAACCCCGGTGCCCCCCGAGCGCCGCTCCCGTCCCGCGTGTTCCGCGACCCCGCGCGGCGCCTTTAAGAGGGGCGGGGGGCGGAGCCTTTGGGCGAGGGGCGGGGCTTGTCTGATGACGTGTCCGGAAGTGCGGCCGGGACAGAGGGGTCGGTCCGTCAGTCCGTCTGGCCGTCTGCGGTCCGGGAGTGTCGGTCTGTCCGGTGGGGGTTCAGGGTGCTCTGTCCGTGTGTGAGGGGGGCGGAGGGGGCCGGTTTATCTGTGCGGGGCTCTGTCTGTCTGTCTGTCTGTCTGTCCATCCAGCGGCGGGGGTGGGGTCCGTCCGTGTGTCTGTCCGTTCGAAGGGCCGGGTGGGGGATTCTGTCAGTCTAGGGGGAAGGGAGTCGGTCTGTCTGGGGAAGTGGGGCAGCGCAGGGGATCTGTGTGTCTGTCTGGGAGGCAGGCAGGTGTCCGTCCGTCTGTCTGTCTGTCCGGAGGGGAAGATGGTGGGGGGGTTCTATTTGTTCTATTTGAGGAGGGGCTCTGCCTGCTGCGGGGAGTCCGTCTGTCTGTCCAAAGGGCAGGCAGCACAGGGGGTCGGTCTGTCCGTCTTGAGGAGATAGAAAAGGGGAGCTGTCTGTCTGTCTGTCCGGAGTGGCAGCGCCCTCACCTCCCCCCTCCCCGTTCGGCAGCTCCTCCCCACATGAGCCTCCCCCGGGATGAGCTCCAAGGCCAAGCGGGTGCTGCCCACCCGCCCTGAGCCCCCCAGCGCCGAGCAGATCCTGGCGGACGTGCAGGGCACGCTGCCCTCCGACCCCGTGTTCGTCCTGCCCGCCGAGCCCCCCCTGGACCCGCCAGGCCCCGCTCCAGGTGAGCCCTCGCTGGGGAATGGGGGGCGTGGGGACCCCCTGAACCCCCCCAGGACCCCGGCCCCGCTCCGGGTGAGCCCTCGCTGGGGAATGGGGGGATCGGGGACCCCCCAGCCCCTCTGAGCCCCGGTTCTGCCCCCGCCAGGCTGCCCCGAGCCCGCGGCCGAGGAGCGGGAGCGGCTGTACCGACAGATCCGCTCCTACGTGGGGATGAACCAGCGGCTGCAGCAGTCCCGGGAGCAGCTGCGGGAGCGGCGCCGGGAGCTGCAGAGGGTCGGGGAGGCGCTGCAGCGCGGCATCGCCGAGATGAGGCAGAAAGCGTTCTGAGGGACTGTGCTGGGCAGCTCCACGCTGTGGTTTCACCTTCCCAAAGCCATTTGTATCGGGAGGATCCGGATTTGCCAGGACAGCCCCGGCTGTGCCACCCCAGTGAGCTTGTCCCAGGGAACAGCGGGATCCTGGTGCTGGGACAACGGCCTGCACCCCTCCTTGTGCCCCCAAACCCGCTGCCATGTCCCTCGTGGGTGGCACAGCCTCTCCTCCCTACGACTTTTCCCTCTGGTACTTCCCCGAGGATGACCCCATCGCCTCCCGCATCGCCGAGCGCCTCAGGCAGGAGGGATTCCGGGGCTTCACCGAGCACCAGGACCGAGTGGCCGGGACCTCCGTCATCCTGACGGCCGTGGAGGCCATCGAGGCCAGCCGTGTGGCCATCCTGCTCCTCTCGGCCAAGTCCGTGCGTGACCGCTGGTGCCAGCGCGTGTCCCAGTGGAACCTGTTCCACAACATCCACCAGCAGCGCGGCCCCAGGGTGGTGCCCGTGTGCGTGGGGGTCAGCAGGGCCGAGGTGCCGCCGTTCCTGCAGCACCTGGTCCCGCTGGAATACCAGAACGAGTTCTTCTTCCAGCGGCTGCTGGCCAGCCTGAGGTCCCGCCCAAGGGGACGAACTGAGGGACCCCCATAAAGGGGGCTGGGTCGGGGGCCAGCACCGCCCCGTGGTGTGGAAAACTGCCCTGTTTTGTTAATAAAGGTGGTGGGAATGGGTCACCCAGCACAAATCTCACAACCCCCATTTTTGGGACGTGGAGGCGCTGCTTTTCTGTCTGCTCTGAGCGCTGGGGGGGCCGTGGGTGTTTCCCACCCTCACAAGTGTGACCTTGTGGGTGCTTCTTCCCCTTCCTGTCCCCCCTGAGCTGCATCCGTGCCCCGCTGCTGTCACACGGCCCCCGGGGCTCCTCCAGCTCGGCAGCTGCACCGGGAGCCGTGGAACGGGCCGGATGGGGGCTCGGGGCTGCCTGGGGCCGCTGCTGCTGCTGCTGCCCCTCTCTTGGGCCGGTGGGTCCGGCGTGGGCTCGGAGTCACTGCCCGGGGCGGTGGCAGCTGCTGGTGGGCACAGGACGTGGCTCCAGCCATCGGTCATCGGGGGACACGAGGTCAAACGCCACTCCCGGCCCTACATGGCGTTCCTGCAGATCGGGGGTCGCGCCTGCGGGGCAGCGCTGCTGCACCGGCGCTGGGCACTGACGGCCGCGCACTGCCTGCCTGAGAGGTGAGTCTGGCACGGCTGGGTCCTGTCCGGCACGGCTCGGTCCTGTCCGGCACGGTTGGGTCCTGCTCGGCACGGCTGGGTCCTGCCCGGCACGGTTCGGTCCGGCCCGGCACGGTTCGGTCCTGCCCGGCACGGCTGGGTCCTGCCCGGGGAAGGGGACGGGGCTCCGGTGACCGGCACCGGGCTGACCCCGCTCCCGGGCCGGGCCAGCTCGCGGCACAAGGGGCGGCTGCTGGTGGGGCTGCACAACCGGCGGGACGATGAGGAGGAGGACACGCAGAGCTTCACCATCCGGGCTGCCTGTCCGCACCCCGGTTACGACCGACACACGAGGGAGAACGACCTGCTGCTGCTGCAGGTGCGGCTCGGGGGGCTCCGAGCGGCGCTGGAGCGGCGGCGGTGCCGGGAAGGGGCGGGGAGTTCGCACGGAGCCGGGGCGAGCGGCTCGGTGACATTTCCTGTTCTCACCCGCAAGAGATTTCACACCTGGGTGTCATCTCCCCGCTGCCATTACCCCGAAACGTGCTCTTCTCTAGGCTGAACAATCCCAATTCCACAGCATTCAAAGGGACACAATCCTGCTGGAGGCTGTGGCAAAACAAAATATCAGAATCCCTCAGGTCTTTGCATTCCTCCTCGTGTTTTGTCCCTCTTGAGATCAGGGCTCAGTTTACATGGGCACAAATGTACTGGTACTGAGCAAGCAGAGGAATATAGAGAGAGTTTATTGTACCCGTTTGGTTTTCCTGTCTCTTTGGAGCAGAAGGCCTCACATATAGCAACATGTTCTACAAAAATAACTTTTACCTTTTATTGTGCTTCCTCTTGCAAGATGAAGCACTGAGTTGGAAAATGCAGTTGTTGGGAAGCATCTCCCCTACATCTCAAGGCTAAAAAAAATAAAAGAGTTTAGGGCCAAGGATCGGTTCGGGGCTCCCCCTCAATCCTCCACCTGCAGCATTGGGGTGCTCCCCTTTAACCCCCCACCCACCCGCGGTGTTGGGGTGCTCCCCGCCAGCCCCTCTGCCCATCTGGGGGTTCTGATGTCGCCCCCCGCCCGCAGCTGGACGGGAAGGTGACGCTGAGCAGGACACGGCGGCTGATCCCGCTGGCGAGCCGGGAGCCGGCGCCGGGGGCGCGGTGCAGCCTGGCGGGCTGGGGGGTCGCGGACCCCCGGGATGGGAGGCTGTCACCCACCCTGCAGGAGCTCAATGTGACGGTGATGGACACGCGGATGTGCAACAACAGCCGCTTCTGGCACGGCGGTATCGGCCCCACCATGATCTGCTTCCAGGGGCTGCGCCGCGGCTCCGCACCCGCCAAGGTGAGAGTTTGGGGGTCCAAGGGTGCTAAAAAACCCAAAAACCCGAGCCTGGCTGCCGGGAGGGATGCTCACCCTGAGCAGGTGAGATGTTCTGGCCATGGTGGGGGTTTCTGTCCCCTGATCCATTCCCTGGTGTCACCTCCCCTCAGGGTGACTCGGGGGGACCCTTGGTGTGCGGGAAGCGGCCGGCACTGGCCGGCGTGATCTCCTTCAGCAGCAAGAACGCCACTGACCCTTTCAAGCCGCCCGTGGCCACCTCGACTGTGAAGCACAAGAAATGGATCCAGAAAATTCTGCGGAGGGGCTGCAGATCCGGCCGGCCCGAACACACGGGATAGACCAAACAGCCTTTCCTATTTACACAGGTTGGCTTTTAATTGGCAATACTGTCCAGAGTCTGGTAAAATAACATCCTTAGTACATAGATACAGTGATGGCGAGCGGAGCCCGGCGGGATTGTCGGTGGAGGAGGAGGAGGAGGGCGGTGGTTTGTAGCCGGGGGGCGATCTGGCCCTCCTGCCACCCCTGTGCTCCTTTACAGCACCCAGGAGTGCTGCTCCTGGGATTTTCCTCCTTTTCTTCAGTCCCAGCCACTGCCAGGGCAGGGGGGCTCCAGTGGGCACCGGGGTGTGCCCGTCCCCATCACCCCAGTGCACATCCCTGGGGACCCCCTGCATACCCCCACGGTCCTTGTGTCTCCCTGTGTCCCCAGAGCCACCCAGGTGTGTCCCCTGCACATGTCCCCATAGCCCTGTGTCTGTCCCTACAGCCCCCCATGGCACTGGGATGGGGGGCACAAAGGTCCACCCAAAGCAGGGAGTGATGGTGTAGGACTGGAGGTATCCAAGGGTCTGGGACCACCTGGACTGGGGGTTCCTCTGCAGCCCATCCCATTCCCAGGGGCTGAGGCACTTCCCACACACCCCAGTGTTGGCACCTGGGCCCGGCTGGCAGCAGGAGTGGGGGTGTCCCCAGGGTTTTGTGCTCGTGGGCGTAATCCAGTCCTGGATGGATTCGTGTCCACATCCACAAGGACACCCCGGGATCCTGGCTGCGAGCCGAGGCTCTCCTGCCCTGGGGGTGGGAGGCTGGGGGGCTCTGGGTGAAGCTGAGGGACCCCAGACCCTTTCCTGGGGGTTGGGCATCCTGGTGCCAGCTCAGCACCCTGTCCCCTCCCATAGCAGCCCCCCAGCCTGGTGACAGCAGCCTGTGAGCAGCCCCTGGGATGAGCCCATCGGGACCCTCGCCACCCCCACGAGCTTTGCCCGGCTCCTCCTGCACCATTTCCCTCTGCCACCGCCTCGGACCGGCACAGAACAGCCATGAGGAACCTCCAGTGTGGGGTCCTGGTCCCCCAAACGCGGCTCCTGGTCCCCATCTCCCCCTCCAAAGCCTCTTCCCCTGCTAATAAATGAGCTGCCACGAGTTGATGCCAGACAAGCTGCAGCGTGTGGGGTTTTCCTGGTGCTGGATGTGCTGTGTCAGCTCCTGGGCGTGTGGGATCAGGCTCTGGATGAGCAGGATGGGGGCACACGGGGACACAGCCCCACCTCAGTTTGTCCCTGGCATCCATCAGTGGGAGGGGATGGTCCATGAGACCCACCCCAACTCGGGCTGCCAGACCCGGAACATTCCCAGTTCTGTCCAGTCCTTTCTGCTGGGAATGGTGATGCTTCAGCACAGCAAGCCCCCAGCCGAGGCCAGCAGCAGGTTGGGGCGACTCTCTGGTCCCCAGCTGTCCCACATGTGTCCCAAACACAGCCCTGGCCAGCTCCCATGGCGCTGGGGGCGTCACACGACCCTCACTGGGGCATCATCAAGCTTGGATTTTCTCCACCGCCTTGTCGGCCACCGCCGTCACCGCCATGGGGCTGGGCACGTAGTTGAAGGGGGTGACACGGGCGGCCTTGCTGGGGGAGCCGTGCCGGCTGCCGGGGAAGCTCCCGGCGGGCGCCTCGTGCCCGAACGAGATGGGCAGGGCGCCCTTGGCGGGCGCGGGGGCTTCTCCGTCGCCGGTGGCGCGGGGGTGCGGGGGTCCCTCGCGGCTCTCCAGCGTGGGAGAGGTGCTGGAGTTGGTCTTGGAGGTGGCGAAATCCTCGGTCTGCACCACGGCGTCGCTCGTCTTCCTGGCCGTGCCGGGGGTTCCGGGGGGCTCCTCGTCTCCCGAGCCCGCCAGCGGCAGCGCGGAGGAGGGCAGCGTGCTCTTGAGGATGTGCGGGATGTCCTCGTCGCGGATCCTCCGCCACGTGCCCTTCATCACCACCACCGGCGGCTTTCCCGGTGGGCCCCCGGGAGCTGCGGGCTCGTTCTGCCGCCGCCGCGCCGCCGGTGCCTCGGAGCGCACGGAGGACGGGCTGGCCGCCCGCCGGGCCACGCTGATGTTGGGAGAGGATGAGTAGCGCTTGAAGGGCTCGGCCGCGGGCGCGCTGCTCTTCACCGGCAGCCGGGACGGGCTCTCGGAGCTGGTCCGGCGCGGCGGTTTGGCCCCGGCCGTGGCTTTGCCGCCGGGCTGGGCTCTGGGGATGAGCGGCCTCTGGCCAGGAGTCCCCGCTGTGGCCGCCTTGAGCTCGTCGCAGCGGGAGGAGCAGAGGAACACGGCCGGGAGCGCGGCTCGGCTGCGCTGGGGGGAGCCCCGGCGAGGCAGCGAGGTGGCCGGAGGGGCCGGGGACAGCTCGGAGCGGTGGCGCAGCAGCAGGCTGGAGGATTCCTTGATGAAGGTGAGCTGGCGCAGGAAGCCGGAGCGGTCCGAGTCGCTGCCGCTGGAGCGGGCCGATGACATCCGCACCAGGTTGAGCCGGCTGCCCCCCGGCGCCCCGGGCCGAGCCTTGGAGCCATCGACCTGCTCCTCCAGCACCGGCATGGCCGCCCGGCCCGGCAGCACCTTCCTGCTGGGCTTCTGCATGAACGGGATGCGCACGGGCGACTTCTGCGTCTTGGACTGCTTGGGAGCCGGGGATCTGGGGGCCGGGGCTCTGGCCGGGGGTCCCGGCGGGGAGGAGGAGCCGCTCGCCTTGCCCGCGGCCGGGCCGCCCTGCTTGGTGACCTGCGAGGGCGACGGCAGCTTCTTGGGGGCGTGCTGGGAGGGCGTGGAGGTGCGGGAGGAGCCCGAGGAGGGGGGACCTTTGCCGATGCGGGCGGGCGGGGTCGTGCTCCTCTTGGGCAGCGCCAGCTCCGCGGTTTCGGGGGCTTTGCCCAGTCGGTGCAGGCTCCGGGAGCGCTGCTGGCTCAGCGAGAGGTTCTTGGCCGGCGGCGCCTCGGGCTTGGCCGCGGGGGTTTTCTTGGGGGTGGCTCGTGGGCTGGGGGCGTCTTTGGCCAGGCTGGGCATGTAGATGACGGTCCTGCCGCGGAACACCACGGGCAGGTTGGGCACCGGCTTGGCGGGCGCCGGGCTCCGCTCCGCCCTGGAGCTGGCACGGCCGGCGGGACGGGCACCGGGCGCGTCCTTGCGCTCCGGGCGGCCCTTGCTGTGCTCCCTCCTCGCCGGATCCCGGCCGGAGGCGCTGCCGGGCCGCTGCTTCTCCTGCCTGCCCAGGGAGAGCTGCAGCGTGGAGCCCACCGAGAGCCCCGACATGAAGGACAGGATGGAGTCGGACTCGGAGGAAGGCTCCCGGGACAGCGAGGCGGCCGCCTGGTGCAGCCAGGTGACGATGGAGTTGGCTCCCTCCTGGATGGCTTGCCACTCCACGCTGTCCAGGTCGGAACCCCGGTCAGAACCGGCCTCCTCCTCGGGGTGATGCCTGGCCTCGCCTTTCCGCTCCCTCCCTCCGGCTCCCGGCGGCTTCTGCTTTCTCTCCACCAGCCTGCGGCGAGCCGCGGGCCGCCGGCGCTTGGGCATGGCCGAGCCGATGCATTTCTGCAGCAGATCATCCTCCGAGTTGAGGCTGGGGGAGCTGGGCGAGCCCTCCTGCGCCTGCCCCGCCACAGCCGAGCGCGGCCAGGCGGCTTTGCCGCAGGGCTGGCCCCGCTCCTCGCCCTCGGAGAGGTTGGCATCGCTCAAGGAGCTCATGGAGGAGCTCAGGGAGTAGCACGGCGGCGTCTCGTCGGCGATCAGGTTGTTTTGAGGCTTCGTCTTGGCCTGACGGGGGCCGGGCTCGGGGTCCTTGTGGGGCACGGAGCCTCCCCAGCGCTCCCTCCGTGTTGCCCGGCCGGGCTGGGCTCTGCTGGAACCATCCCTGCCCGCCTCGGGCAGCTCGTCCAAATCCGGGTCGTAGAAGCAGTAGACGGCTTCCTCCGTCGGCGTGGTGTGGCACAGCGACTGGAACACCACCCCATCCTCCAGAGCCTCATCCTTCCTCCCGGGGGCTCCGCTGGCCCTGCCCGCCCCCAGCTCCAGGCTGGCCGTGCCCTTGGCGGGGGTCTGGCCCCGCTTTCCCTCCCCGCGGCCCGGTCCCGCTTTGCCCTTTCCGGCGGAGCCGAGGCGGGCGGGGGCCGAGCTGCCGGAGGCGGCTCTGCGGGCCGGGATGGGGCCGGGCTGGCGGCGCCGCTCGCCCAGGGGGTGCTCGGCCTCCTCGCCCGCCGGGTACCGCAGCGTCTCGTCGCTCAGCGAGGCGGCGCTGGAGAAGTTGACGGGGGTCCCGTCGGCCGAGTCGGTGAAGGAGTCGTCGTCCTTGAAGAGGTCGCGGGAGGCGGCTCGCAGGTGCTTGGGGACGCCGGGGTGGCTGTGGGCCGGCACCAGCATGTACACGGGGACGTGCAGCGGCTTCTTGGTCTGCGGGTGCAGCACCTGCCCGGACAGCAGCGAGGTCTTGACCTTGCGGAAGCGGGAGGGCATGGCCGAGCTGATGCACTCCTTGAGGATCTCGATGTCGTCGTCGTCGGGGGGCTCGGGGCGCTCGGCCCTTCGCCGGCCCTCCAGGTACCGCTCCTCCCGCCGCTCCTCCCTCTTCTCGTGGGCCGCGAAGTTCAGGCTGTTCTTCTCCGGGAAGGTGGGGATCAGCTTGAGCTCCACGTCCTTCTGCACGTAGTGCTCGTGGAGGGGCAGGGCGCTCAGGCTGGAGGCGCACGAGAAGTTCTCGTTGGGTTTCTCCACCGTGAAGTAAACCATGGAGTCCAGGTCCTGCGGCAGCTGGAAGCGTTCCTTGAAGTCGGTGATCTCCATGAACTTCTTGACGTTGTTCTCCCACTGGATGTTGAACTGGCTGGTCTCCTTCTCGGGCTGGCAGCCCAGCTCGAAGAGCGGGGTCTTGCTGCGGCTGGGGGGCATGGTCTGCCCGGGGCTGTCGGGCAGCTCGCTGGGGCTGATGGTGCCGCTGATCATCTCGCTGCACGGGTCGCTCTGGATGGAGCTGGCGATGGAGGGGCTCTCGAAGCTGCCCAGGGAGCTGACGGAGCTGCAGCGGCTCATCACCAGCGGCGTCTCCTGGATGTAATTCTCCGAGGAGCTCGAGGGCGTCAGGTCCTCCTGGCGCGAGGGCGAGGCCTCCCGCAGGAAAACCTTGTCGCGCTTCGGGAACGGGATGGTGATGGGCTGGGAGATCCCGACCGGCGTGGTGGGACCTGGATCCGCCGCCTTCTCCTTCTCCTGCCTCCCATCCTCCTCCCCTTCCTCCATCTCCAGGATCTCCAGGGAGGAGTCGCTATCCAGGTCGTTCTCGCTGTGGCTCTGCCCGTCCAGCACGTTGTCTGCCGAGGAGAGGGAGGACAGGGAGCTGCACCGGGAGAAGCAGATTGGGGTGTCCTCCACCGAGTACTTCTGCACCGACTCCTGCTCTGCCGAGGCCGGTGGCTGGGCCGGCAGCTTCTCTGGGATCTTGCTCAGGGGCTCGGCCGCCTGCAGCAGCGCCGGGGGGAGCCAGGCTTGCTTCCTGCCCAGGAGGGAGGGCTGGTGGCCAGCAGCCGTGCTGCTCTTGGCCAGGGTCTCGAGCATGGGGACGTGCTGGTAGGATGGAGACAGCTTAATGGTGCGAACGTGGGGGTCAGTGGGGGCCTTGGTGCCCACCTCCTTCTTCCACTCCGTCTCCTTCTCCGGCACTTTGGGGCTGGGGAAAGTCACCACCTTCTTGGCCCGTTCGGGCAGGTCCTGCTGCTCGGGTTTGTCTGGCTCGGGGGGCTCAGCCCGCTCTGGTTTGCCCAGGATGCTCTTGAGGTCGAGCCTGCTGGGCCGCTTCTGGTAGCGCTGCAGCTCATCACGGTAATCCAGGAAAGCAGCCCTGGGGCAGGGCTTCATGTGCTCCTTGGTGCAGTAGCCGTCGCTGGTGCTGCCGCTGTTGAGGCTGTCGGTGGACAGGCTGGTGTAGGCCGTCTTCAGCCTCAGCAGGGTGTGTGCCCGGCTCAGGCTCTCCCGCTTGGCGAAGCCGCCGGCGTCTGACAGCCGGCACGGCGAGCAGGACTGGGCGCGCGCCTCGTGCCCGTCCTCGGGGCCGTACTGCCAGTCCAGGCAGTGATCCTCGGAGCTGAGGCTGAAGCTGTCGTCCGAGGAGTTGTGCATGGTGGAGATGTCCTCCACCAGCTTGTCGATCTTGGCCACCGTGCTGGAGATCTTGTTGGCCAACTTCTCGGCAGCCAGAGAGACGTCGTCCTCTGGCAGCGGCGCCTTCTTGGGCTCGGCCGCCTTCCCGCTGCCGTCCTTCTCCGGCTCCGGGCAGCGCCGCTGGGCCAGCGCCCGCGGCAGCGCCTGGCCCTGCAGGAAGGAGGAGTTGAGGAACATGGAGAGCACGGAGGCGCTGGCCGTCTCCACGCCCGTGGAGATGTTGGGCACCTCGTCGTCGTCGAAGCAGCCGGAGTCGGAGGCGTAATCCTTCACCAGGCTCTCCATGTGCCGCATCGGCTTCTTGGCGCTCTGTCCCTTCAGGCTCTGCTTCTCCATGGTGTCGAAGGTCTCAGCCAGGTGTTTGGCATCCAGCTCGGCCTCCAGCGCCTTCTGCTTGCGCATGTAGAGCGAGGGCATGCAGGAGCCCGGCGACACCACGGCTGCGTCCTTGTACTTGGGGGGCCGGTTGGTGAGGAGGTTGCGCAGCGCGGCCGCGCTGCCCATGGCGATCATCTTGTGCTTGGAGTGGATGAGGTTGCGGAGCATGCTGACCGCCCCCAGGTCCCACAGCAGCTCCTGGTCACGGGGGCTGCGGGCTGACAGGTTCCAGAGGGTTCCGCAGGCGTTGCTGACGATGGTCAGGCTGTGCGAGCGCAGGTGCTGCAGCAGCGTCTGCAGGCAGTTGTGGTCCCGGAGCACCTGCCTGTGGGACGGAGAGGACCCCACCCCGGCCGTCAGGGTGGTCCTGGACCTGCTCCTTGCCCCATCCCAGGGGTGCAAGGTGACCCCACCCCTGCCCAGCCATGGCATCCCCCCAGTGCTGTCCCTGGGGGCTGCAGCACCCCCAGCCATTGCGCCCAGGGTTCTCCATCTCCATCCCCCTTGTACCTGCAGCCATATCATCCCCCGATGCCATCCTGGGGTTCATGGAGCCCAGGGTCCCCCATTCCCATCCTACCCCCAGTGCCATCCCTCGGTCCGTGGTGCCCTGGGTCCCCCAGGTGCGGCCCCACCCCGCAGTGCCCCTCACCTGTAATCCTCCCGTGTGGCAACGAGGCTGGAGACGTTCCTGAGGATGCCACCGCCGCTCTCGATGATGGCCAGGGAGTTGCTCTGGCACTTGTAGGTGAGGGTGCTGACCAGGAAGCCCAGGGCCCCCTCCACGCTGCAGATGGCCGCCTTGTTCTCCGTGCTGTGCGCCGAGAGGTTCCACAGCGCGCTCAGGACGCTCTTCAGCGTCGACTCCTGCCCCGGGAGGGGACACACAACTCCTGTCAGTCCTGTCCTGTCACCCTGTGCCTGCTGTCACCCACCTCAGGGGGACACAGAGCCCTGCCAGGTCTGTCTGTCACCATCCCAGGCTCACCTTGCCAGCGTGCAGGGCACAGCGCATCAGCCCCGTGACGCTGCCCACCTCCCGCAGCACCTTCTTGCTGTTGATGTCAGCGCGCCAGGAGAGGTTCCTCAGGATGCTGGAGACCACCTGGAGAGGCAGAGCGGGGTGAGTGGGCACAGGGACTGTCCCCTACCTGTCCCCCACCCCCGGGAGCCCCACCAGCACCCACCTGGTGCAGCTCCTCGCTGTCGGAGCCCAGCTGAGCCACGATAGCCTCCATGCAGCCCCGGCGGGAGCACAGCGTGGCCTGTGGGGAGGATGAGGGTGGTGAGGGTGATGCTGTGACCCCCAGACCCTGCTGATCTCCCCAAACCGCCCTCCCCACCTTGTTGACCACATCCCCAAAGGTGAGGTTGGTGAGGGCCATCCCCGCGTAGCGTCGCAGCGCCAGGTTCAGGGGGTCGTTGGTCATCTTGTGCATCTCATAATCCACCTGCAGCAGCTCGGCCACGGCCTGCAGCCCACCTGTGGGACGAGGAGGGGGTTGTTTTGGGTTCCCCCACCTCCAGCAGCCCGTCTGGGCACGGTGCAGAGGGAAGGAGCTCCCTCCCTACACTCACCCAGCTCATTCATGGCCCGCCGGTACTCCTCGTCGAAGGAGAGCTTCATGATGGCACAGGTGGCCTGGCAGATCTGCGGCTCGATGGGCACTGGCACTGCGGGGGGATGAGGGTCAGTCACACAGGATGCTCCCAGTCCCTCCCAGTCCCTCCCAGCACAGATTGCTCCAACCCAGCCGTACCGGCGCCCTCGGGTCCCCGTCCCCCATCCCTGCTCTGCATCTGCAGCCAGTCCCAGCAGGTCTCCGAGTAGGAGCGGATCTGCTCCAGGACGTGCAGCACCCGCATCTCCTTCTTGGCCTGGCCCTCGTCGGGCTGCGAGAAGACGATGTTGTGCAGGGCGGCGTTGGCTCTCATGCGGGCGTCCTTGGCGCCCGTGGGGCTCTCGGGGGGCCCCGGCTCCCCGTCGGAGTCGTGCAGGATCTGGATGAGCAGGGGCAGGCAGCCCGACTTGCGCATGGCCAGGCAGCTCTCCTGCGAGCTGGACATGGCCAGCAGCGTGCGGGACATGTCCTCCTTGTCGCGCGTGGCCAGCATGGACAGCAGCCAGAACACCACCTCCACCTGCGGGCGGCACACGGGCTCATTGCTCAGCCCCACCGCGGGCTCAGCCCAGCCCAGGCTCCGGTTCCTGCCCCTCACCTTGGTGTTGCCGCTCTCCTCGGGGTGGGTCGGGGGGTCCAGGCTGCCGTCCCCCTCCATGCCCGGGACCTTCCCGCAGAGCTGCAGAGGAGGGGGAAGGTGGGGGGGCTGCGTTGCAGAGCCCTCGTCCCCCATGCCCAGCTCCTCCCCACTTTCCTGCCGCCCCCTGAGGTCCCCAATCTGTTTCCGTCAGAGCCAGGGGGAGTTTTGAGCTAAAATCGGGGATGATGGGGATGGGGGGGCGCTGCTGCAGCTCAGGGAAGGGAGAGCGTGGGTGGGCAGCGGGGAGGGGGCTGGGGCTGAGCCTGCGGGGTGGGAAACGGGGGCTGGGAGGATCTGGGGGTGTCTGGGAGTGATGGGAGCTGTGGGTGTTGCCACGTGGGGCTGTGGTGATGGTGGGAGGGGGTGATGATGGGACTGTGTTGATGGCAGGGCTGTGGGATGGCAGCCTGTGATGGTGACAGTGGCAGAGCTGAGGGTGACAGTGGGTCTGTGGCAATGATGGGGCAGTGGGTGACACTGGGACCATGTCGATGGGAGCCCATGACGATGATGATGGCGGTGGTGGAACTGTGGGTGACAGTGGGTCTGTGGCAATGGCAGGGCTGTGATGGTGACAGTGGCAGGGCTGTGGGTGGCAGTGGGACAATGGCAATGGTGGGGCAGTGGGTGACAGTGGGACAATGGCAATGTCCCACTGTGATGGTGACAGTGATGGTGATGGTGACAGTGGCAGAGCTGAGGGTGACAGTGGGTCTGTGACAATGGTGGGGAAGTGGGTGACAGTGTGGCGATGGTGATGGCATCCCATGACAATGATGATGATGATGGTGGTGGAGCTCTGGGTGACAGTGGGACAATGGCAATGGCAGCCTGTGATGGTGACAATGGCAGGGCTGTGGGTGGCAGTGGGACAATGGCAATGGCAGCATGTAATGGTGACAATGGTGGAGCTTTGGGGGGTGGCAGTGGGTCTGTGACAATGGTGGGGCAGTGGGTGACAGTGTGGCGATGGTGATGACGTCCCATGACGATGATGATGATGGCGGTGGAGCTGTGGGTGACAGTGGGGCAATGACAGCGGCGAGGCTGTGATGTGACACTGGGCCCGTGTCGATGGCAGCCCCTGGCGATGACAATGCCAATGACGATGATGATGGCAGCCTGCCCACCCTGGCGGCAGCAGATGCTGCTGGAGCCCCCGCCCGCCCGCCATGGCCTACTTCTGGTCTCCATGGCAACTGCCCATTTCACGGTGCCCGAGCGCACAAAGCCCGGCTGTGCCGGTGGGGACAGCGCGGGGACAGCGCGGGGGGGCCGGGCTGGCCCCTCCACCCCCATTCCCGGCTCCAGAGGGAGCGGGGACACCCCAATACCTGCGGCTCCGGCTGCTGCGCCTTGTCCTGCGCCTCCATCAGCTCCTTGTCGATCTGCTCCAGCCGGGACGCACGGATCTGGGGGGCACAGGGGGCGTTGGACAGGGCTGGGACCCCCCAGGAACACAGGGGTGTGGGTGTGCAAGGAACGGGGTGTGAGCAGCTGGTGTAAGGTGTGAGTAGCTCGTGTAGGGTGAGAGGAGCTGGTGTAGGGTGTGGGGAGATGGTGTAGGGTGAGAGGAACTGGAGTAGAGTGTGAGTAGCTGGTGTAGGGTGAGAGGAGCTGGTGTAAGGTGTGAGCAGCTGGTGTAGGGTGTGAGGAGCTGGAGTAGGGTGTGAGGAGCTGGAGTAGGGTGTGAGGAGATGGAGTAGGGTGTGAGGAGCTGGAGTAGGGTGTGAAGGGCTGGTGTAGGTTGAGAACAGCTGGTGTAGGGCACCCAGAGCTGCTTGTGAGGGCACCCAGAGTCAAGCCCATCAGCCTGGGGCCCCCCAAATGCAGGGCAGGAGGAGTTTGGGGGTGAAGGACCCACCTGTGCCCTCTGCACCATCTCATCGGCCGTCCCGAAGCGCTCCTCCATCAGCGAGCGGATGTGCTGCGCCTCGAACTGCAGCTGCTGCCGGATCAGATCCATCTGCATGGAGAACTGGGGGCACACGGGGGGTGCCGTGAGCAGGGCAGGGCCTGGGCAGTTGTGGGGCACAGGGGGGGTCCCCCACTCACCGTCTCCACGTGGGGCAGCTCGTCCAGGCGCGTGGCCAGGCTCTGCAGCTGCGAGTAGTACCAGACCTTCTCCTTCTCCTCCTTCTCGATCTCCCCCAGCAGAAAACATCTGCAAAGAGACAGGGGGAGTGTCAGGAGCCAGGACATCCCCCTGGCTGTCCCAGAGACCCTGGCACAGAGCCCAAAACACCTCTGGGTTTGATTATTGCCAACCTTATATGAAGATCTGCAAGCCACAGCAGTTTAAGTAGAATATTAGTGAAGTTATCACGGGGTGGAAAAGGAGATTTTGGGGTTTTTGGTATGGGGGTTCAGGAGGCAAGATGGAGGGAACTGGGCGTGTCCAGCCTTTCTCCTTCTTCTTCTTGGCCTCCATCTTCTGCTGTGATGTTGGCACAAGCTGGGAATGGCAAATATCAATAATGGCCAGAGCAACAAGCTCCAGTGGTGTCGGAATTCAGGAATTCCCTCTGGCTGCCCTGGACTGCCCAAACCCCTGCCAGGGGGCTCAGAGACCCTGGCACAGAGCCTAAAACACCTCTGGGTTTGATTATGACCCATGGAGCAAATTACCAACCTTAGATGAAGATCTGCAAGCCACAACAGTTTAAGTGGAATATTAGTGAAGCTATCACAGGGTGGAAAGGAGATTTTGGGGTTTTTGGTATGAGGGTTCAGGAGGCAAGATGGAGGGAACTGGGTGTGTCCAGCCTTTCTCCTTCTTCTGCTTGGCCTCCATCTTCTGCTGTGATGGTGGCACAAGCTGGGAATGGCAGATATCAATAATGGCCAGAGCAACAAGCTCCAGTGGTGTCGGAATTCAGGAATTCCCTCTGGCTGCCCTGGACTGCCAAGAACCCTGCCAGTCCTGGGAGAGCTGCTGAGCCAGGGCTCTTCTCTTGCAGCTCAGAAAAGGGACCTGGGCTGGTGGATTCCTTTGGTACGTGGAGGAACACGCTGTAGATATTCTGAAAAAAACCAAAATCAAATGGGAGAACAGGTACTGGAGCTCTTTGAAAGTTGTTCAAAGAGACTCTGTCAATGTGAAACTCCTATTTATGTTTTTGGGGTTTTTTTTTTTCTCTGCCTCCTCTTTTCTTTTGTTGATACAATCTTGGAAGTGGGAGGAGGATTTACAAAAATGCTTGTGTTTATAAGCTGCTGCTTCAGACACCTTTTTTCCCCTTGTAAATATTGCGCAAGAAGCCAAAAAAGAAAAACACAGAGACCAAGCAGAGGAAAGTCCTCGTTGGAGCATTCCTCTGATCACTTCAGAACCTGAAAATCAGCTTTGTCCTGGGCTGTGCTGCACATGTGTCCCCACAGATGCAGCAGGGACAGACCTGTAAAACCAATCCCAGCCTTTACAGCACACCAGTGGCTGCTCTGAAGGGCTGCAGGGACAGAGCAGGGGCTCAGCACCACCAGGGCACCCCCAGACTCCTTTGGTCCTTCCTCAGGTGGATTCTGGCTGGGAAGGATTGTGCTGGGCTATTGAAGGGCACATAAAACAGCCTCAAAGTCAAGGGAAGAGGAGTACCGAGCCTGAGCTGTGCTGGAGCCCATCAGGACATCCCCCAGGCCAGCGCTTCAAGCATTAAAAGTGAGTTTTTTGGGAGTTTTGTGCCCCTGTTTTCACACTGGGGTGGCATGGATGGTGTCCAGACCTGGCACAGGCAGCCAAGGGGAGCTGAGGAAGGTTTGGATTTACTGAAATAAGCACCAGAAGCTTTGTGGATGCTGCTTTTGTTTCCTCCCTGGTTACTTGGAGGCTCTGTATGGGCTGAGCAGCCTCAGGAGGAGCAGGTTATATCAAAGCAGAGTTAAATTTCCCTGTAAAGTAACAAGTGAGGGCAGAACTTGTGGGGTCCCTTGGCTTTTCCTTCCCTGCCTGGCTCGTGGGAGCTCCATCTGTGCTTTGGCTGCTGGGCAATGCCCAGACAAGCTCAGGCTAAAGCTGTGCCAGCCCTGGGTTTGCAAAAGGAGCAGGGCTCCAAAATAAAATAAAATAATGTTTTTCTTGGGGATTTGCTTGGGTTTGGCTGAACCATTTGCAAAGGTAAGAGGGAAAAGGGAGGAGGGAATGGGCCATGGATCTGTGCTGGCAGGGAAGGGTTTAATTACAGGGAAGGATGTGGAAACTCGTGTGCTGGAAGGCAGCAGGGAAGGATGTGGGGTGATGGAGCTGGGCTGCAGCTCATGGTTCTTGTGCTGTGTCACAGACATATTTTCATTAAAAATCCTTTCCTTAGGATTTTTTCTTCCTGAGAAGCTGAGAGGCCTCAGGAACAAAATGCAAGCAATGGTTATCTGCTGCTGTGGAATGCAACAGGTGCATC
>JAWWMS010000121.1:1803387-1838621 GCA_035048045.1 Chlorospingus semifuscus
AGTAATTGTAAACATTGTACATGTAGTTTTTAGTATAAAGACATAACACTGCCCTGGGGGCAGGCAGAGTGCCTGGACTGTCTTGCTGAGCTGACCTCGGCAGGGCAGGAGAAAATCTTTTATAGATAAGAAAAAATAAACAACCTTGAGACCGAGAAATGAAGAGCTCTGACTCATTCGAGTGCCGGGCTGGGAAAAAGAGACTTTGGAACTTTTTTTGGGGTCACTGTGACCAGCAGAGACCCCGACAGGATCAGCACAAGCCCCCAGCCCCTCTGCCCCCATCACCTCTCTCGGTCCAGCTCCTCCAGCATGCGGAACGTGGCCCTGCCCAGCTCCCCGGGGCCGTCCCGGTGCGCGGCGGGGCCCGCCGGGCTCTCCTCGGGGCCGCGCCCGGTGCTCGGCGCCTCCGGGGCGAACTTGAGGTTGTAGAGGCTGCTGATGTCCATCTGCAGGGCTGGCCACGGGGACAGCGGGGTCAGGGCGGGCTTGGTGGGGTCTCCCCTTCCCCACCCTGCCCAAGCACCAACCTTTGAGCTGGTCCAGCACCTCGGTCTGCCCCGAGCTCACCATGACCCGCGCCTCCTGCTCCAGCTTGCCCTGGAGGTGCTTCAGGACCTCCTGAAACAAAGAGTGGAGATGTTGAGGACGGGGAGACGCGGATGGAACCCCCCCATTTCCATTTCGGGGCCTGTGCCCCGTCCCCATTTCGGGCTCTGTCCCCACCTTCATGTCCGAGGTCTCATTTTCCAGCTTGGACAGGTGGTTGGAGTTGTCCTCCAGCTCCCGCCGCAGGTGGCTGTTCTCCTTCTTCAGCGCCTCCACCTGCCGCACCAGCTGATCGTACGAGGCGATGGAGCCGGACATCTTCACCTCCTCCAGCGCCTGCGGGGGGTTCGGGGCTGGGCAGCACCCGGGGGACCCTCAGAGCCCCCCAGGACCCACCTGGGATCGTGGCACCCCAACACCCGCACCCCCGAGCCCTGGGAGAGCCGGCACCCCCAAACCCCCCCCGAGGGGCGGCCCCGGCTCAGGGGGGGCTCCAGGCAGGGCCCCCCAGCCCCGCCAGCCCCCGCCCGGTCCGCAGCCTCCGCAGAGCTCTCCGCGCTCCCTTTGTCTCGCTTTTGTCTTCTCCCGCTCCCAACCTTCTCCCGCTCCGCTCCCTCCGGCTCCGGGGGCAGCCTCGGTTCCTCCGGGGCCCCCCCGTCCTCCTGTGCCCCCCCAAAACCCTCCCAGCCCCTCTGAGCCCCCCCAGCCGCCCCCAGCCCCCCAAATCTGCCTTTGCCGCAGCGCCGCCGCCCCTCGCACCTGCCCGGGGGGGCGCTCACGGCGCTGTCACACCCGGGGGGGGTCGGGGACCCCTCATAGCCCCCCCAGAGGGTCCTGGTGGCACTGGGAGCCCCGCGGAGCCTCGGTCAGCACCGCGTGTGAGCGGGGGGAGCCGGCAAAGGGGGGGAAATGGGGATGGGGGCTCCCCTCCTCCCCACCCCACATCCCCCCAACAAAATGGGTCGGGGGGGCAGAGATGGCCCCCCCCCGGCTCTGACACCCCCAAATCTGCCCCACGGTGGCTCTCTGGGGCCTTTCTGCTTCCATGAATCCTTTTGGGCGGCCCAGCACCCCCTTGCAGCACCCCCGGCATTGGTGGGACACAGGAACCCCCCAAAGCCCCCCATGGATATCCTGCACACCCCCAGGAGCCATCCCGGACCCCCAAACTGCTCCTTCACCCCCACAGCGGTGGGGGACCCCAAATCCTGCCCTATGGGTCCTGCTGGGGGTGCCCCCCTGCCCCACTCAGATTCCCAAAGACCCCCAGGGTGTGAATCCCCCCCAGCTGCCGAAAATTCCCCCTGAGAGAGAAATAACCCCGTGGAGAGGGGATGGGAGAGGGTGGGGGGCAGAGGAAGGGGGGAGTGGGGGATGAGGGATGGGGGATTGGGGATGGAGGGTGGACAAGGAGGGAATTTGGGAGGGAGGGTGAGGGATGCAGGAATGGGGAATGCAGGGTGAGGGATTTGGGAGGGTGAGGGATGCTGGGTGAGGAATGCAGGGTGAAGGATGCAGGACGAGGGATGTGGGAAAGGGGAATGAAGGGTGAGCGATGCAGAAATGTGAAATGTAGGATGAGGGATGCAGAATCAGGGATGTGAGAATGGGGAATGCAAGGTGAGGGCTGTGGGATGAGGGATGCAAGGTGAAGGATGCAGGAATGTGAAATGCAGGATGAGGGATGCAGGATGAGGGATTTGGGAACGGGGAATGCAGGGTGAGGGATGCAGGAATGGGGAAATTCAGGATGAGGGATGTGGGCAAGGGGAATGCAGGATCAGAGATGCAGGAATGGGGAATGCAGGGTGAGGGATGCAGGATGAGGGATGCAAGGTGAAGGATGCAGGAATATGGAAGGTGAGGGATGTGGGATGATGGGTGCAGGATACAGAATATGGGATGAAGAGTGAGGGATGCAGAAATCTGGAATGCAGGGTGAGGGGTGCAAGATACAGAATATGGGATGCAGGGTGAGGGATTTGGGAACTGGGAATGCAGGACAAAGGATGCAGGAATATGGAAGGTGAGGGGTGTGGGATGATGGGTACAGGATACAGAATATGGGATGCAGGGTGAGGGATGCAGAATCAGGGATGTGAGAATGTGGAATGCAGGGTAATGGGTGCAGGATACAGAATATGGGATGCAGAGTGAGGGATGCAGGATCAGGGATGTGAGAATGGGGAATGCAGGGTAATGGATGCAGGATACAGAATATGGGATGCAGGGTGAGGGATGCAGGATCAGGGATGTGAGAATGTGGAATGCAGGGTAATGGGTGCAGGATACAGAATATGGGATGCAGGGTGAGGGATGCAGGATCAGGGATGTGAGAATGGGGAATGCAGGGTGAAGGGTGTGGGATGAGGGATGCAGAGTGAGGGATTGGGGGTACGGAAGGCAGGACCCCACAGGAGGGAGGTGGGGAAAGGATGGATGCGGGATGCGGGATAATGGATGCGGGATGCGGGATGAGCAGGGCCTGCTGTTGCTATGGCGACAGCGATGGGGGAGCACAGGCGGCTCCCGGCCCTTCCCGAGGACTCAGACGTGGAGGATGGGGCCGTTCAGCCCTGGAGGGGATAATGGCAGCCAGGGGCTTCCACTCCTCCAGGGGAGCACGTTCTCCCCTCCCCAGCACCCCAAACCTGTGGGTACCCACCAACTGCTCAGAGCACCCCTCTCCTGCGGACCCCCACCCTGAAAGAACCCGGGGAGCTCTGGCTGCCCTCCGGGGGGGTCAGGGATATTTGGGGGAGTTTATGCTCCCCCCAGCTCCTGGCAGGGCCGGCCGAGCGCCGGGGCCGCAGCGGCGCCGGGATCTGCAGCATGCAGGGAGGGGCCGGGGCCGCACCTGCATCCACAGAGCGGCGAGACAGCGGGAAAGGGGGGCCGGGGCTGCGGGAATGGGGGGCCGGAGCTGCGGGAATGGGGGGGCCAGGGGTGCAGGAAAGGGGGGCCAGGGCTGTGTCTCCATTCCAGCACCGTGACTGTCACTGTCCCACAGGACCCGGTGTCCTCCCAGGGCTGGATCCCAGGCAGGGCCGTGGGCTGACCTTGGGGCGATGTGATGGCTCAGGGTCCAGGGTGTGTCTCCTCCTACCCCCAAAATCTGCCTCTCTGTGCTGAGGGCACCCCAGGATGGCCAAGGCCACTGGTGGGGCCTGGATTCACCCAGCAATTTCTTGGCAGGGCAGATTCTGCTGCAGATGAAGCAGCAACTGCACTGCCCAGCACACCCTGCTGTCCTCCTCGCTGCCCAGGGTGCCCACTGCCCACAATGCCCACTGCCTGCAGCACTCACTGCCCACCCCAGTGCCCACAGTGCCCACTGCCACCATCCTCTGCACTGTTCACACCGCAGTGCCTTGCCCACCGATGTGATGCCACCCTAGCCAGTGCCACCCTGGCCTGGGCAGAGCAGGGCAGGGCCTGGGGAGCCCTGGGGGTACCCCAAGCTCCCTGCACCCCTCTCTCACTCCAGCCTGGCTCTGCGGGTGAGGCTGGGGCAGGGACCGCCGCCATCAGCCCAGTGCGGCCGCACCGCCAAAGGCGCAGCTGAGCCCCGGCTGCGGCTCCTGCAGCCCCCGGGGACATTAAACAAACAGCGTGTTGTCACCAGCCCGGGCTGATCGATCCGCCCCGGGGACCCCCGACCACAGCAAACCTCCCCCGGGGAGCACAGCCCCCCCCAGTTCCACCCTGCAGGGTCAGGGGGATTTGGGGATTTAGGATCCATCCCCCTCTCCTCACACAGCATCGAGCCCCGCAGCCCCCGCACAGCCCCTGCACACACACACACACACACACACCCCGACATCGTGGCCTGGGGATGGATGTGGGGTCCCCAACACCCCCAGCACAGCCCCCTCACAATGCCGGGTCCCCTTTATCCACCCCACACCCCCGGGTGCCCGTGGGATCCAGCGGGGTGAAGGTGCAGGCACCTCCCCACCCCATCGGGGTGACTGGGGACAGCCCTGCCCGGGGAAACTGGGGACAGCCCTTCCCGGGGACACGGCACGGGGACCCTGGGGGTGCCCCCCGGGGTGGTTGGTGTGCTGGTTTAGAGGCCGAGGATTTTGAGGGACCAGTTTGGGAGGTGGAATTGGGGTGTGGGTATGTGGGGAGGGTTTGGGGTGCTGGTTTGGGTGAGGTTTTGGGGCTCAGCCGCAATGCCCGGCCCAGTTGTGCTGGGGGAGCATCGGGAGGGGGGGGGTCTGCAGAGCCGAGCTCGCATCGGGGCGGGGGGAGCTGCTGCCACCCCAGGAACGATCCCCCCGCCTCGCCCGCAGGATGGGGATGGGATGGGGATGGGGATGAAGGTGGAGTGGGGATGAAGGTGGAGTGGGGATGAAGGTGAGAATGGGGACGGGGATGCTGCTCCCTCTTCCCCCCCCTCCCTCGGGCTCCCCGCCGAGCCCCGGCATTGTCCGGCCTTTGTTCCTGCAGGATGCGGGGGGTAAACGCTGCCCGAACCGCCCGATTCCCCCTGAGCCCCCAGATCCGCCCTGAACCCTCCTGTCCCCCAAAATCCCCCCGATCCCCCGCACCCCGCGGGCGGAGCCGCGCCAGCCGCAGGGCAGGGCCGGGGGCATCCCCGCCGCGGGGAGGGGGCGCAGATCGGGGCCCCCCCGGTGCATCCAACACCCCTCAAGCCCCCCAACAACCGCACCCCGATCCCTCCTGGCCCCTCCGCGCAGCCCCCCCCGCTTTCCCCCATCCCCGGAGCCGCGGGGGGCTCGGGGGGCGCGGGGGGCAGGTGCGGCCGTACCTCATCCCCGGCGGTGCGGGCGGTGCGGGCGGTGCGGGGCGGTGCGGGGCGGTGCGGGGCGGTGCGGGGCGGTGCGGAGCGGAGCGGAGCTGGGCGAGGCTCCGGCGCGGCCCCGAGCAGCCGCATCCAGCCCCCGCCCCCCCGCTCTCGGTCGGGATTTTCCAGCGGCGCCGCCGCCGCCGTTAGAGGGCGGCACCGGGGGCTCCCCGCGCCCCCCCGGACTGTGCGGGGCGGGGGGAGACGGGACCCGCCGGGAGGGCTCCGTTCTCCTCCATCCGCCTCTTTTAGAGCCTCCGCGAAAACGCCGCGATCTGCCCCGTCCCCGTGTCCCGGGATGCACCTGCCGCTCCCGACCGGACCGGTCCCTCCAGAGCGAACCTGTCCCTCAAACCGAGCCGGTCCCTCCAGACCGAACCGGCCCTCCGGACCGAATCTGTCCCCGCGAGCTGCCCGGTGCTGTCCCCATGTCCTTGGGGACCCACTCAAGGTGTGGCAGCACCGGCTGAGCCCTGGTGTCCCCCTGCCCCGGGATGAGCGGGACCCTCACGACGACCCCTCTGCAGCCTCTGCCATGTGCTCAGGCCACTGTCACCCACCGGGGTCACTGTCACCCACCGAGGTCACTGTCACCCACCGAGGTCACTGTCACCCACCTCCCAGCTGGGGTGTCCTGGCCCTCTGGGCATTGCCCCGAGGGGCTGAGAGTCCCCACAAGGCCACAGCTGGACAGTGACCACAGGACAGTGACCACAGCAGGACAGTGACCCACATCAGGACAGTAACCACAGGACAGTGACCCAGCAGGACAGTGACCACAGGACAGTGACCCAGCAGGACAGTGACCTCAGCAGGACAGTGACCCAGCAGGACAGTGACCCAGCAGGACAGTGGCCCCAGCCCTCTTGTCCCGAGGCCGCCCTCTCAAGGTCACATTGCTTGAACAAAAAGGGACCGGGAGCCCAGGGACATTCCCTGAGGGAGAAACGGCCCCAGCACCATCGGCCACAGAATGGGATGTGGAGAGTGTGAGACCTAAAGAGCTGGAGCTGGGCCCTGAGGGACCCCTGAGCAGTCCCCAAGGGACCCCAGCCAGCAGGACCACCCTGGGGACAAATGTCCCTCTCCACCAAAGGCTTCACTGCAGGACTTGGCACTGGTGATCAGCACTGGGTTCATTTGGCTCAGTTCAGGGACAAACCAGATTCATCCACCCGGGATGAACTCCCCTCATCTTCCTTCCCATCACCACTCACCCCTGAGCATCCCCCAAAACACACCCCTCCCTCCCAGCCTGAGCTGCAAACCCTCAGCTCACCCCCCACCTGGTGCCACTCTGTGATCCCTGTCACCAAAATCCTTTGGGTTCCCAAATTAAGGACAAGAAAATAATAACTTGGGGTTTCAACATCCCGTGATGGGCCTTGGCAGCTTCTCCTGGGGCTCAGGCTGGTTCTGAGCCTGGGAACCTCCCCTGTCTTCCCCTCAGTTCCACATTTCCTATTCCCAGTATTTATATTAACAAATGAAGTTAAATACATGGAAATGCTGTAAATATTACAGTGCCATTCCCCACTTCCCAGTGAAGAACAAGGAATTTAATTCATTCACTAAACCCACATGAATATGATCTGTTTGCTGCAGGTGCTGACAGAAAGCAGTGCCAAAAACCCTGGCAACACTCAGGAAAACATCCAATGCTGGTGGAGTTCAGCACACCCCATCCCAGGAGTGGAGAGGCAGGAGACAGAGGGATCCCGGTGGAATTTCTTTATTTACACTGCAGGAGGCTCCCTCCCGGAGCTACTTGAGCGGGATGAAGCGGGAGGAGTGGGTGGCACCGATGCCAGGCCGGCCGTGCTTCACCGGCTTGTACGTGATGGAAAACTCGCCCAGGTAGTGGCCGATCATCTCGGGCTGCAAGGGGAGAGATCCGTGCTGGGGACAGAGCTGGGGACACAGGGACATCCCCCTCCTGTCCCCATCCCCATCCCAGGGCTGCCAGGAGCCTGGCACAGCCCGTTATTCCAGCCCTGCTCCTCCCCTGGTGCCCTGATGGGCTTCCCCAGCTCTGCCCCTCCTAGGGAGGAGCCACAGGGGCATTTGTGCCCTTCCAGGTGGGATTTAATGCCAGGTAGGAGCAAGAAATGGCATTTAATCCCACTGGTGGTATCAGGTGACAGCACCCCGTGGGTAATTCCACTCCTGGGAAAGGAGTGAATTCCACTCAGGGATCTGTTTCATCCCCAAGCAGAGCTGGCAGGCTGGGCTGAGCACATGGATCACTCCACGGCCATTTCAGTGCTTCAGAACCACACTGAGCCCCAGTGGGAGCCGGCCCTCCCTGGGATGACACCTCCAGGTGCCCCTCTGAGCCAACCTCATTCCGAGGAGGAGCCTGGACACCCCCAGACACAGGGAATGAGCAGGATTTACCGAGAGTTACAAGTGAACACTCCAGACACTGAGCTCAGTGCCAGAGCCCCCAGCTCACCTTGATCTCCACCTGGTTGAAGGTCTTGCCATTGTAGACGCCCACCATGCTGCCCACCATCTCGGGCAGGATGATCATGTCCCTCAGGTGGGTCTTCACCACCTCGGGCTTCTCCATGGGCGGCGCCTCCTTCTTGGCCTTGCGCAGGCGCTTGAGCAGCGAGTGCTGCTTGCGGCGCAGGCCGCGGTTCAGGCGCCGCCGCTGCCGCGCGCTGTACAGCTGCATCAGCTGCTCGCTGCAGGGGACAGGGACGGCTCAGGGACCCCAGACTGAGCCTGGGGAGCCCTAACCCAACCTGGGGTACAGCCCAGGGACCCCTAACCCAATCTGGGGTACAGCCCAGGGACCCCTAACCCAATCTGGGGTACAGCCCAGGGACCCCTAACCCAACCTGGGGTACAGCCCAGGGACACCCCAACCTAACCTGGGGAACGCGCTGTACAGCTGCATCAGCTGCTTGCTGCCAGGGGACAGGGACAGCTCAGGGACAGCCCAGGAACCCCTAACCCAACCTGGGGAACAGCCCAGGGACCCCTAACCCAACCTGGGGAACAGCCCAGGGACAGCTAACCCAGCCTGGGGAATGTGCTGTACAGCTGCATCAGCTGCTCGCTGCCAGGGGACAGGGACAGCTCAGGGACAGCCCAGGGACGCCAAACTGGGCCTGGGGAACAGCCTAGGGACCCCAAACCCAGCCAGGGGAACAGCCCAGGGACCCTGAACTGAGTCTGGGGAGAGCCCAGAGACCCCACAGCCACAGAGGTACCCAGAGAGAGCCTGGTGAACAGCCCAGGGACACCCCCAGGGACCCCAAACTTGAGCCCGGGAACAGCCCAGGGACACTCCAACCCAGCCTGGGGAACAGCCCAGGGACCCCTAACTCACCCTGGGGAGAGCTCACAGACCCCACAGCCATAGAATTACCCAGACAGCGCCTGGGGAACAGCCCAGGGACCTCTCCAGAGACCCCGAACTGAGCCCAGGGAACAGCCCAGGGACACCCCCAGGGACCTCGAACTGAGCCTGGGGTACATCCTGGAGAGACCCCAAAGAGCCAAGGTGAGCCAAGGTACAGCCCCGCGGAGACCTCAAAGTCTGTGTCACTCAGACTAAGATGGGGTACACAGCAGGGAGACCCCCGGGGACCCCACACCCTCAGCATCACCCGAAGCGAGCCTGGAGCAGGGCAGCGGGACCCCACACTGATGGTGGCTCCCACTAAGGGCCTTTAAACAACCCAAAAGCCGCAGCTGAGCACCCAAACCCCCGCTACAGCCGATATTTGAATACAACCCGAGTATGGGGCAGACCCGGCTCCCCCGACCCCCAAACCCCCACCAGCCCTTACTAGGACATGTCGAGCAGCTGGTCCAGGTCCACCCCGCGGTAGGTGAATTTGCGGAAGGTTCGCTTCTTCTTCTGCTCCACCTCCGCCTGCAGCGGGACAGAGGGGTCGGGTCAGGGCAGGGGAGGGGGACATGGGGATTCAAGGCCGCGCTCCCCGCCCCGCACACGGGGAGGCCGCGGCCCCACCGAGCTCCGCGGGGCGCCCAGGCCGCTCCCTCCCCTCAGCTCCGCTCCCGCTCCGCAGCGCTGAGTAATCCCAGCCAGGCTGGCAGCTCAACCCGGTGAGGCCCATTCCCCATCCCCCAGGAAAGCCCCGAGCCCCAGGCGGCGCCGCCGCGGCGGGTGAAGCCCAGATGGCGGAGGATGAAGCCCGATGGCGCCGCCGAGGCCTCCCCCGCACCCACCATCTTGGCCTGGGTCGCTCGGAAAGGCCGCGCTCGCGCCGGAAGCGGGAGATCTCGCGAGAGCGGCGCGGGCGGAACGGGCGGGGAAGGCGCGGCCGGGCAGCGCTTCCGCCCTCACTGCCCTTAAAGGGGCCGCACCCCCGGGACAGCTTGGGGACAGCTTGGGGACAGCTGAGAGGGACGGAGCCTCCTCTTCCCCCCGAACCTGCCCCTGCTGATCCAGGGAAATCTCGGGTTTCCTTCCTGCTGGCACAAGGTGGAACCCAGCAGTGATAGGTCACAGTCACCCCGGCTCTGAGCATCCCACACTTTTTTGGGATGCCGCCTTCATCTTGCACCGGTGGGGCTTCACCTCCCCACGGGAGCCAGAGCTGCCGGGTGTGGCCCAGCAGAACCGGCTCGTTCTGCACAGGTTGGTCCCGTCTGGCCCCCGCAGGAGGTCCCAGATCTAACGGCCCACACGGGCCTGGAGGAGCTGGCTCTGCACAGACAGGAGACAATCCAAAGGCTTTTATCCCAGAAGAGGTGAAGGTGTTGGGTGTCCTCTGCTCCAGGTGTCCCTGAGGCTCCAGGGTGGGGCTGTGACATTTCCATGGTTTCACACTCCTGAGGGGGATCCAGTTGGGCTCAGAAGTGACACCTGCACAGCCATCCTGGAGCAGCTCCTGTTCCAGCAGGAATTTCGAGCTCATGGATGTAACAGAGCAAGGAGCAGAGCCACGAGGATTCCAGCCCGGAGGATTCACAGCAAAAAAAACCAGAGCCACACAAAATACAAAATTCCCTCTGAACAGACACAGCGACCTTCAGCGACCTCCAAGCCACAGACACATCCAAACCCACCCCCAGCTCCACCTCATTAACGGGGATTAATTACACCAGTGATTAATTACACCAGGTCTGAGCCCTTCAGCACATCAGGCTGGATCAAAGCTCTTCAAGGGGCTGGATGTGATCCAGGCTGGAGGATCCCTCCCCAGTCAGACCCACACAGCCGTGGCTCCCTGGCAGTGCCACCCTGCACAGGGCACAGCTGGTGACACGACAAAGCTGCCCCATGACTCCTCCAGAAAACCCACACTCACAAAAGCAAAAACAAAAAAACCCAGAAAAATGGAGAGAGGCTGGTGTTTCTAATCCAAAGGTTCTTGTCTTTATTCAAACCAGGGCTTGGCACTGCTCAGTGCCAAACGCACCAAAACCTTTTTGCCTGAGGGAAATCCACATCTGGCCGAGGCCTCGGGAGGGGGAGGCAGGTGGAGCCTCTGAGCGGCTCCTGCGCCCGCCCCGGCCCAGCTCCGCCCCCAGAACAAACAGCAAAATACACTCAGCAGGTTTCTGTCAACTCCCAGAGTTTCAAACCCTCCGCCCCAGCACTGCCGTGGGGAGGGAGGGAGGGAGGGGCTGCAGCTCTTCCCCCGCCTCCGACAGCGCTCACGGAAACCCTGTTTTAAATTAAAAAATAAGCCAGCATACATAGTAGAAAATTTCTCTTAAAAATTTCACAATCTGTAAATGTATATATTTTTTTTTTTCTTTTAAACATAAAAGTTTACAATATACGGTAAAACAAAGGCTCAGGAAAAATAATTTCAAAAAAAAAGAAACCTGAAGTTTTGAATTAAAGCTGAAGACATTTTTAAAACCCTGTAATTTGAACCAGTGACATTTTCTTTATTTGTGCTGATGGGTTAGAGAAAGGAAAATCTTTAAAAACTGCAGTCCAAACACCCACAGCTCTGCCTTCAGAAGCCATCTGCCCCCAACCCCCGCCCTCCCCCCGAAGAAAAAAAAACTGTTGTTAGGTTTTTCTTCCATCAAGTAATGTGATTGTCACAAGTTCAGAAGTCTGGGATCCCGGGCTTCAGCTGGGCCCCGAGGTCCCTGTGGGCAGCACTCACTCCCTGATTGGCAGCCCAGGCTAGCGCCGGTAGGGGTGGAATCCTTGCACGTTGTGGTTCTGTCCCCGCCCGAAGCCGCTGCCTCCTGCCGGGGGGCCGCTGGATGGCTGCACCGAGGGGCCTCCGTAGGGAGGGGGCTGCTGGCTGGGATCAGAGAAACCTTGGCCAAACCCACTCAAGTCTTGTCCATACCCTGGGGAGAAGGGAAAGGCACAGGATGAGCTTCCAGGAGCGGCCGTGGGTGTGAATCCCACACCTGACAGCCCAGGAACACACCCCAGAACAACACCTGGGAGGAGCAGCAGCAGCTCCGGGGTCCTGAAGGGATCTCCCCTCCTTTTCTGCAAAAAGCAGAAGGGAACAGGTGTGCAGGAAGGGGAAGCTGTGTTTGGGGTAATCCCAGTTCAACCATCTGCTCACAGCTTTGCTTCGGAGCAGTTTGATTTTGGGTTGGGACCTGCACCACAGGCCACTCTGGAGCGAGCAGAATTTAAGGACAGGGAGAAAAACAGGGCTTTCCTTTCCAAGAGAAAAGAAACCTTGTCCAAACCCACTCAAGTCTTGTCCACACCCTGGGGAGAAGGGAAAGGCACAGGATGAGCTTCCAGGAGTGGCCGTGGGTGTGAATCCCACACCTGACAGCGCTCCCTCCCCAGGAGGAGCAGCAGCTCTGGGGTCCTGCAGGGATCTTCCCTCCTTTTCAGCAAAAAGCAAAGGGAACAGCTGTGCAGGAAGGGGGAGATGTTTTTGGAGTAATCCCAGCCAGGCTGGCAGCTCAACCATCTGCTCACAGCTTTGGGAGCAGTTTGATTTTGGGTTGGGACCTGCACCACAGGCCACTCTGGAGTGAGCAGAGTTCAGGGATGGAAAGGAAACTCCTGTTTTTCTCCCTAAGAAAAAAGACTGGCTGCAATCCCTGCTACCAACACAAAATTTACAACTAGATGTAAATTAAGACGACTGAGAAATTGAGAAATTTAATTCAAATTCTCCTAATTAAATACGACTCTTAATCCTGGCATCAGTGCCAGCCCCTGCTCTGAAAGATGCTATTAAGGCTCCTAATTACCAAGAGCATTTCTGCAGTGCTGCCTCTCTCTGTGCAGGCTTAGAGCAGGTTTAACTCTCTTAATCCCAAACAAAGTCTCTTAGCACATCTTCAGCAGTTCCATTTCAAGCTCTGCCTGTCCCTCAAGGACTTGCTGGCACTAATGAGCACTAAAACACAGCGAGCTCAGGCTCTGGGAGCTGCAAATGCTCCTCCTGGCATTTGTTCAGACACAGATAAGCAGGAGCCCAAAACTACAAGGGGATTGTTTGCCAAGGGGAGTGGAAAAACACAACCTCGAGTTGCTGTCCCTGCACACAGTGCTGCAAACCAGAGAGCTCAGGTTGTTTGTGATGGAGGAAATCCACAGCACACACCTGCAGAGCCACTCAGGGCTCACTGAGTGCCACACCTGGCTCTGCTTCCCTGTGTGGTTTGAGTGTCTGGCTCCAAACCTGAGCCTGGATGGATCACCAGGATAAATCCTTTATCCTTTATCTCAGGATAAAGCCTGGCCTGGCACAGCTCACTGAGGGGTTTTACCCAGCTGGAAGAGCTGCACTGCCCCAACACAAACCCCAACACCTGGGAGCGCTGTACTGCCCTGACACAAACCCCAAACCTGAGAGAGCTGCACTGCCCCAACACAAACCCCAACCCCTGAGAGAGCTGCACTGCCCCAACACAAACCCCAACCCCTGAGAGAGCTGCACTGCCCCAACACAAACCCCAACACCTGAGAGAGCTGCACTGCCCCAACACAAACCCCAAACCTGAGAGAGCTGCACTGCCCCAACACAAACCCCAAACCTGAGCCCTGTCCCTGTCTCTCACCCTCTCCAACAGCCCCAGCAGGAACACCAGGGAATCTTCCAGGACCTGCCTGAGGCTCCTCCCTGACCTTGGGAGTGCAGACAAAGCTTTGGGCTGAGGCCTGAAGGGTGTGGAGCAGACAAACCCATCCTAGACAGAACTGAGGGGACTGCACGGAGATAATGAATTTTTAATTATTTTATATTAATGTAATTAATTTGATTTTGCAGGGTGAGCGTTAGTGCTGACGCTCACCCTGGGTGCACACACTGAAGGATTTAGGACAATGCCCAGGATAAACCTTACACTGCCTTATGCTCATTAGGGAACTGTGTGGCTCTTTAAAGCCCACCAGCTTTACACTTATATGTAAATATATGCAAATTAGGGACACTTCCAGGGATGGCGCAGCCACAGCTTCTCTGCCAGGGTCTCAACAGCCTCACAGTGAAAAGTTTTTCCTAATATCCAGTTTAAACCTATTCTTTTCCACATCCCTTGTCCTGTCACCACAGCTCCAGATGAAGAGTCCTTCTCCATCAGATCCTTCCTGAACTTCCAACACCTCCCAAACTCTGGTTGCTCCTCACTGATGTAACTGGCTGTGCAGGGATTTGTGCTTTATTTAGAAGAGTCCAACCCACTCCAAAAAGAGTCTGCAAAGAGCCAAGTTCTGGCAGAACAAGAAAAACTTTGAATCACAAGGGCAAAACTATCCAGGAAATCAGCTGTGTAAGAAACAAATGAAAAAACATTTTAAACTCATCAACATGAGAACATGCTGCTTCACAAACACATCTCAAAGGCTCATCTTCCTTCAGAGGCTGCTTTACATTGCTGGAATTTTGAATATTATCTATTTAAATAAATGTTGTGAAGTTTTCATCTCACAGGAAAGTTTCTGCAGGAACTTGAGGCAGCACTACCACATGGAGAACGTGTTCCAGCAGGGAACAGCCAGAATCCACGGGCTGCTGCATGCAAAATTCCCTTCAGAAGTAAAAACTGACCAATTACAATCCCTTAAAAAAATTAGTACAGAGCTCTTTGGAGAGATCTTATTTGGAGAGCACTGCTGAGAAACAGGGCTGAGAGGAGCAAGATGAGAATGAGAATTCCCTCTGAGCTCCCTCAGGGAGCAGCAGCAGAAATTTTACTCTGGGGCACAGACACTTGTCTAGCAATTTTAAAAAGAATTTGTTTTTTGTAGCACTGCCTGCCTGCTGTAAAACTTGTTAGCTCAGAGCCTTCTACCTCAAAGTTTCCTACAGAGCACAACAAAGCTTTGTACAGAACTGCACCTCCAGAGAGATGGGGAAGGGATGAGAAAAGGGAGGAAAAGGCACCAGTTTGGATCCTTACACATGCACTGCCTGTCTCTCCATGCTGCTTTTACTCCTCAAGTCTGTTCTCCAAGGTCTGGAGACACAAAAAAAAAAGTTCACTACAAGCTCTGTGAAGCTCTTGGTGTGGAAGTTTGTGGAAACCAGGCATTCATTCTGGGAGTGCACAAATCCCTGAAGCTTATTTTACAGCACAAAAGCAACACTTTAGAGCTAAGAAAATTCCCTCTGGCTAGAACACTGCATGATTTAAGGATGGCTTGAGCTGGTGGGAGCATTCCCATCCTGGAGAATGCCTGCAGCAAACTGTGTCCAACACTGTACCCAGGCCTAAAGGGAAAGGGGATAAATGGCAGCAGTTACTCACCAAACTGACTGTAAGGGAATTCTGGCTGAGCAGTCGGGGGTTTGCTCATGTCCTGAGTTGCCTGAGATGGTGGTGGTGGTGGAGGAAAAGCGAGTGGTGCTGCCCCTGGAGTGGCAGGTGGAGGGGGGACTCCAGGGGGGGCAAACTGGTCAGGTGGAGGAGGTGGAGCACCATAACTAAAACCTGGAAGGACACAACAGGTGAACATCAACATCCTGCAAGGCTTTAGAGATGATACAATTTAAAACCAACATTTCTGAGGCTGTTTGTGACCAATGGCTGCACAGATTCATCTTGGTCACCCCCATGGCCCAAAGATGTCAGCAACTCACCTTGAATAGGTGGGAGAAATGTCCCCCCAAAAAGGCAGAGCACAGAGCAAGGGATAAAGCAGAATTGGGGACCAAATTGTGCTTACAGACATGAGAAGTGAGGAGGAAACCACATTATCCAAGATTTTAGGAGGAAAAAGTGATTAACTGGACACTACTTTCCACCTTCTCTAAACCAAGTTTGAGACAGAGGTTTGAAATGGTGGCCTGAGAGGTAGGTGCTAAAATCCTATTTGTATTTCCAGTCCCAGTTGTGACCTTAATTCCTTAAGCTCCTCCAAAAAACCCTGTCTGTGTTTGGCCCAGGTCACCAGCAGTGAGCTCTAAGTTTTCTCTCAGATGTCCTAACAAAGGTGCACAATGTATCTAAATTTATTTAGTAACATAGATTTAAACTAGAGAACAGAAATGATTACTGCATCCAAGAATAAAATAATCCAAGAAAAAATAATATTATAGTTAATTATAGCTCTGAATATATAATTTGGGGAAAATAATTAAGGATAGGTGAAACACAGGGGGAAATCCAGGTCCAGCAAACAAAGAGGAAAAGCTGGATGTGCTCCAGCTCCTGGGGGTCACTTACTAAATGGTGGAGGGGTGCCATAGCCCTGTGGAAATCCTTGTGGAGGTGGGAATCCCCCAGGAGGTGTGGAGACAATGTATGAGGTAAATGGTGGTGGTGGGGGAGGAGCTCCTCTGCCTGGAGGAGGGGGTCCATATCCACCTGGAAAAGGAAGAGAAACCAAAAACTGAAGCACATGAATACCAAGGAGCTGCTGCTGGAGTCAGCCTCCTCTAGATGGGGTAAGGCTGTTGGGTGGATTTCAAATGCAGGTTCAGCCTTCTATGAATCCTCACTTTGGGAAATATTTGTCCTCCAAGTATCCCCACTGTAAATAATTGCAGTTTAGCATGTAATCCCTTGGTAACAAATTAATGTGGCTGGAACAGCAGGATGTGTGTCAGCTCCCATTACTGAGCTGCTAAGAAGCCACTGTCTTCCCCCCTCTGTTCTTCCAGGACAAATTCAATCAAGCTTTTAAATGTAGGTTAAATCCTACAGAAATCCAAAAATCACTGTGAATGCTCAAAGAAGCTGCACCCGTGCTTGGGAGGATTTTTTCCTTTCAGAATTGGTCCCAAATAATGTACTTACCAATTGCCTGTCCAGCTGGCACCCACATCCCTACAACAAAACAAAAAAAGAGCTTTAGACATCAGTGAAGCAGGGATGATGCATGAAGAAGGATTTGGCTCTGGGATAGACTGGGTATCCTCCCCATGTCCCTTATAGAGTTATTTTTATGGCCTAAACAACATTGTGGGACTATTTCTGAATGTGTAATTCTGGAAAGACTCTGAATCATTCAGCAAATGACACTCAGAAAAGACAGCAGTTCCCAAACCCAAATCAGATGGAGCATTTGAGAGCTGCCACATACCAAGTGCAAGAAATTACAGCACTACAGAGAACAAAACCCTGGAGAACCCCAGCAGACTACATATCCAAGGGATTCTTAATTTACTACCAGGTTTATCTGAGTTATTTTTGCAGTTTTTGAAGCACAGAAAAGCCCTTCCCATCCCTTGTGCAGTGCTGAGATTGAAGGATAAATGTGCTCGTGTCTGACATTAATCTTTCCAGGAGATCAGATATCATTTTCCCTACTAATCACTGCATGGAAAATAATGGGAGTTTCTCAGTTTGCAGATTAGCACATCTGTGCACAATGTCAACCCTCAGCTGCAGCTTTCAAGTTAATCAGCACCGTGGGGAAATGAGCAATCCCTGTGCTGCATTTCCATCCATGGAGTGGGGATGGAGCAGCCACGCTCCCTGCAGCCCCCCAGGTGAACATTTCTCATCTCTCAGAGCAAGCAAGTCACAGCAACTCAATTATCCTTCCAGAAGTTATCAAAATTGTCTTTGGATATACTCAGCATGTTTATCCTGCCTCTGGAATCTCAGGGGGGTTGCAGCCATCAAAGCCAGGCTGCTCCTGAGCCCTGCAGGGCTCCTGGTGTGCACTGAGTGCTCCCTGCACCAGAGCTGCCTGGTGCCTTCCCAAGCAACATTAAGCAATAAAATTCAAAGGCAAGGCCATCCATTTCCTCCTCATCCCTTTCAGATTTTCTTGATAACTTCCTTTGAAACTGCCTCATCCTTGAAAAGCCATTTATCAGCCAAATTTGTCATTGGGGTGTTGTGCAGAACTCACTCCACAGCTGGAGTCACAGCTGGAGCCTTCCCAACAGCTTCTCTGAGCTCCCCCAACCCACGGGGACTCCATGAGGGGAGAGGCAGCTCCAAAGGGAACAGGTGGGACACACCTGGGACACGTGCCAGGCCTGGCACTGCCTTCTGCCAGTGAAACGGATTTTGGGGAAAATCAGTGAAAAAACCTTAGAAAGGACTGGGGGGTGGAAATTTATGGGGGGGGTGGAAATCAATGGCAGGGTGCTAGCAGGGAGATAAAGCTGGGAATAACATCTAGACCAGAAAACCAAAGTGGAGTGAGCTGGAAAGGCTGGACAGAGAGAGGGTGGCAGCCTGGGCAGCAGTTGGGGTGGTATCAGGGTGAAGCTGGGAACATGTAGACCAGAAAACCAGAGTGGAGTGAACTGAAAAGGCTGGACAGGGAGGGGGTGGCATCCTGTCAGGGTGGGCAGCACCTTGGGGTGCTAACAGGGACATAGAGCTGGGAACAACATCTAGACCAGAAAATTGAAATGCAGTGAGCTGGAAAGGCCGGACAAGGAGAGGGTGGCACCCTGGGCAGTACCTTGGGGTGCTATCAGGGAGATAAAGCTGTGAATAACATCTAGACCAGAAAACTGAAGTGCAGCAAGCTGGAAAGGTGGGACAGGGAGAGGGTGGCACCCTGGGCAGGGTGGTCAGCACCTTGAGGCATTATAAGGGAAATAAAGCTGGGAACAACACCTAGACCAGAAACCCAAAGTGGAATGAACTGAAAAGGCCAGACAAGGAGAGGGTTGCACCCTGGGCAGTACCTTGGGGTGCTACCAGGGAGATAAAGCTGGGAATAACATCTAGCCCAGAAAACCAAAGTGCAGCGAGCTGGACAGGCCAGATAAGGAGAGGCTGGCACCCTGTGAGGGTGGGCAGTACCTTGGGGGCCGTAGCCCTGCTGCCAGGTCGGAGGGGGCTGCCCTGCCCAGCCGTTGGCAGCGCTTGGCATGATCCTGCTCCCCCACTGGCTGGCCCCTGGTGGCCCCGGAGTTTGGCTCTTGCTATCCCGAGGCTCGGCGCGTTTCACCTCCACCTAAACAAACAGAGGCAGCGCTCAGCGGGGCTGGGGGGGCCCCGTGCCCCCCGGCCCCTCACACACACCCGCAGGTACACTTAAGACTACACTTAGCATCTTATGACTTATGTCTAAGTACTTAATTATTAAAAACTTAAGGCCAGTAATTTACAATGTTTCTCAGGTACAGTGTAGGTGATGGTAAGGAATTACAAGTCCTACTGTTGAGGGATTCCGAGAAAAGCATCCTACAAATCGCTTCGGTCTCGTTGGCTTGAATCTTAAAACAGCAGTACCCTCTTACAGCAGCTCTGCACTTAAAACAGCAGAATCTTGGACATTAATGACAGACTGATTTCATGTTCAAGGCAGGAGGTACGAAGATGATGTTTTCAGTTAAAAAAACCAGAATTTTGAGTGAAGAGGCTGCTCTGAAAAAGGGTACTAATGCTTTAACCAAACATGTTTGGGGTCCATTTGGAAGTGACAGTTTAACCCACCCCAACTAACTGCAATTTCAGCTCTGCTCATACCTGAGAAACACACATTTTTTGAGATTTTTTTTTTTGTATTGTTGTATTTTTTTTTTAAACTTAAGATTTTATTTAAATGTCTAATGGAAGATAAAGACTTACCTTCCCCAGGCTAACGCTTAAAGAATCTCAGTTAACTCAAACAATGTCAGAGGGAATGGATGTGATAAGAGAATCTTACATTACATCTAACAAAAAAGTAAACAAACATGCAAGTAATAAAAATGGACAGTTGAGTCAATAAGAAGCAATCTTCATACTGTGTTAAGTCAGTGACAAAACCCCTCCTGTTTAAAAAACTCAGTAACCACAGTGCTTAACTTATTTCATCCAAGATAAAATGTCCTAGTGCTCCCAGCCATGGAATAAGTGCATTTGACCTACTTAAAATAAGCTGCACATTCAACATAAACCTCTCAAAAAAAATCCAGTTCTGATTTAATGAAACCCTCTCAGCACTCGCTGAATTTGAGGCTTTTTTTTTTTCCATGATTAATTTTAATGGGTGCCAGAGTACAAAGAAAATAAATCTCAATCATCAATGGGCTTGAGTAGTACGGAAAATAAAGTATTCAGAATTCTTCCTGCCATGTCTTAAAAGCCATTCATGTTGGAGAACAAACAGGAAACAGGCACAAGGCAAGGACAAAGCCCCCCACACCCCCCCTGCCAATGCCCCAAGGACATGAGACATGACAGTAACCAAATCTCTGTCAGCTCAAGGCCCTTCCAGAGAGGAACCAAGGGAATTTTTCAAAGGACTCAAATTAATGAGTCTTAACACATTTGCCTTGAGGGAATTCGGTTATTGCTTACAAAAGCAGAGGCCTTCTTGCAATTTTAATTTTTTCCCCCTCCTTTCAACAACATATGGATTCATTTCAGCAGTACCTTTTTAATTACCAAAAAAGACAGAGACACCATTTTTAAAGCAGGCATGATTAGGCAGTGAAGGAGAGAGCAGGGGATCTGGAGCTCATTAATCCTTGTGGAAGAATCCCATTAATTTTTCAGTGCACACTTGGAAGCAGGGAACTGCCAAAGTGAGCACTGAAAATTCCCTGTGCAATAGGGAGGTTCAAATTCCACACCTGCCTAGAGCCCAGCTTACCCCAAGAACTGAGGCAACTCTATTAATCTGAGCTAAAAATCCCTGAATCCTGATTTTTTTTTTGTCACTGAAAGGGTGGGGAAAGGGAAAAAATCAATTATTTCAGTTTGGAATTGGGTTTGTTTGGGGAACACAGAGAACTCCAAGTCCCAGTGCTGTGTCAGCAGCAAAGCAATGAGGGGACATCCAGGCTCACACTGGGCTCTCCATCCTCTCCCAGCACCTTGTGGATGTTTATCCTTTGTTCCCATTTGAATCTGCTGCTTTGCGGGATCAGCTCCCACTTTAGGGTTTTGCTGAAGGCAATTCCAAGGGCAGATCAGGGAATATTGGGGGGATACAGGTGATCCTTACACACCCCTGTGTGATTTACTACACCTGGGAGTGTCACACTAGGAACAAGAACTGATGTTCTGGATCCCACAAGTCCATTCCTTTGCTCCCATTATCAGGAAACCAGCCAGTCCTGCACCCCAAAACAGTTCACAGGAATTAAAGGCATTACTGCACTGCAAAATGAACCAGAACTCCACTGACATGCAGAGTGTGGCCCTTGCTAGCTAAGGAAAGATTTATGAAATATAAAAGACTTTGAAGACAAAAAACTCACACAATGCAATAATTTAATGAATGTGAGAATCTTCTGTGTCTCCCTGAACCCCCTCACTTCAAGTTTAGCAGCTTTAACATTATTTAGTTTAAAATCTGGAAATACCTTAAAGCTGTGCAAGGATTTAAATTTACCAGAATTTCCTGTGGTTCATTTTTCTTTAAATTACTCTTTTAAAACTTGAGTGTCCTGCAACAATTTATTTTGCTTTTAGGTTTGGGGTTTTTTTTTTTTTTCTTCCACAGGTAAAAGTTATGTTCCTTGCTGAGTAACATCAAAGGAGCCTAAAAAATTCCTGCCTATCCAAGCCCCGTTTGCTGACAACACAGTATGAAGATGAAACAACCAGAGGTCACTTAACTGCATTGTGGTTAAATACTATATAGAGTACGTGGGTTGGTATCAAAGTTTCACAGTAAGTGACCCAATTTTTTAAAAAACCAATCCTTCAGGATGTTTTTTTTTCTCCCTTTTTCTTTTCAAGTTTAAGATTATATAAAGCAGATCGTCTGACACCATCTCAAGATTTGAGTATCAAGTACACATCTGAAGGAGTGGTATCTTAAACCAAGCCTTGAAGAACTCAGATTTCACTGGGATTCTGCTTTTCCAACAACTGGAAATCACTGATTTGTCTCCTTGCACCACAGCAGTGCTCAAAGCAGAGGCAGTGAGCACCAGTTCACCCCAGAGATGATGATCCCAGTTCACCTGCTCAGCCAGAGCAGCCCCCAGGTCTGTACACACAAGGCCTCAACCCAAGCAGAGCCCACAGCCTGAATCCTCAGGATTCCATCCCTCCCTTCCCCAGGCTGCCCCATCCTCACTGCCCTCCTCCACAAACTCAGACTTTCCCCACCTCCATGGATAAAGCCTTGAATTTGGACTGCTGTGCTCTCCCATCAACAATTCAGTTGGATTCCCCAGTGAAATCGCTCGTTGTCCAAGACTTGGTTCTTTCTTAAGGTAAAATAAAACTACAACTACACACTTTTTTGCCCATGATGTCGTGAAAATGCATGTTGACAGCCTGGTCCACTGATTGTTCGTCCTCGAAAGTAATAAATCCAAAACCTAGCCAACGACGAAGAGTGAATCAAGGTAGCAGGGTGTTGTGACACAAAACAGGATGATGAACAGTATTAGGGGCAGACCAAGGGTTCAAGCAGGGGTTTCAGATAACGACACTTGTGTTCAATTGGCAAAAACTCTGAGGAAATTGCAATGGATACTTCCTGTGAAGAGGCTTTAGTGCCTCGTCTCGATTGCGCGCATGCAGCTTCGAACTGAGCTCGTTAACCGGCTTTTAATTTGATTTTATTCCTCATCCACCTACCAGGAAATGGAAAAAAACTGCTAAAATCAAAATATTTGTGGGACAGCAGATTGAAGTCAAGCAACTTTGCTGCTCCTCCCTTTGATTCAGCCTAATTTCCCAAGGAAAACCTCTCATATATCCCTGTTCCCCAAAGCTGCAAAGCAACTTCCTCCCAATCCCTTAGCCCAGCTTCCAGTTAGGGAATATTTTCCATAGAAAAGAAAGTTAGTTTTGAAATGTAGCTGTTAAAGCATGAGAAATTTTACCACTCCATGGATGAATGAGAAGCTTCAGAAACTAACAACCTACATCAGAGGTTCTCAAGTTTCCCACACCTTGGAGAAAAAGCACAGAACAGGTGTTACTCCTTCCCAACAAGGCAGCCCCCTGTGAGGTGTTGCTCACACAGAACGTGGTGTTGCTGCCACGTCCTGAATCGTTGATTTCCATTTGAAAAATCCACACAGCTTCCCAATGGGTGGCTCATTCCCTTCCACCTGACCACAGGCTGCTGGCAGCTCAGCTGGATCCAGCAGCTTTTAATGCTTGGAGAGAAAACTCCGGGAAAGGAGGCAAAGCTCCCCTTTTGGAGGTCACTCTGAGAACCACTGCAGTAGGTTGTAGCTGCTGACACAGCCGAGAGAGTGGCAAAATAGTGGTTAATCCCCCAGGACAAGGCGGCTGCTTCATGCCATCACCCACTGGCTGCTGGTGGGGACAACCCAGGGCAGGGAGGGGACACATGCAGTACAGGAATTGTGCCATTCTTTGGATTAGCTACAGAGAGGGGGAAAGGGGGGAGAGCAATAAAAATTAGAAGAAGAAACCCGAGGTGCGGCGTGGGAAGCGTTTATGGAACATGGATGCGGTTCTGCTTTTCTGAAACCCAAGATTTCCCCCTTGGTTTGCGTTTTGCTTTGCAGCTAGTGCTGACAGCAGCCAAATCTTGCTCTAAAGCGTTACAGAATACAGATCTAGCACAGGAATGTCTCTCCACGCTTATCCAACTGTGTTGGGTAAGCCCAAAGAGGCCTAGTGTAGAGAAAGTTTATATATATATATATATATAAAAATACACAAAGATACAGGCCAAAATAGATTCCAGCAGGTCAAATTCTGCTGTCAGCAACAAGAGCAAAAGACATCACTAAAATAAACTGAAAATAAAAAGGAAAAAACTTGGCATTTCCCACACACAAGAGACTGGCAGTATAAACGAAGTTTTGTGGAGCTGTGATGAAAGCAGCCTCGAAGATGAGAGCAGCATTTCATCACAATATATTTGTCTGAGTTAACCAGAAATCCGAGTGTTGGAGCCAAAGGAAAAGTGTTTGTATTTAAATCATGCTTAGTATTCCAGCCTTTGTCTAAAAAGAGATGGGGAGGAAAAACAATGGATTTCATCTGGATGTGAAGGTTGTTGTTAAATCTGATTTCAAAGCTAAAGGAAGGGAATAGATTGTGGGATGGGGTTGGAGGGGTGGAACAGGGAGGGCAAGAGGTCATTGAGAAAAGCAATAAATAAATTTTAAAAAGGGGATTTAAAAGGGTCAGACAGCACAAGATAAAGAAGAGCACAGAAATCAGAGTGGCACAGCAAAACTCCAGGGTGAAGTTTTAAGCAGAAGTGATGAAATCCACCACCTGCAGTTTAGTTTTTGAAGGTCAGGACTCTGCTAAAGGCTGGAGAAATGAACTGCACCCAGCAGGAATCCAAGAGGAGCAGAGCAGAGTGACAGAGCTGGTCTGCAGCCAAGAGAGGAGGAGAACAGACAGAGCAAGAACCTGGAAATCCCTTCCCAGCTGTTGGAACCAGGAGAAGCTAAGAGTGCACCAAAGCCCCTTGGTTCCTTCAGAGATGTGCCATGGCTGCTGTGCTTGGGCTGTGGGAACAGTTTGGATGAGGCAGAGCTGGCAGGAGCAGGCAGGACTGGGAGGAAGCAAAGATCACATGGATACCTGACCCCAGCCAGCTCCTCAAGGACAACACCTGAGAATTTGGTGCCTCCTGAGGAGCTGGAGGTAAATGGATGCTACAGGGATTAGGAACAGGGATCATGTTCCCTCCTCCTACCAGTAAAGCAATGTGCACTCCCACAGGAAGGGTGGTAAAGTGAATGGGAAAAGGCAAAATTCAGAAGGGTCTGATGGCACTGAATTGGCCTCTGGAATTTTATCTACAGTCATTAAAAGGATAAGGGGACAGAACAGCAAGAGAACACAGAGAGAAGGCAAGAGAAAATGTGTTCTGGGATGCACCACCAGGAGTACCCAACACAAACTCGAGGAATTTTTCCTAGCACCCCCCAGGGACTGCCAGGGCCATTTTGGGAGATGTGTTAGTCAGCACACTAAAAAAAGCCTGGAACAGCACAGAAACAAAAGGCAGAGAGAGAGGGGATTCAAGAAGTGCTTAAGAAGTCTGATGAATTAGGGGAGGAAGTTTTCTGAGGGTGGAGACAAGGCCTTTCCCCCACCTGGCACTTGTGCTTTGCACCCCAAGCCCTCCTTTGCCTGTGTTGTTTTTAGCAGAGCTTGAAGCAGAGAAGCCATTAATTGAGACAGGATTAATCCAGACCAGGCATGATGTTTAAGTACCTTTTGCACAGAGGCTGCAAGGCTGGGATTAAATATTGCAAAGATAGAGATGATACAATAATTACTGAAATATTTTAAAACTTCAGCCCCAAATTCCATTTGAATGCCAGTGCCTTTGTCTCCTCTATCCAAAACCAGCTGCTCTAAAGCATTGAAACAGATGAATTTATGTGCTGCTTAAATCAAAGGGATCTGCTGGAAGAAGATTAGGATAGCTAAAGCAAGAAAACAAAAAAACAAATATATTGAAACTTCGTTTACACTCCAATAAAAGACAAAGCCCGTCCCTCCTCTGACTGCGGAACTGGCCTGTACCTCTGTGATAAATTATCACCTAGAGAGAAGAAATCTAAAGAGATATCGTTAATCACAGTCAAACAATTCACAGAGAGAAAAGAAACAAAAAAAGAACTTACTTAACATTACCATACTTTACTATGAAACACTTAAATATGTCACTAAGGATGTATGTCTAAATTAAAAATAAAACTAAGACTTAACAGCTTAATAAATATGAAGTGAAGGATATATTTCTTAATAATGAGGCAGAAGAGAAATGAAAAGTTCAGATGGCAAACTATTCTCTAGCATGTTCAACATGCTACAGGGTGGGAGCACAGCTAAGCTTCATGTGCCAAAATATTGCCTCTTCCTTGGCAAACAAATGGTGGATGCAAAGGGTGACATGGAATTGCTTCATATTTTGACCAAAGGTTCCCAGCTTGATTCAATATCTAGTGAATCTTTCAGATTTTTGTTTTTTTTTTTTCCCCCTCCCCTCTTAAAAAGCAACAGGGATTGTATATCCCAATTAAAAATATACATATATGTATTTCAGAATTATTTTGTGCTGTTTCAGAAGAGTTTTTTTTAATTTGAGGTGAAGCCATTTAACCAAAACAAAAAGCAGGTGATGGATGGATTCTGTCCTGTCTCGTGCTCTGGCTGGAGCACCCCACATGCACTTACAGACCCAACGTACCTTTCATGTGGAACAGGAGGAAAATCTGCTGATTTTTTCCCCCTCTCAAAAGTACCTTAAGCCACAGGAGTGGCTTGAGAATCAAATTTCATTCAACTATAAAAAAAAACCCCAACCCATCAATGAGCATGAAACATTGAGCTGAAATGCACAGACCCAAGTGAAGCTGGAGATGAAGAGTCTAGACTTGAAGTGATGTTTGCCCAGTGAATTATTCTTTTTCCTGAGGCAACATAGGAGAAAAAAAAAAAAAAAATCTACCTTTTCTGATGGTGTGAAATAGTTTGCCATCTGACTATAGGAGAGTATGAAGAAATTTCAAGGACAAACTAGATCAGCCTTTACCTCGGGGCCTCTGTTTCTCTGCGTCATAGATCATTACAACTTCAGTGACCTGGAAGAGAGAAGGGAAATTCTACTCCCTGTGCTACAAGGGGAGGGCTGGAACAGTCACCACCAGCTGGTTCCTGCTCTCTACCCACAAAGCACAAGCCAAGTGCAGCCATCATCCCAGCAACAGCACAAAAATAGGGAATGTTGCTCTTCCTGGGAGTTTAGAAAGCCTGAGCTCATCTCTATTGTCTCATCACACTTCACATTTTAATTTAACATTGAGGGTTTGCACTATTTGTACCCACTCTACAGCCTATTACACACCCCAAAGGTTTGTTTTCCAACAACTCATCAGTGTAGCTTTTTAAAACATGATTTTTCCCATTTTTAACCATTTTCACTTTTGCCATGAAAAGCAGCTTGAGTTGCAGGCACCTCCAGGAACATGCAGGGCTCCTCTGATTGAATTACTGGAGCACCACTTAAACCAATGCTTTAAACAGCTTTACAAAACCCCTCTAAGTTCTGGATGAGCAGTATCAGTGTGATTTTAACCTAAAAAAAGAAAAAATGGAAATTGCAAGCTGTTCAAAGGCTTCAGGATTATTCTTCTCAGAATGAGCACCACAGTGAGCTACAATTTAAACAAAACCTGAGGTGGAATGTTTATGTCAACATTAAAACAGCTGAAGGGAACTGCTCTGAAATCTCTCAGATGCAGAGAAGTGGTCACAAAATGGGTGTGATTTTGTAAAACTGCATCTTCAAGACAATCTCAGGATATTTTTACTCATGAGTAAAAATGAGTTTAAAGTCTGACACAATTTTATCTTTACTTACAGCTAGAAAACATTTGGGTTTGAGTCGCTGCACTCACTTGAGCACATCCCCACGTGGGGATTGTGCCATGGGACAATCAGTGCCACATTTGTCCCTCCCCTGCTCCATTTGGGTCCTCTTCACCCTGGCCTTAATGACCCAGCAATTACCAGGGCTGAAAAATCAGTGCCTGCCTTGGGCTCTTCACTCTCGTGGCCACAAAACATTTGTGAGACTCCACTGCTCCAAAGGGACTCGTTACAACTCCAGCAAGATTTTCTGATTTCTATACTATGAGTAAAGTGCTACTACTTACTTTTAAGGGCACTTACAGTTGTGGCTGTTGCCTTCTACACCTGCAGGACATACCCTGTATCTCCCCAGCATCCAGGGCACAGCTGGAAAGCCAAGTCTGTGAGGAAGAGCCTTTTGAAACTACATCCCACAGCTGTGGAACGTGCTCCCTGTTTTTATTATTAGTCTACTGCAGCCTTTCAAGCTAAAGAAACAGTTGTTAGCTATTGTTTTTTGTGGTTTTAAATGAATTATCTTAATGGAATTTTAAACATTGATTTAATTTGATAAACTTAAGAATTTGTTTCTCAATAAATCCTTTGATGCCACTAAGAAATGTCAGAAAAAGGTTATTGAAAAAAAGTACCAAAAACTACACTAAATGCTAATTAGGTTTATTTTTACCAGCACAGTCCTGAATTTAACTCACACAATCTTTAACTTCCTCAAACTTATTCACAGCTGAATTATTTAATTCAGTAGTTTATCATATGCCCCCACTTCCTTGAGGGCAGTGAGAGCTAGGATAAATGGGAATTAAAACTAAATAAAAACTAAATTAAAAAAATAGAGAAGACACAGTCACTTCAGTCCAAGGTTACAAACTGAATTAAAGAAGGTGCATGAGGAGCAGTTTGTCCCAGAATGGAGGTTCTAGGGACATCAGAACTGAGATTCCAGATGGTCTGAAAGCAGCTGTTGCTCCCCAAACAATGGCAGGAGACCCAAATTTAACCTACTGTACACACCAGGATGTTAAAATCCAGCCCACTGAGAGACTCACTGTTCCCAAAAAATAATCAGCAGACATTTTTAATTGCCCAGCTGAAAGTTATCAAGAGAAAGGGGGGTAAGGGTGGAAATAATAATAATAAAAAGAATCATTCTTAAGGCACCTCAGGAGTTTTTGGAAGAAGGGACAGAATAATGCATCAGGTAGACTTAAACATGAGAAGACAGAAGCAGCAAAGTAAATTCCACATGAGCAGCAGGTTCTGCCAAGGGACATTTCCAGATGATGAATGTTCACTACAGTTCCTCACAAAATGCTTCAGCAATTTGTCCAAATTCCCCCCAAATCTGACAGCTTGAGGAAATGTGAGAGGAGGCAGCAGGGAGGGGAGGCACCTTCCCCCCCAGGACTCACCACTCCGAACTTCTTGAAGTATTCCCTGAGCTCTGTCTCGCCACAGTTATGAGGAATCCCACCAACAAAAATTTTATTGGATTTATTGTTATCGCTCCTGGATCCTTTCTGCTAAATCAAGGAGGAGAAAATTCAGTCAGAAGAACAATAAAGGTGGCTGCTTCTATCATTTTACATGAACAATGGGCTCTGGCAGGCTGAGGGGAGGGCTCCAGCCTTGAAGTCTCCCAGGCATGAAAGGGAAGCACGTTCTGAGCTCAGGGGTTCAGTGTCTCCTGCTCTTCAGAGGACCAGGAATCCTGGGCCTGAGTTCTGAGGCCTTTGACTCATTCTAAACAGAAATCTGGTGAAGCTGCAGGGTGTGGAGAGGGCTGGAACAGCATCAGCCCTGCCAGTGCTCTCAAATCTGAACAACTCCACTAAAAGCATCACTTAGAGCTTAGGAAACACCACACCCAAAGTGACACTGCTCTGCACAGAGCCTGCCCATGGAAATCTAAACTAAAGACACTTCTTAGAAATGATATTTACACTTGAGTTCTCCCTTTAAAACATGGATATAACCCAAAGGAACTCCAGAGGACACACAGGGGTCTCTCCTTACCCATCCTTCCTTCGGCCGTGTCCGCTCCGGCTGCATCCCCCGGGGTGTGCATGGCTTTGGATCAATCTGGAAGAAGTTCCACTTTGGTCAGACTTCAGCAGAATTTTGTTTTAAAGTTACATTTATGGCAGCTGAACTCAGCCCTGCTGACATGCAGCTCCTCAGAGCTCAAACAACACAAGCCATAGAGTTAAGAGCTGCCTTATAACAAATCATTTAAACAAATAACCAGGTTAACTCTGACACTCTGCAAACAAGGAGCCAGAATTTAAAGCAAATCTTTGAATCTGGTGCAAGAAATAAAAATAAAATAAAATCAACTTACATTTCGGCCATCTAACGTATGAGGTCTGCTGGCCAGCACTGTTCCCACACAGTTGGGATCTTTAAATTTGACAAATCCAAATCCTCGAGATTGATTTGTTGTTTTGTCTTTCATTATTACACAGTCTACAACTTCTCCATACTGGGAGAAGTAGCTACGAAGAGTTTCTGTCAAAGAAAAAAAAGCAAACATTAAACAGAGCCAGCTATTAACAACACCAGACTGTGTTTGCAATGATGAGACAACAGATCAGCAAACATGGAACACAGCTTCAAACTCATCTTTTGAAAATGATCACATCTTACTTCCTGTAAACAAATGGCAGACAACAGTTTATTTCCACTCATACAAATGGAAAACAGCAGGGAAGTGATTATAAAAAGGGTTGTCTGTTGAGCTGACAAAAACTTCAGCATCAAATAATATAGACCTAGAAGTATTCATATATAAAATATATATATATATATAATATAGCTGAGTTGTCTCTAGAGAAAGTTTTACTAATTAGCAAGGAGGAGGCTCTCAGTGCAATCTCCCCCCACAGCAATGCCTGTGAAGAGCTCCAGGCTGGGTTTTCACCGTGGCCCAACACCTGCAGCACACGTGGCTCACCTTGTGTCGTGCTCCAGTCCAGGCCACCCACGAACAGCTTTCTGCAAACAAAGCACAGGGCAGCTTTAGGGGCTACAGCAGATGCTCCATCTGATTTAAGGCCCAGCTCAGCTCTTCTGGACAGGTTTGGGGGTACCAGGACCTCCAACACACCCTACAAAGCTGGCACCATACTCAAACCAAACTTTTCCTCCCTCACCACAAAGCACTCACTTGGCTGCCAGCACCTTCTGGTGGGGTGAAAGCAAAAGCAGAGCTGCCAGGCTGAGGCCTGAGACAGAAGTCAAACCTGTGCAGCAGGTATTAATAACAGAGCAGCACTAATCCAGCAGCAGTTGTGAAACCATTGTACAGCCCAGTTTCGAGATAGTGATGAGCAGGTGAGAAAGTCATGGCTAAACCCCAAACTGAACTGCTCAACATTGATTCAACTCTTTCTCTGCAAAGAGCACCCAAATCTGCAGGGTTTCCTGTCCCAGCACGCCCAAGGACCTGGGTAGGTGCTACAGGAGCTCCGTGCCAGGCTGGAGCTCTGCAGCTCTTTATCAACTCCTGGGTGTGCCAAAACTTCCAGCAGTCATTTACTCAGTAATTAAAGGTTGGTTAGAGCTGCCTCAACACCTGGCCCTTGTCAGTACCCAGAATCAACCCCAAAAACACCCTCACAGCTGTCTGCAGCTTCCTCCTGAGGAGCAGCACCAAGCTCTGCCCTCTGGGAGCAGGGGCAGGACCCAGGGAGCGCTGGAGCTGTGCCAGGGGAGGTTCATGCTGGGAATCAGGAAAGGTTCTTCCCCAGACAGTGCTGGGCACTGCCCAGGCTCCCCAGGGAATGGGCACGGCCCCAAGGCTGTCAGAGGTCCAGGAGCATTTGGACACTGCTCCCAGGGACAGGATGGGATTGTTGGGGTGTCTGTGCAGGGCTCTGATGATCCCTGGGCTTCCCTTCCAGCTCAGGAGATTGTGTGAGTCTGTGAAAAACTCTGCTGTTAATGGCTCCATGGCCCTGCACAGACAAACACTGGGATAGTTTATTTTTGGAGGATGCCCCCTGGTTCTCCATCAGACCTCAAAGAGAAAAAAGCACATCCTTGCTTTGTCTTCTTCTCACCTTCACCTACACCCAAGTACAGCTGAAGGTGGTGGGGATTCCTGCATCCTCACTTACAAGGGCAAAGTTGAATTTCTCCTAACAAAAAAAAAAAAAAAAATTGAACTTCCTCTCACCTGCTCTTTTCAGGAGCAGGTAATGGCAGGGAGAGCCCAGTCACCCCCAGTAAGAGCTGCAGATGCACTGGGAGTACCAGGGAAGTGAAAGCCTTACACCTGGAAGTTCCTGTGGAGCAGGGCAGCTCACTGACAAAACCAGCCTGTCCCTTTCCCCTTTGATTCACTTCTCTGTGACAGGACATTGTGTCACAACCCCTCTGCACCAGCCAGAGTGACAAAATTCAACACTACACAGCACCTACCAGCCTTGTTCCACTGAGGCAAATTCTGCTCTAAGTCACAGGCCGAGACGTGACACGAGTCTTGTCTTTCACAAAAACAGAGCAACTGTTAAGCACTGATCAAAGCATCTCCTTGAGCAGCCAGCAAACAACTGAGCTGGTGACATGTGAGGCACAGAGAGCCCTCAGTGTCACTGCTGTGTTATCATCATGCTAAAGGACGTGCCAGCCCTCCCTGGGAGCAGCAGGCAGGACCTGCAGCCCTGCCCTCTGTCAGAGCAGGCCTGTGTTCTGTGAGCATGCTGGGCATGACAAAGTTTCCCTCAAGGATTGGGAAAGTGCCCCCAGCTCCCTCTGGCAGAGCTCTGGCTCCTGGCACGGGCTCAGGGCCTTGTGCAACAGCAGCCAGTTCACAGCAACAGGTCCAGGCTTGGCCAAGGTGGCCCCACCATCATCCCCTGACCACCTTCCCTCTCCACACACAGAACACAAACCCCTCTGCTGTGCCTTTATTTCTAAGGAAAATAAGTAACTCTAATTTCCTAATAGCAAAGTAAAACCAGCTGATCTACTGCTATGTTCACAATAATGTTTTGATACGTGTTAGTGACATTTTCTTTGAGGTTTTGGTCTGTTTTGGGGTGTTTTTAACTAAATTTGATAGCTTGGTATAAAAGATTAATCGATTTTACATCCTTGTAAAAGTACCAGCTGTGTTCTGAGAGAACACCAAGCTGTCTGAGGGAGGGAGGTCACTGAAACCTTCCAATTCCACCATGAATTATTTGTAGTCACCCTACATGGACTGGAACAGCAAAGCTGGGGCAGCTCAAGGCCAGCTGCAGCAGCTGTATGGAAATCCACAGTCCCAGTTTTCACACATGCTGTGGAACACCAAAAGCCAGGAATCCTCTGCCTTGGGTTTGAAGACACTGAGCAGGGCCAAAGTTCACAAAAATCCAGATGTGGTGTGCTACAGGACAGCTGTGAGGCAGGATGGGTGTGTGAGTGCTCCCCACGCTCAGCAGCATCCCCAGCCCTTCCCCAAGGTCTCACCCACACTCCATCCCAGAAAACTTTTGGTCCCAGCAGTTTATGGGCTGGCAGCTATTAATTCATAGAAATGTACAAAATTGATAGAATATCCTGAGCTGGAAGGGATCCATGAGCACTGAGTCCAGCACTGACACCCCAACAATCCCACCCTGCGCACCCCTGGAGCTCTGGGGGCTGGGACCATTCCCTGGGCAGTGCTCAGCACCCTCAGGGGGGAAGAACCTTCCCTGATCTCCAACCTGAACTCCCCAGGCACAGCCCCAGCCTCAGGTTCTGCCCCTGCTCCCACAGCAGAGGCTGCTGCAGACCCTGCTGAGTGTCCCCTCATGCTCTTCAGTGTTTTTAGTTCACACCTGCCCACACCCCAAAGCCCACACCTCCATAAACCCCAAATTTACAGTCTGGAGGACACCACAGCCCATCCCGGCTGGAATGCAAAGCCCCTCCAGCACAAAGCACCAGCCTGGCTTTGGGGCAGGTCAGTCTGTCCATCACAAGAATGAGATCCTGGCAGGTGCAACAGCCCTGAAGCAGCAGAATTCCCCACAGGGATCACCTCAGGAGCACAAAGGGGGATAATGAATCCTCAGAAGCTGCAGCTGTATAAGAAGTTTTAACCAAGTGTTCTGCCTCGCTACTTCCTGTGGGAATTTCATTGCTGATTTCTTGTTTTCATTGCCAATTTCTCGTTTTCATTGCCAATTTCTCGTTTTCATTGCCAATTTCTCGTTTTCATTGCCAATTTCTCGTTTTCATTGCCATAAACATCCTTGCTGCTGGAGCAAATCAACTCAGGATTAGTAAAAAAAGCATATAGAGGTATTTTCAAACCAACAAAACTCAACAAACTCTTTGCCACATAAATAATCTGGGCTTTGATTAATAGCTCTGATCAACACCTCAGCACAGCCCCCATTAGCTGCAGGGCAAAAGGATCAAGGTCAGCACTTTCTCCATCCAAACCAGCCCCAAGAATTAATTAATTATAACAAATAACACTCACAAGGCCCCTCCCTACTCATGCCAACACACCTGCAAGGCTCAGAGCTCCCTTAGGCACTTTCTCTGAAAATCTCTGCTCAGAAAAGCAGCTGAATTCAAACTTCCCATCCACACCTGCCTCTCACAACAGCTTTAAACCAGAGCTTCCTTCTGAGGGCTGGAGCAGCTGAGTTTGTTCTGTGCTCTCATCTTCCCTCTGACTGCTTTTGGGGAGGAGAATAAAGAAAATTTCCCTCTCTGATAAACCCCCAGTTGTTCCCAATCTGATTACAGCCCCAAAGGATCCCAGCCTGTGACTGGGAACAAACTCTGTGCCAGCCCAGATGCTCAGGAGGGAGCTGATATTCCATGGAATAACCTGGAGCCTGGCACTCACCTGCAGCTCAGGAAATCAGACCTGAAGTCTCTCACAAGGCACCAGACAAGGCCCAGGAGCAAATAAAAACACTTTCAGAGCAAAACCCACTCATTTAAACAGGCCTCATGCAATGTGTGCTGGAATTGGATCATCTCTAAGGTCCCTTCCAACCCAAACCATTCCAATGTGATATTCCAGTCACTTACCCCGCCTCCTGTACTTTCAGGATTTACAAATTAAGAACATGCAGTGAATAAGCAGCTTACAAAGCAGTGCAAGCACATGGGACAAGTGGTTTGTGTTTCCAGTTTCAAACAGGGTGACCAGTCCTGATGGGCAAATACTGTGCCAAAACTTGCACTGCAAGAACCAGCCAAGGCTATTTTATAATTTGGTTTTTGCTACTTTGAGTTCTACCATGCTCAAGCCTGCAGCCTGATCATTTCAATGTCACCAGGGTACAGCTCTCAAGCACAATAATACTGAGTGCAGCTGGATGATCTCTAAGGTCCCTTCCAACCCAAGCCTTGCTATGGTTCTCAAAGCACGTCAGAAGAACCAGACCAGTGTCAGGTTTTTAGTTTGAAGCCCCAAAATCCCCGGGAACGCTTAAAACCGGGATTTTCCTGCCGGGAACAGAGGCAGAGGACAGCAGAGGGGAGCTCAGGAGGGCAGCGCTGCCCTGAGGGGGACACGGAGGGCGAGGGGAGGCTCCTGGTGCCACCTCTGTCCCACCACCTTCCCCCTCCTCACCGCAAGCCCCTCGGGGTGGCCCTGATGAGTCACCAGAACAAGGTCCCCAGCGGGGTCACAGAATCACAGAACAGACCCTCAAGGACCAATTCCTGGCCCTGCACAGAACTCTTCAACGATCCCACCCTGTGTCTGGGAGCACTCCTGGAGCTCTGGCAGCCACAGGGCCGGGACCATTCTCTGGGGAGCCTGAGCAGTGCCCCAGCACTGTCTGGGGGAAAAACCCTTTTCCTGAGAGCCACCCTAAACCTCCCCGGCCACAGCTCCAGCCCTTCCCTCGGCTTCTGTCACTGGTGCCAGAGAGCAGAGCTCGGAGCTGCCCCTCTGCTTCCCCTCACGAGGAAGTTTTAAACTGCGATGAGATCTCCCCTCAGACTCCTCCAGGCTGAACACACCAAGTAACCCCAGCCGCTCCTCCTAAGGCTTCCCCATATCCGCTGCCCTCCTTCGCACGCTAACACCTCAGTATCCTCCTTATACTGTGGCGCCTAAACTGCGCGCAGGACTCAAGGTGAGGCCGCACCAGCAGAGCGGGACGATCCCCTCCTTTTACCAGCGTGTTGTCCCCCCCTGCCCCGCGTCCCCGCGTCAGGTGTGACAGGAGAGGAGGGCCCGAAGGAAGGGGCCGGGGCGGGACGCGGGCGGGCCCGGGGGGATCCGGTGCGGGCGGGCGCGGGAAGCGCCGCGGGC
>JAWWMS010000121.1:1839337-1863685 GCA_035048045.1 Chlorospingus semifuscus
GAAAGGAAAGGAAAGGAAAGGAAAGGAAAGGAAAGGAAAGGAAAGGAAAGGAAAGGAAAGGAAAGGAAAGGAAAGAAAAGGAAAGGAAAGGAAAGGATAGGATGCTGGGGAGCGCCAGGCATGCCCCAGCCCAGGACAGCGCGTTAAAGCTGCGGATCACAGAGCAGCTGTGGGTGTAATGAGCTCAATGCCACGTTTTTGAAGCAAACCCCAGCAAATCCCCATCCCCTGGCTCAAGGCTGTCTCCAAGGTTCACTCGTTGCCACGCCGGATGCTGGAGCAGAGCCCAGGGTCGCCTGTCCCGGCGGCACCGCTGGGAAACCTCGGCCTGCCCAAACCCTGCTGCTGGGGGGGCCAAGCTTAAAGCCCAGCCTAAAGCACCCCAAAAACAGCTTTTATTCCCAGCCTCACCTCCTGGGCACGCGGGGCTGGGCTGCTGAGGGGCACAGCCCTTCTGGTGCCGCAGCAGGAACAGGAAGGGAAGGGAGCTTTGTTCCTGTGGGTCCCAGAACATCTTTCCCATTAATGACCCCGGTTCTGGGAAGAGGAAGCTGTGTGCCTTTTGTTTTCATTTTGATCTGAACCCTGTCCCAGAGCCACGTGGCTGCCAGGAAGCAGGGCAGGAGCATGTGCTCCCCATCCCTCAGCACCTCCTGATGCATTTTCAGCTGGATGTGACCGATTCCTGCAGATTTGGGGGCAAATCTGAGCACTGGGAGAGGGTGCAGTGACTGATTCCTGCAGATTTGGGAGCAAATCTGAGCACTGGCAGAGGGTGCAGTGACTGATTCCTGCAGATTTGGGAGCAAATCTGAGCACTGGCAGAGGGTGGCTGCTTCCTGCCACAGATTCTTCACCTTTTTGGCAACCAAGCCAAACATTTGCTGACGGCAAGGTGACGGAGCAGTGTTCAAATCTGGGGAAGGCTGCAACAGCCCCAAATCGACAGCGTGTGCTGTCACCCCTCTCTCCAGGGAAATCTGTGCTGGGAATTATATTCTGTTTAAATTACCTCCCTCCCCATGCCAGTTTTTAACTTGAAGCATGCTGTTCTGTAGGAATCCCTGCAGTTTGAGGGGATGCTGGCTCCCTGGGAGGGGGATGCTGTGCCAGCACCACCCACCCAAATCCCTGGTGGGACGATTGGGGACAATTGGGGATGACTGGGGATGATGAATTTGGGGAAAGCCAGGCAGGCGGAGCAGGGCGAGGCCTGGGGGATCCACTCCCTGCCCCACATGCCCAGTCCCCGCTGTGCTGCCCATTCCTGCCCCCATTTCCCACCCCAGTGACTCAGGGCAGGAACCGGCTCGTCCCCTTGCCCGGGTGACACAGGGGCGATGCTGGGCTGCCCCCACCCTGCTGCTGGCACCCCCGTCCTTGTCCTTCCACCCTTCCAGGACAGCGCCAAGCCCACGTGTGTGCCCTCCTCCCTCCCTCGCTGCTGCCCGGGGTGACACACGCCCGGAGTCATCCTCACGGGGTGACTCAGACCGGGCTTCCTGCTCGGCCGGTTCCTCCTCATCCTCAGCCCCGGGCCAGCAGCTGGATCCACGCCGGAGGAGGAGCTGACGGTGAGGAAGTGACACCGGGGAGCATCCAGCAGCCCATCCTCGGGTGACCCCGCTGCCCCAGAGCCCCAGAAAAACACAGCTCAGCTGGGACAATGCTCTGCCCTCTGCTCTGCAGCTGGAGACATCCAACAAGCCCAGGAAAATCCAGTATAGCCAGAAAACGCTCTGCCCTCTGTTCTGCAGCTGGAACTACCCCAGTAAAACCCAGTTCAGCCTGAAAAGGCTCTGCCCCACAGTTCTGCAGCTGGAGACATCCAGTTACCCCAGTAAAAACCAGTTCAGCTGGGAAAATGCTCTGCCCCTTTGTTCTGCAGCTGGAGACATCCAGCTACCCCAGTAAAACATCCAGCTGCCCCAGTAAAACCCAGTTCAGCCAGAAAAGGCTCTGCCCCACAGTTCTGCAGCTGGAACTGCCCCAGTAAAACCCAGTTCAGCCGGGAAAACACTCTGCCCTCTGTTCTGCCACTGGAGACATCCAAACACCCCAGTAAAGCCCAGTTCAGCCAGGAGAATGCTCTGCTCTCTGTTCTGCACCTGGAGACACCCAGCTGCTGCTGTCCCTGCCCCTCACGGTCCTTGTCAAACCCACAGGGTCTTGGGGATGCCTCTGTGCCCCCAGGACCCCCCTGGGATGGCGGGAGCATCCCCCGTGCAGGGGAAACTGAGGCAGGGTGGCTCCGGTGGGGAAGGAGACCCAGGAAAGAGACCCCACAGCTTCCCCAAGGTGGGACGAGCCGTGCCGGCCCTGACCCGGGCTCCTGCCGCCGGCCTGGGCAGCCTCAGGGGAAGACGTGAGCTTGGTTTTCCAGGAATTTGCCAAAGCCGCCCCTGCCACACCCGCAGAGGCAGCCAGCAGGGAGGAATCAGCTGGGTGAAGCTAATCCCTGGGCAAAGGAAAAATAAATTAAAAAAAAAAAAAAAACTAAAAAACTAAAAAAAAAAGGGTAAAAAAACCCTAAAAAACTAAAAATAAAACCTAAAAAAAAAACCCTAAAAAACTAAATAAAAAACCTAAAAAAATGCTTTTACCTTTTTTTTAGCTAAAAAGCTTAAAAGGTAAAAAAACCACTAAAAAACTAAAAAAAAAACCTAAAAAACCCCCTAAAAAAATAAAGAAAAAAACCTAAAAAAACTCCTAAAAAACTAAAAAAAAGGTAAAAAAACCACTAAAAAACTAAAAAAAACCAACTAAAAAACCCCCTAAAAACTAAATTAAAAAACTAAAAAAAACCCCTAAAAAACTAAAAAAAAAAGGTAAAAAGCCCCCTAAAAAACTAAAAAAAAGTAAAAAGCCCCCTAAATAACTAAATAAAAAAATCTAAAAAAAAACCCTAAAAAGCTAAAAAAAGTAAAAAAAACCCTAAAAAACTAAAAAAAAAACCTTAAAAAAAAAACCTAAAAAACTAAAAAAAAAACCTAAAAAAAACCCTAAAAAATTAAAAAAACCTAAAAAACTAAAAAGCCCTAAAAAACTAACTAAAAACCTGCCCCTGCTTTCCAAGCGCGGGAGAATCAATCCCACCCCCATTTTTTCCCCTTTTGAAGGAGGGATGGGGGAGAGGAGAGGCTCAGCCCCCCTCCCAGTGACGAGGATGAGGATGAGGAAGGCCGGGGTGAGCTGGCACATCCCCGGGCAGCGGCGGCAAACTTTCAAGCCGGGATCTCCAAGGACGCTGCCGAGGTTAATTAAAGTTTGCACAATCCCTTGGGGGTTAGATAAGTCTGGACAACCCACTCTGCAGGCAGGAGCTGGGCAGGGAGGGAGTGTGCCCCCAGACAGGTGGCAGAGCAGGTAAAGCTGCTCCACGGCAAGAATGGACAGAAAAATCCCATTTTTGAGGCTGTTTTCGAAGCCTTGAGGCGGACACAAACCACAGCTATTGGAAAAGGCACTTTTTAACCCAAACTGAGCGCCTTTTCTCCCTGACCCAAAGGGAAAACACATCCCAGGCTACCACCTACAATCTTTTCTCCCAAACACAGGGGTTGATAAGATGACCCAACCAAACAAATTGCAGCTTTCCAAGAATTTCACCCCGTGTGCTGGCTTCTCCCTTTGCCTGGGGAGCTCCATAAGGCAGCAATGATTTTCCAGCCCCGGTGGGAGCAGCCAGGGCAGACAGCTGGCTTCTCCCCCCTCTCGCCTCACAGAAGGATTCACGGGAATTTGTTTAAAAATATCCCAGAAAATCCAGTTGTGGAGGCGGCCAGGAGGGCAGCGCCGTGTCCCGCAGCATCCCCAGATCACGGATATCTTTTTTTTCCTTTTTTTAATTTGTGTTTGGGAGGCAGGAGCCGGTTCCTGAGGCTCCTCACAGGGGACAGGGAAGGAGAATTGCCCATGCCAGCTTTGCCCCTGCATCATTCCCAGCCATTCCCGATAAGGAAGGCGTGAGCTGTGCCGCTGGCCTATTTCTGCCGGGGTTACACAACGCGGCCCCGTCCCTACCCTGGATGTGGCTGTTGCACAACCCCGGGGCCAGCGGCGAGAAGCCGAGCCCGTATTTCCTTGCGGATCGCTTGGCCTCGGCAACTCGGGAACTTTTCCCTGCACTTTGTTTAGGTTGGGTTTTTTTTTTTTCTTTTTTTTTTTCTTTTCTTTTCTTTTTTTTTTTTTTTTTTTTTTGGTTTTTTTGGGTTTTTTTGTTGTTATTGTTTTTATTTTTTGATTTTTTTGTTGTTGTTATTGTTTTTATTTTTTTATTTTGGTTTTTTGGTGTTTTTTTTTGCTTTTTTTTGTTGTTTTTATTTTTTGGTTTTGGTTTTTTTGGGTTTTTTTTTTTATTTTTTTGCTGTTGTTGTTTTAATTTTTTGGATTTGTTTTCTGGGTTTTTTTTTTGGGTTTGTGTTTTTTTTACCTTTTTCTTTTTTTCTTTTTAAATGTTCTGCCTCCGTTTCCTTCCTATCTCACCCCGCTGAAAGGCCAACGTGGCAAGTTTCGCTTCCCCGCGAGCATCTCCAGGGTTATCCCGGGTCTCTCCAAGCATTTCCCTCAGGTTTTTTTGTTATTCCCGGGTCTCTCCAAGTATTTCCCTCGGGTTTTTTTTATTCCCAGGTCTCTCCAAGCATTTCCATTTCCCTCAGGTTTTTTTTTATGGCGATTTTTGCAAATCCCGGCCGCCTCACACTCGGACCAGCAAATCCCGGAGTGGGTAATCACAGAGGAACTCCTCTCCGCCTTATTTCCAGATGCCAGCAGAGCAGTGCAGGAGCAGCCTGAGCCTCCCACCCGGCATTTCTCCTCCAGGAATAATTTATCAAGCCCAGCCTAAGCGCTGTCCGGGCCAGACAAAGGCCAGAGCCATGGGGAGCAGGAACACCCGAGCTTTTCCTGTGCCTGAGCTCCGGGACAGGGGGGTGACCGATATCCCAAAGGGCTGCCACGCTGGGAACGGGCTCGGGGAGCCCCGGACCCCAAACCCAGGGTCAGAACCCAAATCCAGGATCCAGAACCCCAAATCCAGGGTCAGAACCCCAAATCCAGGATCCACAACCCCAAATCCAGTATTCAGAACCCCAAATCCAGGATTCAGAACCCCCAAATCCAGGGTCAGAACCCCAAATCCAGGATCCACAACCCCAAATCCAGTATTCAGAACCCCAAATGCAGGATTCAGAACCCCCAAATCCAGGATTCAGAACCCCCAGTCAAGGACCCGGAACCCCCAAATCCAGGATCCAGAACCCCAAATCCAGGATCCAGAACCCCCAATCCAGGACCCAGAACCCCCAAATCCAGGACCCAGAACCCCCAAACTAAACGAACGGGTCACGAAAAGGCGTTTTCCACCCCTGTCAGTGCGGGGACGGGGGCACACGTGCGCCTTGGGGACACCGCGTGGGGAAGGGGAGCCGAGGGACAAGCGCCACCTCCCTCCGGGCTGGTGGCCCGGGCTGACCCCGCTGCCCGCGGGGCTCGGTGTCCCGGTTGGGTGTTCCGGCTCGGTGTCCCGGTATCCCGGCTCGGTGTCCCGGCCCGGCGGGGAGCGGAGCCGCCGCAGCCGGGGACGGATGCTCGGCGCCGGCGGGAAGGGCGGCGGACACGTGGGGCGCGGGGTCCCGGCAGCGGCGGGCAGCACAGGCGCGGAGATCCCCCCCTTCCTCCCCTTCCTCCTCCTCCTCTCCTCCTCCCCCTCGCCGCCCGGCCACGCGGGGTCCCGCGGCACGTACCGCACGCGGCCGCGGCCGGGCAGCGCCGGGGCCTCCGCCCGCCCGGCCCCGCTTCCCCTCCGCTGCCCGCTCGTCTCGCCTGCTCTTCCCTTTTAAAAAGTTTTTTGGGTTTTCTTCTCCTGTTTTTGTTTTTGGGGGTTTTTTTTCCATTTCTCCTTCCCTTTTTTTTTTTTTCCACTTTCCCCCTTTCTTTTTGCTCTTTTTACTCCTCTCCTCTCCTTTATCCCTCTTCTGCTTTTTCCTTTTTTTCTCCTTCCTTTTACTTTTTTTTTCAACTTTTTTCCTCATCCTTCTTCCTTCCCTACTTATTCCCCTTTTCACTTTCCTTCTCTCTTCTTTCTCCCTCTTCACTCTCCCCTTCTTTTCCCTCTTTTTTTTTTTTGTTTTTACTTTTACCCCTCCTTTTCTGTTGTTGTTTTTGCTTTTACCCCTCCTTTCTTTTTCTTCCCTTTTTCTCTCCCCCCATTTTCTCTTCTTCCCCGCCGCTTTTTTTTCCCCCTTTTCCTCTTCACTTTCCCCTTTTCACCTCTCTCCCCTCTCCACTTTTCCCGCTCCCCGCGGGACCCCCCTCACCTTCTGCGCCTGGTCATGGTTGAGCTCGGTGAAGAAGTAAGCGAGGAGGTGCGATGCGATCATGGCGGGAGCGGCACGGCTCGGCTCGGCTCGGCTCGGCTCGGCTCGGCTCGGCTCGGCTCGGAGCGGTCGGAGCGGAGCGGCCCCGGCAGCGCCGCGCGCTCCCCGCGCCAATCGCGCTCATTGAGGAGCTTCCCCCGCGCCCGTGACGTGGCCGCACCGCCGCGCCCCCATTGGCCCAAAGGCGAGGGTGTGTGCCCGGCGCGCGCGGGGGGGCGGGGCCTCCGCAGGGTCCCATTGACCATCCCGGGATCTCATTGGATATTCCAGGGTCCCATTGCCCGTCCCAGGGTCCCCATTGCCCATCTCAGGGTCTCATTGCCCGTCTCAGGGGTCGTATTGCCCATCCCAGGGTCCTGCTGTCCATCCCCGGGATCCCATTGCCCATCCCGGGGGTGCCACTGCCCATCACGGGATACCATTGCCCATCCCCGGGGGTCCCATTGACCATCCCCAGGGCCCCATTGCCCATCTCAGGGTCCCGCTGCCCATTCCCAGGGTTCCATTGCCCACCCTGGGGGTTGCATTGCCTATCCCCGGGGGTCCTGTTGCCCATCCTAGGGATTCCATTGCCTATTTCAGGGTCTCATTGCCCACCCCGAGGGTTGCATTGCCCATCCTGGGGGTCCCATTGCCCATCCCCGGGGGTCCCATTGCCCATCCTGGTGCCACTGGGAGCAGGGACACCCTGGTGACCCCTCAGGCCTGGCAGCCCCGTGGCGCCCTGTTCCTGATAAGGGCTCCCATTCCCGATAAGGCCCCGATCCCCGGAGGGGCCCCAGCCGGCTGTGCACACTCAGCACTTTCCAGCAGGGCTATTTAAAGCCGGCCAAGAGCCCGGTGGCCCTTTCTCTCCCTCCCTCCCTCCCTCCCTCCCTCCCTGTCCAGCTGGACTTTCCTCCCGCAGCCATGAGCTCCGGAGCAGCAGCAGGGCCGATCTTTGCCGAGGGTGAGGATTGCAGGGCGGCCTGGAGGGAAGCCAAGGCCGGCTACGATGAGCCCGATGCCCACCTGGAGATCCTGGGCAAGCCGGTGATGGAGCGCTGGGAGACGCCCTACATGCACTCGCTGGCCACCGTGGCTGCATCCAAGGGTAACGGGGGGCTCTGGGGTGTGCTGGGGGTGCAGCTTCCCCTAAAGCAGCTGAGATGGGGGAGATGTTCTGCTGGGGGACCCCACTGCATGTGTCCCCCACTGCGTGTGGCCTCAGGGGCAGCAGGGATATGGTGGCACTTGTGTCCTTGTGTCAGGGATGGGGACAGGTGGAGGGGATGCGGCCACTTCCCATCCAGAATCTGCCACTTTTGGGGCTTTTTCTCCTCCCAGCATCTGCCACTTTTGGGGCTGTTTCCCTGGCAGAATCTCCCACTTTTGGGGCTGTTTCTCCTCCTGGAATGTCCCGCTTTTGGGGCTGTTTACCCTCCCATGGCCCTGCCACTTTTGGGGCTGTTTCTCCTCCCAGGATCTCCCACTTTTGGGGCTGTTTGCCCTTCCTGGGATCTGCCACTTTTGGGGCTGTTTCCCCTCCCATGTCCCTGCCACTTTTGGGGCTGTTTCCCCTCCCATAGCCCTGCCACTTTTGGGGCTGTTTCCCTGGCAGAGGGAGGGTTGGATGTTGTTTTTTCTCACTGGGATCAACTGGGGGGGTTTGCTGGGGACAAAGGGTCACTGTGGGAGGGCAGCAGGTGACAGGGACACAGGGGTAACTGGGGGAACAGCAGGTGACAGGGACATGGGGCTGCTCCCAACTTCTCAGTGCCAGCAGCACCACGTGCTCCCAACCCGCACCCAAAGAGCTCAGTCTGGGGAATAAATGGCTCAGAATTCAATGCTTGGGGGAGGTTTAAGGCACAGAAAACCCCGAGCTGTGAGTGCCGGGTTCCACCTGCAGGCGGCCGCGTGCTCGAGGTGGGGTTTGGCATGGCCATCGCCGCCTCCAAGGTGCAGGAATTCGGCATCGACGAGCACTGGATCATCGAGTGCAACGAGGGCGTTTTCCGGCGCCTGGAGCAGTGGGCCAAGGCACAGCCACACAAGGTCAGGGGCACGCTGGGCTGTGCCAGGCTTGGGGGGTTCCTGTGGCCCCCCAAGCTCACCCCTGTGCCCCCCACCCGCAGGTGGTGCCCCTGAAGGGGCTGTGGGAGGACGTGGTGCCAACGCTGCCGGACGGGCACTTCAGTGGTGAGACAGCAACAGCAGGATGGGCAGGGGCTGGGTGGGGCACCCCACTGCAAATTGTGGGTGCAGCAAAGCCCAGGGCATCCCAGGACATCCCTGAGCCATGGAAACGGGGCAGCAGTTTGGCCAGGGTGCAGGTGGAGCCCAGTTCCTCCCATGGGGCTGGGGACAGGGCACAGCTGTGTCCCTGGGATAGATCCTTGTCCTGGGGAGCAGATCCTTGTCCTGGGCTGAATCCTTGTCCTGGGGAGCAGATCCTTGTCCTGGGGAAATGGATCCTTGTCCTGGGGAAATGGATCCTTGTCCTGGGGAGCAGATCCTTGTCCTGGGCTGAATCCTTGTCCTGGGGAAATGGATCCTTGTCCTGGGATGGATTCCATTCCCCCTTGTCCTGGGGTAGATCTTTGTCCTGGGCTGGATCCTTGTCCTGGGGGCCATCACATCAGTGCCTTCCAGGGGTCAGAGCAATGGGGAGGGAATTGCAATGGGAACAGAGCAATGGAGGGGGATTTTCCCGGGACACAGGAGCCCCTCAGGTCTCTCCCAGCTAACAGCCAGCCCCGTGTTCCTGGGCAGGGATCCTGTACGACACCTACCCGCTGTCAGAGGACACCTGGCACACGCATCAGTTCAACTTCATCAAGGTGACACCTCGGGGAGGAGCTGGGGCCGGGGGCTGAGCGGGAGGAGCTGACCCCAATTCCCAAAATTCCCGAATTCCCGGGGCAGGGCCACGCCTTCCGCCTGCTGCGGCCAGGAGGGGTCCTCACCTACTGCAACCTCACCTCGTGGGGGGAGCTGCTCAAAACCAGGTACAGCGACATCGAGAAGATGTTTGAGGTGAGCTGCTCCCCTCCCCGAGGCTGTGGAACTCATCCGTGCTGCCGGGGAACGCCAGAGGGCAGCTCGGAGGGGTTTTCCTCCAGCTGTCTCACATGAGACACCCACCTGCCCTCCTCTCCCGCAGGAAACCCAGGTGGGGCCGCTGCTGCAGGCGGGGTTCAGGAGGGAGAACATCAGCACGAGGGTGATGGAGCTGCGGCCGCCCCCCGAGTGCCGCTACTACTCCCACCCCAGGATGATCACCCCCACCGTGCTCAAACACTGAGGGGTGGGAGCAGGAGCTGGGTGTGAGCTGAGGAGGAGGAGGAGAACAGCTCTGATCTCCTTAAAATCCTTGAGAGATGGGTGGAGGCTTGGGATGGACAAAAGGACAGGAAACCCCCAGCCCCAGGAGCCCCCTGTCCTTGAGGGCTCTGGGGAAGATCTCACCCTGCTCTGTCCCCTCAAGACTTCAAATTCTCAATTAATCTGGAATTTCACAGTGTGGTTCACAGCCTTTGGCCAAATGGTTCCAGAACCAGCCATTTCCTCTAAAAACTGCATCATTTTGAGAAATCACGGGGTGGCTCCCCACAAGAGTCAAACAATCCAAAGCAGGTGGGAGAAATGGGGCAATCTGAGGCATTTTGAGGCATTTCAGCTTCTCCTGAAGCAACTCCCCAGGGAGGTTTCCCAACATTTTTGGCCAAAGCCCACGGCAGCAAATCCTGACCCCAACCCCCCTCAGAGCTCAATAAATGATGTTTCCTCTCTCCCCAGAAGGGATAAAGTCCATTAAAAGGAATGAAATACCCAAACTGCTGTTCCCCAGCGATTTATTTGTCTTTCCAAAGTGTGTTGTCCCTCAGGCACGACCATTCCTCATCCCAGGCTCCTGGGATGCATCCAGGACAGGCTGCTTTATCCCTGCCCTGCTCAGGAGCTCTACATTCAGATTTAATAATCATATTCTGATTTTAAGCATCAATATTTGACTTGTTACAGAAACAGAATTAATTTCTGGCCCCTGTGCACACAAATATTATTGGTTTATTAGAGCCTGTGTAGGAATTACCAACAAGGAGCAGGTGGTGAGTAAGGGATGAGCTCAGGGAGGGCTCAGGGATCACCTGGACATGTGTTGGGTCTCAAAACTTCCCAACAAAACTAAAAAAGAAAAATTCTGGCAAAACCTTTATGTCACGATATGACATCACCTTCCCTCACAGATTGTTCAGACCAACTCAGCAGTGTTATCAAACTCAGCTCCTGCTTTTTAGCCCAGTTTTTCAGCCCCTCAGGTCAGAGGGGTTTATTAAAGACAGAAAAGCACCTGGACCAGGTAGAGTTTTATTGGAAGGCGAGTGAGGAGCCGGATTTGTGCGTAAATGTGAGCAGTGAGTGGGGACATAAATAAAGGCTATTTCCTGTACCAGATCTGCATCCTCTTCTCCCTCTTGATCTTCCTCTGCAGCTGCAGGATCCCATAGAGCAGAGCCTCAGCTGTGGGGGGGCAACCTGAGAGAGAGAAAGGAGAGAAGGGAGGAAGGGGGGAAGATCATAGGGCAGGTACCTGGACAGAGTTGGAGCCAGCAGAGCTCCCAACCCCAGGACTTATCCCAAAGCTGACTCCCCTCTGGCTTTGTGTGGAGTGCAAAGAAACTAAATTGATGCTGTTCACAAGAAGATCTTCATCAAACATAGCAATTATTTAATTTCAAAGTGTATCCAAACCCCCCTCCCACCCCACTGACGGTGCCACCACCATCACAACCTCCCCATCCCACAAATCCCTGGAGCTGCTGCAACAGGAAAACCTTTCAAACTGAAACAGGAAAACCTTTCAAAGCTGCACCTGAATGCAGAGAATCCCCCTCTCCCTGCCCTGCTCCTGGGTGGAGCTGCCCCTTGTACCTGGCACGTAAATGTCCACGGGCACGATGCGGTCGCAGCCCCTCACCACCGAGTAGGAGTAGTGGTAGTAGCCCCCACCGTTGGCACAGCTGCAGGACAGGGACAGGGACAGGGACAGGAAGGTGAGCAGGAGGCCAAGGGAAGGTGGCCCTGGGCAGGTGGGCACTGCCAGGCTCAGAGCCTCCACTCCACAGCTGACACTGCCCTGCCTGGGAGGGTTTCAGATGAATCCAACCCAAATGAACTGTGCCCATCTCCCTCACAAAGCCCCACACATTCCACAGCCCTCCCTCTCTGCTACAAACCCTTCCATTTTGCCTCAGAGCTTTCCCAGAATTTGTCCTGTTCCAGCCTGGACTGGCCACCCTTAGCCAGTGGGGACAACAAAACTTGTGGGGAAAGAAAATTGTGAGAATCATGGAATCAGTGAGGGTGGAAAAGACCTCTGAGACCATGGAGTCCAACTGAGTCCCTCATAGAGCAGATTCCAACTGAATCCCTCATGAACAGATTCCAATTGAGTTCCTCCATGGAGCAAATTCCAACTGAATCCCCCATGGAGCAGATTCCAACCAAATCGCCCCACAGAGCAGATTCCAACTGAATCCCCCACAGAGCAGTTTCCAATTGAATCCCCCCATGGAGCAGATTCCAACTGAGTTTCCCCATGGAGCAGATTCCAGCATAGCAGAAGCATTTTAAAAACCAAAAGCAAACTCTGGCATTCTGGATATACACAAGTTTGACAGCTGCAAAGCCCCTCAATCCCTCCCTGGGAGGATTCACACACACCACTCCCAGAAGGAGCCTTTCTCTGCTCTACAAGGCTTTTTAAGAACTTAGAAACACACACAAGGAAAGAATTCCCCCCACAGCAGCGAGGACATGCCAGCACTCACCTCCCCATGGACACCACGTAGCGAGGCTCTGGCATCTGGTCATAGACCTGCAGAACAGGGATGTTTGGGGTGATGCCCACCTCCCCACCATGCCCAAGCCCCCCGAGCCCCCCAGGCTCCCCATACCTTGCGCAGGGCCGGGGCCATTTTGTTGGTCAGGGTCCCTGCCACGATCATGACGTCGGCCTGGCGGGGGCTGGCCCGGAACACGACCCCGAACCGATCCATGTCGTAGCGAGGGGCGGCCATGTGCATCATCTCCACAGCACAGCACGCCAGCCCGAAGGTCATGGGCCACAGGGAGCTCTGTGGGGACAGCCAGGGGCTCAGGGACAGCCAGGGGGACACGCACAGAGGGAGAGTTCCAGGAGCAAAACGCACGGAGTGAGGGGAGTGGGTACAGGGAGAGCTGCAGAGCTGATCCCCTGACACTGCTGAGGCCACCTCAGAGCCACCAGGGACAGCTCAGAGCCACCAGGGACAGCTCAGAGCCACCCAGGGACAGCAGAGAGGGACAGCTCAGAGCCCCATGGCGACAGTGGTGTCCCAGCTCAGTGACAGCTCAGAGCCCCATGGGGACAGCAAAGAAGGGACAGCTCAGAGCCCCACAGGGACAGTGGTGGCCAGATAAGGACCAGCCCAGCTAAGGCACAGCACACCCAGGGCACTGTCACTTGTGTCACCCTTCCCCACAGACAGAGCAGCTGCTCAGGGCAGGGACAACTCCAGAAGTGCCTTTTTCTGTGACCAAAGGGCAGTTCCAGACCCCCCCACACCTTCAGCCCATATCCCACACTGTCACTGGACCCCAGTGTCACCTCTGGTCACAGAACTCGGCCAAGGGAGCTCTGAGCCTATTTTTATCCTGACCAGGAGGTGTCTCTGGTGTGCCACCCCCTGTCCCTGGATGCCAGGGAGCCTGGTGGCACAGCACTCACCCGCCGTGCCCAGTTGACCAGGTCATCGAGCTTGGCAATGACGTACTCGCCACGGCTGCTGGGGACGTAGGATTTCCTCTGGACAACAGCAGAGCTCTTCTGGACCTGGACAGAGCTGAAAGGAACCATCACTCTCCAGTTATTTCCTTGCAAAATCAGCATTTAGCCCTCCAAGGGGCTGTGGCTCCCTGAGGAATGACAATGCCACCCCTCTGTTTGTAGCAGAGGATTCTCCCCAGTGTGGGATCTGTGGGTTTGGTGCTGGGGCAGAGCCCCTCAGCCATACCCCAACCACAGCTGCCTCTCCCCGGGGCTCCCAGAGCTGCCAGAACCCCCCGGATTTTAGCAGGGAAAGGAGGAGACACCTCAGGGAGGTGCCACTGCCCGGGAATCGTGGCACAACCGGCTGTTCCCTGTCCCCAGGGCAGGAATTGTCACCTGTCAGCGCGATCGGCCGCCGGCGTCTGATGGAGCTGCTGGGCGAGCACGGGACTCAAAGAGCCGGGCCTGGGGACAGAAAGGACCCGCACAAGGTGAGGGGTGACAGAGCCCCCGCAGGAGCCGGTGCTCCACAAACCCAGCGGGGAAGGAGCCCCCCAGTGACCCCCAAACTCGGGGGGCCGTTCAGCCGCGGCTCCGGGGTCCCCCCGGTGCCCCATCACCGCCAGCCCCGGGGGCAGCGCTGTCCCCGCCCGGCCCCCCAGCCCCCGGGGTCCCACCGCCCCGGTGCCCCCAGCCCCGGGCTCACCGCCAGCCCAGCACTCCGTGCGCGGGGAGCCGGAGACCTGCAGGAGAGAACGGGAGAGCTCAGCCCGGCTGTGGGCCACGGAACGGCCTGGCGTCCCCCCAGGGCGCCCTCCCAGTCACTCCCTCGGCGGAGGGCCGAGAGCTTGTTTCAGTGCACACACCGGTCCCGGTCCCCCATCCCCATGCCCGTCCCCCTCCCTATCCCCGTCCCCGTCCCCGGCCCCGCTCACGGCCCAGCGCCGCCATCTCTCCGCAGCCCTTCAGGCAACCTCTGCGCGCGGTGCACCCGCTAAAGGGCCCGGCGCGAAACAGCCTCAGCGCTCCGGCGGGAAACGCGTCCCGGGCCAGGGGTTCCGCAGGCACCCTCCGCCTCCGCCACGGCCCGAGGTAAAACGATCCCAAAACGACCCCGGTGGGCGGGGCCGTCCTGGAGCCGCCGCAGGACTCGGCAGGAAGGGCCGGTCCTGGAGCTGCGGAGCCACGATCGCGCAGGAAAATAAAGACCGGCCGTCCCTGGGTGGGCTCGAACCACCAACCTTTCGGTTAACAGCCGAACGCGCTAACCGATTGCGCCACAGAGACCGCACTGTCGCCGCTTTCTGCCTGGCACCGTGTCCCGCCTGTCCCGTGTTGATGTCTCTTGTCCCATGTCCCGCTTGTCCCGTGCCCGTGTCCCATATCCCGCCTCTCCTGGGTCCCGTGTCCCCCATCCCGCCCCTCTGTCCCCCCCGTGTCCCCTCCCGTGTCCCCCCGCCCAGCGCGGCGCCACCGGCGGTGACGGGTGGGGGGGGCAGAGCGCGACCGTGCAGCCGAAATAGCTCAGTTGGGAGAGCGTTAGACTGAAGATCTAAAGGTCCCTGGTTCGATCCCGGGTTTCGGTAGAAGCTTTTTTTTTTTTTTCCACCGCCGGAACACGGATTGCAAAAGCGCTGCGTTCACCCCAAAACAACCCCGAGCCTTCGGAGCTCGTAATCCCCTCCCCAGACTCTGCACTTTATTGTTTTAATTTCCTGGGAAACACACACACAACAGGGAGAGGCAAAGGACTGTGGGCTGTAACTGGATTAATGATAAATATTATTAAATAAATATGAATTATGAATTAATAATAAATATGAGTTAATGATCTTACACTGGCATTGAGGAGGCAGCTGAGGGAACATGGATTAATTAACATTGGACAATCACAAACAGAGGTAGTGTGTGTCAGCCCATTTTAAATAAAACACAAGAACAAAACCCAGTGAGTTCATTTCCCAGTGATTAACAATGTGAGACTGAGACAGTTTTTATGCATCAGATAAAGCTGTAAGATCCTATATTCACCTGCTGTAACACTGGGGTTGAAGCAGCACCCACCACAGATTAAAATAATCAAACAAAAGCAGCAAATTTTGATGAATCACTTCATCCCACTTTATTGAGTCCACATGATTGGTACATGGTGAGGCTGAGCCTGGTGCCCAGTCCCAGTGAGTGACCGGTGGGGCAGCACTGCAAGGGGGTGGCACAAGCTCAGGATGATCCCTGGCAGTGCCCAAGGCCAGGCTGGAGCACCCAGGGGACAGTGGGAGGTGTCCCTGCCCATGGCTGCCCTTTAAGGTCCCTTCCACCCCAAACCATTCCAGGATTCCACAGCTGCAGGGAAGGTGAGGTCAGGAGCGGGATCCTGACAGCACTCGAGGAGTTCTGATGGAAAAGGGAACACAGGATTCATGGAAAGGAGGGGGAAGTTGTTCCCCATCTCCAAATGACTCCAGAGCACTGGGATGAGGGGCAGGCAGTCCCTCCCCTTTCCATCTCCAAGGGGAAAGTGCCACTCACAGCTCTCAGTTAACTCCATCATTAATTTTTTATCTTAACCCACAAAATTCATTATCCCTCCTCACAGGCTTTAATAAAACCCTCACACTTCCTGGCCTGTCCCTATAATTGAGGTACTTGAGATAATGGGAATAAGGATTCCATGGAAAAACTCATTAGAGAGCACAGAGCAATTAAAAGTGTAATTAAAATATATTCAGATAATTACTACAGCCAGGATAGACATCTGGATCCCAATTTCAACTTCTTCATTTCAAATCATCTTGGGTTTTAGTGGACAAGCAAGGAGATCATATTTCATTATCACAGAAAAACCCTAATCAGGGGGTTTTTATGTATCATTTATCATTATTCATCATTAATTAGTTCTTGGTGACACTGCTTCCATGTGCCACAGCTCCAACAACGATGAGCAGGGACCTGGGCAGGATTAAATTGGGAATTTAGATGAGAAAGAGACAATTAAAAGCCTCCCAAAAATCACAGCCTCACAAGAGGCAATAAACTGGTTCAGTTAGAGGAAAAGGGAATGTTTTTGTTTGAGCAAACCTGGATTCCTTCCCCATGGAATTTTACTTGTCAGAACAAAACAAGAACCCAAATGTTTGTGATCCAGGGGGCAGCTCTGGGCACCAACCTGATTTCCCTGCCAGGAACCCCCTGGATTTATCAGGAGCAGGACAAGGTCCCTTCCCAAGTCGGGTGTTTGGCTGAAAGAACCCACGTGGAAGTTGCTGGAGCAGCAGAAGCTCTGCACAGCCCTGGGGGTCTCTGGCAGCCCCCCAGGAGGGCACTGATGGATGAGGATCCACTGGATCCTGAACACAGCGAGGCCATGAAGCAGCAGCAAGAGCTGGGAGCAGAGGATTTGGGAATATACACACAGACTTTACAAAGAATGCCACGTTTTATACAAATCACCAATGGTTATTTACACCTGGTGGCCCCAGGACAGCCCTGGCCACTCCTCAGCTCTCCGCAGGCTCTGGCTCAGTCTTGAGCTTTTTGCTTCCCAGGACTTGTTCATCAAACAATTCTCTCTCTCTGGAAAGAAAAATAGAAAAGGTTTTAAGTTAAAACAGGATATTATTGTCCAGATTACATCACCTGGACAAATTAAATTTGCAGGGTTGGAATAGCTCAGCTGAGACATTTCCCACATTTTGTCCCTCAAAGGAGGAGGACACTGAGCTCTCCTGCCCTCACCTGAAACCTTCTCTGTATCCAACAATAAAGGAGTAAAAATCCTTGGAAAATCCTGAAACCCTTTCTGTATCCAACAAGAAAGGAGTAAAAACCCTTGGAAAATCCTGAAACCTTTTCTGTATCCAACAATAAACGAGCAAAAACCCTTGGAAAATCCTGAAACCTTTTCTGCATCCAACAACAAAGGAGAAAAACCCTTGGAAAATCCTGAAACCTTCTCTGTACCCAATAATAAAGGAGTAAAACCCTTGGAAAACCCTGAAACCTTCCCTGTATCCAACAATAAAGGAGTAAAAACCCTTGGAAAATCCTGAAACCTTCTCTGTTTTCAACAAGAAAGGAGTAAAAAGCCTTGGAAAATCCTGAAAGCAAATCTACCTTTTGCTCACAGGTGGTCCTTTAATGTATTTCTCTTCTGCCTTCTCATAATCAATGTCATCCACAGCAGCAATGGCACAGATGATGGCCTAGAAAAGCATTGAATAATTAATAATAATAATCAATAAGCAAAATTAAACCACAGCCAGGGATTTGAAACTGCTTCAGCTGAGCACATTTTGAGAAAAGGGTTCCTCAATAACTTAGAAAATTTGGATGAAGCCTCTCATTGAGTGCCTGAAATGCTTAAATAAAAAATATAAAATTGTTCTGTATCATCCCCTGGGGGGTATTTTTATCCTCAGATTTAAATATTCTTCACAGTAATTTTGTTTCTACACGAGTTAATGTTCTCCTGGGAAAATTCCTGGGAAGAACACAAAGTATCCACAACAACTGTAAGAACAGCCAACACACCACCCCCCACCTCAACACACACAAAGGAACAAGAAAACCCTGAGAAGTTGCCAAATTCAATAAAAAACCCCAAAACAAAGCTTTGAAGCATTTCAGAGGTAATTAAAATATATCAGAAAACTATCAGTTTGCTTTTAGAAACAACAATCTACCTGAAGCTTCCCCTTTCTGTGCTTAAAAATCAGCATTTGAGTGAGTCAGGCTGTAGGCAGGGGTGGATATTCCTGCCTGGCTCAGCTCTGGGAACTCTCCCCACACCGTTCCATAGGAACCACACCACAACAAAGGAATGAATAATGGGAATTAGTGTCATTTATCACTCCCCAGTTCATTCTTCCCCCTGTTTCAGGCTCCCTCACCTCAGGTAAAAGCACATCTGAGATGAATCTGATGCCATCCCCCAGGATCTGGTGCAGGTTCTTGGTGTCCATCTCCCTGTACACCTCCTTCAGGTACCCAACCACCAGGTCCAGCTGCTCCTCATCCTCCAGGTAAGTCTCCACACAGGTAATGTAGCGGCTGGAGTTCAGAAATTTCTTCAGCCAGCGCGATTGTTTCCCACTTTTCAAGATCCCCAGGAGATGCTCTTCTGCCCCTTTGCTCTTCACTATGAACTCCACCAGCTTCTTGTTCTCCCTGTCCCTGGCAGCTCTGGTCCTGTCAGGGAGGAGTTTCCTGGGGGGTTTCTGTGGGGAGGTGTCTGAGGAAGACTCTCCAGCCCCTTCCTCCCCTGTGTTTGGGAATGCCATCTGCACCACACTCTGGTACCCCTCTTTCCTCACTGGGTAGCCTGAAAGAGGAAACCACAAGAATTTATACTTAAATGAGTTTTCAAAATTACAAAGGGTTTTCATAGCCATATCAATAGAAAAGGAATTTTATTGCTGAGAGGAGTTTTTTCCCAAAGGGATGGATTCACTTACTGATATCAGCAGCAAAATACTCCAGGAAGGACCCAGTGAAAGAACGACAGCCTAAAACCCAAAACAGGGGCAGAGATCAGATCCATTCACCCAGAAATCAAATCCTGGGGTTCCCTTTTCCTGGTGGATCTCAGGATGAGATCCCAGAGCAGCTGGGAGTGCCCAAAGCCAGGCTGGACAGGGCTTGGAGCACTCTGGGACAGTGCAAGGTGTCCCTGCCATGGCAGGAGGGGACTGGATGGGGTTGAAGGTCCTTCCCACCCAACCCATCCTGGATTTGGTGATTCCATGGTCACTGCCCCTCCTCACCCACTCGGATCCGATAGTCCTGGATCAGCTGGAGGCACCACTCGATTTCCCTGGAATAATTCTCCTTGGCTCGTTCCTGCAAAACAAGGAGGATTTGCTGTCCCAAATCCAGCAGCTCTCCAAGAGTTTCAGCAGGAGACAGAAATGGCCCATGACAGTTTTTTCCTCACAGTAAATCAGTTCCTGGCAGAGCTGTCACAAGGATGAGAGTGGCTTTGAAGGGCCAAGCCCCACATTCCCCCCTGGCCATTTATATCCTGAATTTCCCACTGTATTTGCCCAAGCCCTGCAGTTCCACATCTCTGGGATACTCACAATGAGCTCCTGCTTCTCCTCACAGTCAAAGTGCTTCAGGCTCTTCAGAGACACTGAGAAACTTTTAAAGAAACACAGTCAGAGGTGCAGCTCAACTGCCCCACTTCCCTCTTTATTTACTGCAGTTCTGCTTCTCCCCGAAAATCCCATTTCCCAAGGAATTAAGGAGCACAAATTTTAATCATTTTTGCTTCCAGAGCAAGATAAAAGTATGGAATCTTCAAACAAATGAGAAGTACCTGGTTAAGAGAAAAGTTAAAGGCGGCCCAGTGTTTCCAGAAAGTTTTTGGAAAGTTTTTCTGCATTCCAGGGATTTTTTTCGTTTTGTTTTTGACTCCTCAGCTCTTCCCAGGGACAGGGAGCTGCCTCAACCTGCAGCATGACAAAGCACCTCCAACCCTCACCTGGCCCAGCCCCTCCCTCCCAGATCAACCTGCAGAGGTCTGTCCTCATCCTGCACCAGGAATATCAGAGACTGGAAATTCAGGATGGCATGGAAATCCACATTTACCCTTTTTTCTTCTCGTTTGTGGTGCCATCTATGAAGAGCACACAGGCCCTCTTGTGCTTCCTCTTCACTGCTTTCACCTGGAGACAGGATAAAGCCTCAAAAATCCTGATCTTGACAAAGCAGGGATATTTTTCTGTGGATATCACCCACTACAACCCACACTTAAATTTTTCCTGTTGCTGTAACTTTCCTTTATTACACAAATATGAAAAACTCAAGAGGAAGCTGCAACCAGTTCCTCCAAGGGAGCATTTTTAGTGCACAAAGGGCTTCCCCTTTCTTTTGCAAATTGGGAACAAAGTTCTGCTCCATGACAAAGGAACTGGGATAATCCTGTGCTCTGCACAAACAGCTGTCAAGTGACCACATTTTGAGTGCTTTTAGCACAAATTTACTTCTATCAATTTTGAAATGCTTCTACTGGAAGGTCTTTAATGCTTCAGGAAGGGCAAAAGTCACTCCAGAGCCGGGAGTTGCTCCTTATCAGCAGGATATGAGGAGGCAGGAGCTGCTCTTACCACGGCTGGCCAGTAGGGATAGCGCCGCAGCTTGCACCACACCAGCATCCCTTCCTCGAAGAATTTGGGTTCTGGTGTGAAAAAGAAGGGAAATTTTCCTTAAAAACAATAAAACAAAACAGGTGCTGCCCTTCTCTTCTTCTCCTCCAGGAGTTTCTCTTCAGTGCTTTTACAGTGACCCCAAAATGCAGCACAGAGTTCTGAACTGAAACCCAGCAACTTCAATGCCAGGCCCTTGTCCAGTTTCAGGGATTTTTCATTTCATTTTGCAGCAAAATGCTCAGGAAATGCATTTTATCCCAAGCCTGGACACAGCTGGATCCCCTCCTGGAATCCCCAGGGATTGCAGACAAACTGAAGCTCCCCCAGCAGGAAGAGCCTCAGCCCTGTGCTGCTGTCTCACCTCGATGGGACAGAACACTGGGGAAATTTTCCTCCTCTTCATCTGCCAGAGGTGAGAGTGGAGGGAGGCTCTCTGAGGAAACTCTCCTGGAAGACATCCCAGAGGCTTCCAGCCCTGCCAACAGCACCAGGATCCAGGCATTAGGACAGGATCAGCTTCAGAGCAGGTGAGAGACACCTAAGTGTGACCCAGAGGGGACCTGGCACATCTGCACACTTTAATCAGGGAATCCTAATTCCCTGATCGTGTGGATAAAAGGGGAAAGAATGGGGCTGGTCTCAGGCCCTCATTCAGAAACATTTCATCTCAATTTATCAGAAAGCAGTGAGGGAAAACAAGTGTGAGCTAAAAAACCACCCCAGTTTTCCATGGAAAACCCAACCACCACCCAAGGCCTCCCCAGCACTGAAAGGATCAGCATTTCTGCTTCCCAGGAATGGAAACCAAAAGGAATTAAATCAGCAATTCAAGAGCCACTCCCCAAAAACAAAGCAACATTCCAAGGTCCCACATGGGATGAAGGCTTCCCTTCCCCAAGGGATTTGCCCACCTTCATCTTCCTCGGAGTCAGGGGCTTTATTCCCAGGCAGGTGTGAGGGATCCTGGTTTTCCTGCTCCTGAGGCTGAGGGAAGGCACCAGAAGGTCCAGGTGAGGATCCAGGGTGGTTCCTGCATTTCCTGTCTGCCCCATCCAGGTGTTTTCCACCCTCTGCCTCTCTCCTCCCATCCAGCTGCTTTGCCAGGCTCTCACTCTCACTGCTGATGCTTTTCTCCAACTCATCCGAGGCAGTTTCACAGGAGGAATCCAGGAATGCTCTCCCAGGCCGAGCTCCTTTCTTTCTGGAAGGTTCCACAGTGCCAGATTTAGAGGGGACAGAGGGAGACCCCTCCTCAGGAGCCACCTGTGCTTGATCCTGGGTGGAATCATCCCTCCATCTTCTTTTCCTTCCTTGCTGACTTTTTCCACCCTCTGCCTTACAGGAGACTCCATTCCCCATTTTGGGCTGCATTTTTTTCTGTCTGGGTGATGATTTTGGTTCTGGTTTTTTGCAGTTGTGACCATCAGGGGCTGGTGCCACACTCGAGTCCCTGGCACCACACCTGGCAGGGTTTGTGCCACCCCCACGTGCCCTGGCAGGGCTTGTGCCACCTCCAGGTGCTTTCCCACTCCTCCCTGGAGCCACAGAACCTCCCTGGCTGCGTGCTTTGGGATCATCCTTCATCCCAGAGTTATTCTGAGCTTTCCTTTTCCTCTTGGCAGCCTCAGGTTCCGATTTTTTCGAGCGAGAGCGCAACGAGAAGCTGTGGGAGGGGGTGGGTGGGGCAGATTTCTCCCGGGAAAATTCAGGATTTGGTCCTTCTGCAAGTGGCATTTGAGTGCTGGAGTTAGTCTCATGGAGAATATCCAGGGCAATTTTAAGGGAACAGCGATATTGCAGCTCCTCCACAGCCTCACTCACGGTTTTCTTTTGCTCTGATGAGGAAAAATATTCAATAAATGAAATGATCATCATTATTCCATCATAAGTGTTACTCCTAGTATTTGTTTTAAGGTGCATTTTTTACTACTGAAATCATCCACAGTTCCCAAGGCAAAGGATGGAGACACACAAACACCAAGCTGGAAGTGCCTCATTTTGAGGGAAACTCACATTTCTTCACCATCCCTCCAACAAACCACCCCAGGGAAGAGGAAAATTATGAATTTTTAACCTATTTTCCAACTTTATGGAAAAAGGAAAAGAAAAGAAGTGAAATATAGAAGTTTTATTCCCTCAGGCTGAGTTTCTGTGGGGGATTTTACACCCAGAAAAGACACAAAGCAGCACACTTGGAGCTGAGTTTTTAGAGGTGTTTTTCACCCAGAAAAGAAACAAAGTAGCACATTTGGGGCTGAGTTTTTAGAGGTGTTTTTCACCCAGAAAAGACACAAAGCAGCACATTTGGAGCTGAGTTTTTAGAGGTGTTTTTCACCCAGAAAAGACACAAAGCAGCATGTTTGGGCCCCTCCTTCCTCACCCAGGGTGGAGGCGATGGCCTTGATCCTCTCCTCTGTCAGGGGAACCAGGTTTGCAGAGCTCACACTGACCCTGGAACACAAAAACATAAAAGGATTCCTTTCTTCCCCTTATTTTTTAACCTCTAAGAATGCAAACATGGGATAGGAACAAGGATACTCAACTGCTTCTCCAAGCCAAGGATTTCAGCTTTAAATCCCATCCTTTTTGTGGTGGCAACAGGACTGCTCCCAGCAACTCCAGGTTTGCACAAAACCTACAATAAAAGTGAGAAATCTCCATTGAAAACCCCGACCAACAGCAAAACGTTTATCCAAGAGCAGCTTGACAGTGCCTGGGAGCAGCCTTAGGATCGTGGAATGATAAAATCCCAGGATGGATTGGGTGGGAAGGGACCTTCAATCCCATTTCATCCTTCACTGTCCCAGGCTGCTCTGGAAATCCATCCCAGGGTGGAATTTTTTTCCCAATGCCCCATCCAACCCTGTCCTCTGGCAATGAGAAGTTATTCCCCATGGCTCCAGGCCGTCTCCATTTTTCCTCTCAGCATTTCCACAGCTCAGACAAGTTCAGACACATTTATTGGGACCTCTCCCTTCCTTCCTGCTCTGCTCCAAGCAACCTCCACAAACATTTCCTCATTCCTCCTCACCTTGGCTGGCCACAAACGCCTCTTCCACTTGCAGAGAATGAATTCTTGGTCAGTCATGGCTGAGCTTCACGTGGAAAAGGGCAATGCCAAGGTGTTCTGAGGGGAAAAAAAGGGAATAAAGGAGTCACTCACCCTTTTCCATTGTAGTCTTTGTTTTTTGAAGGAAATACAGGATTGAATCAAACATATTACTACAGTTATTATTGTTTACCAGTGAAGGGATCACTGCACTGATATCACCCTACAGCTTCTCCAATATTATATCTTAAATTCCATTTTTCTGTAGAAGCTGTGGCTGCCCCATCCCTGGAAGTGTCCAAGGCCAGGCTGGACAAGGTTTGGAGCAACCACGGATAGTGGAAGGGATGGGACTGGATGGGCTTTAGGTCCTTCCAACCCAAACGATCCCAGGATTCAAGAATTCCATAATTCTACAACACAAGTGGCTCTCACTGTGTGAGGAAAATACTATCGGCAATTACACAACGCAGCCATGGGCCTGCCCAATCCACAGCTTCCTGCGGCCAAACCCTGAAAACAGGGAACTACACCCTCAAAATAACGCGCTGGATATTTTACACGTCGTTTGATCCCAATTTTTACAGACGATTTGCAACAGAAACCTGAGCACAGCAGCCTCAGACCCCTCAGGGCTTCCTCAAGGGCTTTAAAAAAACACATACTAAAGATCTTCCTGTACTTACAAGCTCCAGGCGCTGGGATGGCCGCGGCTCCGGGATCGCGGCCCTGCGGAGGGAGAGAGGGAGGGACGAGGGCCGTTAGCGGAGCCCGGAACGGCGGCGCCGGTGCGGGACCGGTGCGGGACCCCCGTGAGGCGGCGCGGGCACAGCGGGAACCGCCCGGCCCCAAAAACCCGCGTGAGGGGAGGGACGGCACCGCACAAACCCTCCCGGTACCGTGAGGGGAGGGATGGAACCGCACAAACCCTCCCGGTACCGTGAGGGGAGGGATGGAACCGCACAAACCCTCCCGGTACCG
>JAWWMS010000121.1:1865286-1876274 GCA_035048045.1 Chlorospingus semifuscus
TATTATATTATATTATATTATATTATATTATATTATATTATATTATATTATATTATATTATATTATATTATATGCCTTCTAAAAACATAGAGTCAAATTTATTAATTTCCTCCTTCCTCCTGGGGATCCTGTAAATTCAACACCCCCCAGCAGGGACAGAGGGGACAAAGCCCCCCTTGCTGTGTCCCCTGGCTGTGACACTCACAGGATGTAGGTGATGACCCCCACGCTCCACATGTCCACCTCTGGTCCATAGGGACACCCGTGCAGGATTTCGGGGGCTGGAAGGGAAAGTTGGGGGTCAAACACATCCATAGGGGGGTCCCAGTGGAGAAAACCCTGCTGGGCACTGGCAGGTGTGGAGGAAAGGGGATAAATGGGGAGAAAAAGGGGATAAATGTGGATCTGTGCCAGCCAAATGTGGCACAACTCCAGCTATTAGTGCACCGAACTGTGCCCAGCCTCAGGTGGGGAAAACCCCCTGGAATGTCCCTCCCACCCCAATTTTCCTCTCCCACAATGTCCCTCTCTCCCTCCCACCCCAATTTTCCTCTCCCCAAAATCTATCCCTCTTTCCCACCCCAATTTTCCTGTCCCCACAATGTCCCTCCATCTCTCCCACCCCAATTTTCCTCTCCCACAATGTCCCTCCTTCCCTCTCACCCAAATTTTCCTCTCCCCAAAATGTCCCTCCATCTCTCCCACCCCAGTTTTCCTCTCCCAAAATATCCCTCCCTCCCTCCCACCCCAATTTTCCTCTCCCAGAATGTCCCTCCCTCCCTCCCTCCCTCCCTCCTTCTCACCCCAATTTTCCTGTCCCCAAAATGTCCTTCCCTCTCTCCCACCCCAATTTTCCTCTCCCACAATGTCCCTCCTTCCCTCTCACCCCAATTTTCCTCTCCCAAAATGTCTCTCTCTCTCCCACCCCAATTTTTCTCTCCAACAATGTCCCTCTCTCCCTCTCTCCCCAAAATGTCTCTCCTTCTTTCCAACCCCAATTTTCCTGTCCCCACAATGTCCATCCCTCCCACCCCAATTTTCCTGTCCCCACAATGTTCCTCCATCCCTCCCACCCCAATTTTCCTGTCCCCACAATGTCCATCCCTCCCACCCCAATTTTCCTGTCCCCACAATGTCCATCCCTCCCACCCCAATTTTCCTGTCCCCCTCCCCTCTCACCGCAGTACCCCGGTGTCCCACACACGGTTTTCATGGTGTCCTGTTCATCCACGATCTTGGAGAGCCCAAAGTCACCTTGCAGGGACACAAGGGAGTGGCAGTGCCATCAGGGAGGGGCACTGGGACCCCCTCTCATGCCAGGACCCCTGGCCAGGTCCCCAACCCACCGATTTTGAGGGGTGCATCGGGGGACAGGTCTGCATAGAGCAGATTCTCCGGCTTCAGGTCCCGGTGCACGACCCCATTCTCGTGCAAATACTGCAAAAAAAAGGAAAAGTGGGGTGTGAAAAGGAAAGCAACGGCCTCAGACTGAATTTGGGAGGTGACAGCAGCGATTGGGGACCTGGCACAAACTCGGGACCAGCTCAGGAAGAGCCACCACTGTGGTAAATCCGTTTCCAGTCAGGAGTTCCTGTTTTTTAAACCCTCCCGTTGCCATGGAAACTGTGGGATGCAGAGCAGCCCTGACCTTCCTCCTTCCTCCTCTTCATCACCTCTAAGAGCAGATCCATCTTCTCCCAGTGGTGCCTTTGGAAGGGCAAGGGTGAGTGGAGAAATGAGGTGTTTGGGGTGGGGGCAGCTCTGGGTGCCTCTCCTGAGGGATATTTGGGATCAGTGCAGCTCCAGGTGCCTCTCCTCAGGGATATTTGGGATGGGGGCAGCTCCAGGAATTTCTCTGGGAATTTTTTTAACTTTTTGCTGCACTCGATCAGTGCAGCTCGAGGCCCTTCTCCTCAGGAATATTTGGGATGGGGGCGTTTCTGGGTGCTTCTCCTCAGGGATATTTGGGATCAGTGCAGCTCTGGGTGCCTCTCCTCGGGGATATTTGGGATGGGGACAGCTCTGGGTGCTTCTCCCCAGGGTTATTTGGGATGGGAGCAGCTCCAGGCCCTTCTCCCCAGGGATATTTGGGATCAGTGCAGCTCCAGGTCCTTCTCCTCAGGGATATTTGGGATGGGGGCACCTCCAGGCTCTTCTCCTCAGGGATATTTGGGATCAGGGCAGCTCTGGGTGCCTCTCCTTGGGGATATTTGGGATGGGGACAGCTCTGGATGCTTCTCCCCAGGGTTATTTGGGATAGGAGCAGCTCCAGGCACTTTTTCTCAGGGATATTTGGGATCAGTGTAGCTCTGGGTGCCTCTCCTCAGGGATATTTGGGATGGGGGCAGCTCCAGGCCCTTCTCCCCAGGGATATTTGGGATCAGTGCAGCTCCAGGTGCTTCTCCTCAGGGATATTTGGGATGGGGGCAGCTCTGGGTGCCTCTCCTCAGGGATATTTGGGATCTCTGCAGCTCTGGGTGCCTCTCCCCAGGGATATTTGGGACAGGGACAGCTCCAGGCCCTTCTCCCCAGGGATATTTGGGACAGGGACAGCTCCAGGCCCTTCTCCCCAGGGATATTTGGGATCAGTGCAGCTCCAGGCCCTTCTCCCCAGGGATATTTGGCTGCAGCCCCCCCAGTGCCACCCCATCCCCATTACCGAAACAGCCTCCAGGATCTGCTTGACCACGTGCGCCGCGTCCCGCTCGCTGTAGAACCCCCTCTCCACGATCCTGCGGGCACAAGGAGCCTTCAGCCCCCTCCATCCTCCTCCTCCTCCTCCTCCTCCTCCCAGGAGCCATCCCCTGGAGCTGATCCTCACCGGTCAAAGAGTTCTCCCCCCGTCACCAGCTCCAGCACCAGCGCGATCTCCGAGCGCGTCTCAAAAATCTCCTTCAGCTTGATCTGGGAAAATGGATAAAAATGAAATCATAAAAGAAACAACCACAATGTTATAAATGAATAAAGTCATTAATAAATAAAGGGATAAATATGAAATAATAAAAGAAATTGATCCAGAAAATGGATGAAAATGAGATCATAAAAGAAACAATCACAATGCTATAAATAAATAAGTAAATAAAGTAATTAATAAATAAAGGGATATAAATGAAATCATAAAAGAAATCATACCCGCATGGAGGAAATAAATAAATAAATAAATAAATACAATAAAATTAATAACATAAATAAAATTAATAAAATAAATAAAACTGGAAAATGGCTAAAAATGAGATTATAAAAGAAGTAATCACAATGTTATAAAGAAATAAAGTAATTAATAAATAAAGGGATAAAAAATGAAATAATAAAAGAAATCATACCCATATGGAGGAAATAAATAAATTAATAAAATTAATAAAAATGAGATCATAAAAGAAACAATCACAATGTTATAAATGAATAAATTAATAAATAAAGGGATAAAAATGAAATTGTAAAAGAAATCATACCTATATGGAGGAAATAAATAAATAAATAAAATTAATAAATTAATAAAATTAATAAAATTAATGAAACTGGAAAATGGATAAAAATGAGAGAATAAAAGAAATAACCACGATGTTATAAATAAATAAATAAAGTAATTAATAAATAAAGGTATAAACGAAATCATCAAAGAAATCATACCCATATGGAGGAAATAAAAAAATAAATAAATAAATAAACAAAACTGGAAAATTTATAAAAGGAGATCATAAAAGAAACAATCACAATGTTATAAATAAATAAAGTAATTAATTAATAAAGGGATTAAAAATGAAATCATAAAAGAAATCATACCTGTATGGCGGAAATAAATAAAACTGAATAAATTAATAAATAAAAATAAAGTAAGGGAAAAGAAAAAAGAAAATAAAAAGGGAAGGGAAGGGTGACAGGAGGGATTTAGGGATGTGGGATGCAGTGTGGTATTTTCTGAGGTCCCCCATCGAGGGGAGGAAATTATGAATCTGACTTCATGTTCTTAGAAGGCTAATTTATTATTTTATGGTATTATATTCTATTTAAAAATGTTATACTAAAACTGTACTAAAGAACAGAGAAAGGATACTTACAGAAGGCTTAACAAAAACCTGTGGCTCTCCAGAGTCCTGACACAGCCTGACCATGATTTGTCATTAAACAAAAACAATTCACATGTTGGATAAACAATCTCCAACCACATTCCAAAGCAGCAAAACGCAGGAGAAGCAACCAGATAATTATTGTTTTCATTTTTCTCTGAGCTTCCCAAGAGAAGAAATCCTGGCTGAAGGGATTTTTCCAGAAAATGTGACAGTGACAACGCAGGAATGCTGTGCTGGGAGGAGACTTTGAGCACCAGGGAGGGTGGAAAGGGATATCTCAGAGCAAACATTTCCGTCCTCTGTTTGTTTGGTTTTTCTTGATTTGTTTTCACCTGAATTTTTTTAAATTTTTTTGCAGCAGCCCCACTCACTTAACATGGATTAAAGATGAATGTGGGAATGTGCAGAGCCTTGATTGTCTTCTCATTTCTGAGCTTGTTTGGCAGAGAACATTGGAATTTTGGAGGTCCATGGGCACCTCAAATCCTCCATCCAGCCCTGTGGTGTAACTCCAGCTGCATCCCATGGGATGGATCCTGGTCCTGCACACCTGGGATGGGATGGATCCTGCTCCTGCACACCTGGGATGGATCCTGCTCCTGCACACCTGGGATGGGATGGATCCTGGTCCTGCACACCTGGGATGGGATGGATTCTGGTCCTGCACACTTGGGATGGGATGGATCCTGGTCCTGCGCACCTGGGATGGGATGAGGGAGAGCCAGACACACCCTGTGGGGTCACAGCCACTCTGGGATCAAGGCTCTGGAAATGTCCTGCAGCAGAAGAGGCACCAAACCCTTGTTTTCCTCCTGACTTTTTGTGATTCAGTTCCCTTTGTGCCTCCACAGCCCATCTGGAATTAACAATTCTCTCTTAAAGCAACACCCAAACGCAATTTTTTTCCTTTTTTTTCCCCCACTTTTTTTATTTTTTTTTTTTAATGGAAACCCAAGAATTTCATGCTTCTTAAGACTTTTGTGACACTGCGAATTTCATGGGGCTTTAATCATTCCCTTCCCAGGCTGGGTGACAAGCCTTGATCCCCCGCGGGGTGAGAGACACTATGTGGCAGCTTATTGCATTACAATAATACACAGAGCACTATAATTTTCCTATTAACTTCAAAAGTTTACAATCCTATTATCAGCCTCTGCCGAGGTCGGTGCTGCACGATAGCAGCAAATAATGGAGCAGAGCAGCTCCTCTTCAAACATCTCTTGAACTTGGGGATGAGCAGAACCCCATGGAAACCTCAGGGATTTAAATATTCCAACAGGATGGATCCTCCTCTGTGCTTTAAGGAGAGGGGAGGGTGAAAATTGGATTTTCTGTGGTGTTGCTGATAACACATCAGAGAGGAGCCTCTTCCCATCCACCTGGGCTGCTCCAGGTGTGTGATTCCCATCCCTGTGTCTGTCCAGATGTGCTGGGATGGGGGAAATGTCTCCATGGAAGAGGCTGAAGCACCAAAATCACTGAAACACCCCAAAATGGGCTCACACTGTGCTGGCTGTCAATGATGGAGCAGAGCAGCTCCTCTTCAAACATCTCTTGAACTTGGGGATGAGCAGAACCCCATGGAAACCTCAGGGCTGGATCCTCCTCTGTGCTCTGAGGAGCTGCTGCCTGGAGAGGGGAGGGTGAAAATTGGATTTTCTGTGGTGTTCCTGAGAGAAGCCTCTTCCCATCCACCTGGGCTGCTCCAGGTGTGTGAATCCCATCTCTGCATCTCTCCAGATGTGCTGGGATGGGGAAATATCTCCATGGAAGGGGCTGAAGCATCAAATTATCCTAAAAACACTGAAAAACCCCAAAACAGGCTGAGAGTTTTAGAGACAACCTGTCCCCAGTGCTTTGGCCTCTTTATCTCTGTTTTTGGGATTTCTCTTGGCTTCATCTCTTGGTGTGAAAATTTTGGGCTTCTCCAGAGAGCAAAACTCCGAGGATGGGCTGGGAGCAGCTGTGCCCAGGGTTTGAGGGATGCTGCAGCCTGGGGCAAGACAATGTCCAACGATGTCCCAGTGATGTCCTGACAATGTCCAATGATGTCCCAGTGATGTCCCAGTGATGTCCTGAGATGTCCAATGATGTCCCAGTGATGTCCTGACAATGTCCAACGATGTCCCAGTGATGTCCCAGTGATGTCCCAGTGATGTCCTGACAATGTCCAATGATGTCCCAGTGATGTCCCAGTGATGTCCTGACAATGTCCAATGATGTCCCAGTGATGTCCCAGTGATGTCCCAGTGATGTCCTGACAATGTCCAACGATGTCCCAGCGATGTCCCAGTGATGTCCCAGTGATGTCCTGACAATGTCCAATGATGTCCCAGCAATGTCCCGATCACAATCCCAACAGCAGCAGGGCCTGTCCCAACCCTCAGCCCCACAGCAGCTCCCAGGTGTTTTTTTCTGTGTCATTGCCTCAACTCAGGTGTTCTCCAAGCTCCTTTTGTAATTTCCCAGAGGAACCATGCAGTCGGGAATGAGCCTTTTTTGGGGGGCCCCTGGCATTCCAGAGGGGCTCTGCTGGATTAGATCAGCTCCAACCCTGCTCCTGTTATCCCTGGAGTGCTGAGTGGGCAGGACACAGCCCCAGCCCTGCAGCCCTGGCCTCCCTTTTATCTCTGTGGCAGGATATTTTCCAGCCAGGCAATTTTCCGTGGGATTCATTTGATCTCCTCCATGGAAATTGAGGTGGAAATCTCAAGCCAGGGTGTGGGAAGGAGGAGGATGGGGGGGTCCTTGGCTTTGGATATCAAAGCTGGGGGCTCAAAGGAGCTGCAAGGAGCAGGAATTTCATGGGGCAGAGAGAGGGGCATCACCTGGATGCTGTGAGTGGGGCAGGGAGGGGACAGGGGGTGCAGGGAGGGTTTTCCTTGGGGTGACGCCTTCATTTTACACCAAGACAGGATGAGGATAAGGATATTCCAGCCCTTCCCTGTGCACCAGGGTGAATTAAGGGTGCAAACCCACCCCCAGCACCCAAAGGGAGGTGGCAGCAGTGTCCCCAGGGTCCTACTCACGATGTTGGGGTGCGAGAGGCGCAGCAGGACCCCGATCTCCGTCCTCACGATCTTCTTGTCAATCTGGGAATCGAGAGAAATCGAGGGATGTTTGAACTGTGTGACACGGAGCTCGTGTCACCTGCACTGCCAGGCCTGGCTCTGCCTCCCCCCATCACACCCAGCACATTTTATGTCTGTCCCAGATCCCACCCCAAATCCCAGCGCTTTGTCCATGTGGGACCCTCAGATTGTGGGAGCCATGCCCAGTGCCAGCCCCATGCCCATCCTGGTGCCAATGGGGAGGGGGAGGAGAGACACCAGCACCCTCCCACAGCTCCCTGGTGCCCCCCTTCCCATCCCCAGCCCCTCTCACCGTTTTCTTCAGGATCTTGGCAGCGTAGGGAGCTCCTGTGCCCTTCTCCTGGCAGCTGAACACCACCGAGGTGGCTCCCCTGGAGGGCAGAGGGACGTGAGGCTGGCACAGAGCTGGGGGTCCTGCTCCCCCTGTGCCCCCCAGCAGCACCTTTGGCAGTGCCAGGCCCTGGGAGCTCGGCGTGGATTCATTCATTCCACTCTTCATGGATCCTGCTTTTCATGGATCTCCCTCCTGCTGTATCCCCCTATTCCTGAATTCCCCTCCTGTACCCCTCTCCTTCATCCCTGCATCCCCCAATTCCTGAATTCTCCTCCTGTGCCCCTCTCCTTCATCCCCACATTCTTTTCCTCCTGCATCCCCCAATTCCTGAATTCCCTTCCTGTACCCCTCCCCTTCATCCCCACCCCACACCCCCCACTCCTGAATTCCCTTCCTGTACTCCTCCCCTTCATTCCTGCATCCCCCAATTCCTGAATTCCCTTCTTGTACCCCTCTCCTTCATCCCCTTCCTGCATTCCCCAATTCCTGAATTCCCTTCCTGTTCCCCTCTCCTTCATCTCTGCATCCCTTAGTTCCTGCATTCCCCTCCTGTACCCTGCTCCTTCATCCTCACCCCACATCCTCCCCAGTTCCTGAATTCCCTTCTTGTACCCCTCTCCTTCATCCCCACATTCTTTTCCTTCTGCATCCCCCAGTTCCTAAATTCCCTCCTGTACTCCTCCCCTTCATCCCCACCCCACATCCCATTCCTGCATCCCCCAATTCCTGAATTCCCTTCCTGTACCTCCCTCCTTCATCCCTGCACCCCCCAGTTCCTGAATTTCCCCGTGTACCCCTCTCCTTCATCCCCACATCCCCCTCCTCCTGCATCCCCCAATCCCTGAATTCCCCCCTGTACCCCTCCCCTAAATCCCCCTCCTCCTGCACCCCCTCCCGCATCCATCCCGGCTTTTCCAATTCTATTTTAATCAAACCCGACTCCTACAGGGGGTTTAAATCCTTAATCTGCTCTCACGACGGGACGGAGCCGCCGTGTCCCCGCTCGCTCGCAGCCCCTCGGCGACAGCGGCGACACCGCCGGGGCTCCATCCCAGCCCATCCCGACACCAGACACCGCCAGGTGACACCGCCAGGCGACACCGGCATCTCCCCGCAACCCACGGCGATCTCAGCTCGGGTTAATCGCGCTCGACGGTGAAATCAGCCCAGGGGCTCATTTACAATTCCATCTCTCCCTGCCCGGCTCCTGGAGCAGATTAATTCCTGCCCCCGAGCCATCGGCCGCGTTTCACCGCACTTTGGCTCCGCCGCCTCGTGGGACGGAGCTCAGGCTGTGCCTGGAGGTGCCCGGCAAGATCAGACCCCAAAATCAGCGATTTTCACACCAAAACCTCCCCTGAGCACACCGACATCCCCGCAGGCAGCTCCCGGGTGCTCTCCTGAATGAGGGATTTGTCTCCAAACCCGGAGCAGATTTTGCATCACCCTCATCCGGCTGAACTTGGGAACGGCGTTCCCATGGCAATGGCAGCGCTGGGTACCACTCCGGGATGCTGCGGGATCCAACCCTGCCCAGCTCCAAAATTTCCTCCCTTTTGCCAAACATCCTCCAGCAAACTTCATTTTACAATTAAAAACTGTTTTGGAAACGAATTCTTGCAGCCGGGAGGGGCGGCCACCACCTGCTGCAGCTCAGGAAAAAGGGCAAAAACTGCAATTTGACCCCAAAATGGCCTCGCTGCTGCTGTGACGGCCACAACAACGCCACGAGGTTATCCTTGGGATTTCCCAGCTTGTTTGCTTTAAATCTGGTGCTGGAACTGGATGGATGGACGGATGGATGGATGGATGGATGGATGGATGGATGGATGGATGGATGGATTTGGAAACGAATTGGGACAGGAGGGGAGGAGCAGCCATCACCTGCTGCAGCTCAGGAAAAAGGGCAAAAGCTGCAATTTGACTCCAAAATGGCATCGCTGCTGCTGTGACCGCCACAACAACGCCACGAGGTTAATCGGGATTTCCCAGCTGGGCTGGACACGGGGCAGGACCCTCCATCCTCTCTCCAGAGCTGAATCCCAGCCAGGATCTGTCGCCTCTCACATTTTTTCCGCACGGCCAATTCGCAGCCCGATTCCCGGCGCTAACGAGCTCATTTAGGAGCGCTCGGCTCGGCGTTTAGGAGGGCTCGGGGTGGCTCCTGTGCCCGCTGTGCCCGCGGCGCTGCCCCTCACGCGTCCCCAATTAGGGCAGCGCTCGGAATTCGCCACGCCTCGGCCCCGCAGCCGCCGCTCTGGGCCGCCAATAAATATCCCCAATCAGCCTTGCCTGCCACGGGAGATAATTGCATTTGCTTTCCAGATGAACTGGAAAATGTCGAGCGATGGGGTTTGCCGAGAGAGCCTGGAATGTGCGGCTGGGAGCAGCCCCGGGCTGGGTCCTCCCTGCTGTCCCCATGTCCCTCCATCCCTGTCCTGCTCCCTGGGGATTCCAGGCTGGATCTGGGTCCAATCTTACCAGGAGAGGCTCTGAGGGAGAGCTGTGCATGGAGAGTGGGCTCCCAGCAGCCCAAATCCCACTCAGATCCCACCATGCCGTGAGTTTGGTTTAAATCTGGTGCTGGAACTGGATGGAGGATGGATGGATGGATGGATGGATGGATGGATGGATGGATGGATGGATGGATGGATGGATGGATGGATGGATTCCAGGGGCTCCAGGCCTGCCTTTCCCTCCTACATCCCCCTGTGCAAGGCTGGGTGCTGCCCAAGCCCTGGGCTGATGTGGCCACACCTTGATACAAACCCTTAAATTCCTGCTTTCGCCAAAACTGCTGCTTTTCAGGATTCTCCGAGGATGGAAACCCAGCCTGAGCCACCAAATCCCCTTGTTCTGAGCCAGGGGTCTGAGGCAGAGCTGCCTCCCCCCACGGCACAGCCCAGAGCCCCCACAAATAGGATCATCAACCTTCCCAGCACCCCCTGGCACCCCTGGAGGGATCACAGCCCTCACATGGGCTCTCCAAGCCAAACCCAGAGCTGGGAATTCAGGCTCTATCACTTTGCAGGGGGCTGCAGCAGGCAGGACCCTCATTGCCCACCCCCAAAGCTTTGGGGTTCTCAGAGGAGAGATAGGTGTCCCAGTGATCCCACTGCCATGGACATGAGGCACATCCATCTCCACAGGCCCAGGGACCCCTGACCCAACCTGCAAACCCCCCGTGAGCTCTGCCAGACCCTTCCTGCAGTGTCACAGCACAGGCCAGGTCACACCAGAGGAGAGGGTCTGTCACCATCCATCCCTTTATCCATTCTTCCACAGCCCTTCTACATCCTGCTTGTCCAGCCCTTCCTGCATCCATCCATCATCCATCCATCCATCCATCCATCCATCCATCCATCCATCCATCCATCCATTCATCTATCCATCCATCCTCCATCCATCCATCCATCATCCATCCATCCATCCATCCATCCATCCATCCATCCATCCATCCATCTATCCATCCATCATCCATCCATCCATCCA